>JAJPUD010001720.1:361099-397165 GCA_023553655.1 Myrmecobius fasciatus | reverse complement strand
ATGGAAAGCTTTGTAAAGATCAATGTTGGGGAACTACCCATACATATGTTATACAAATAAAAAGCTTTAATAAAAAAAACACTATTGGTAAAGCTGTGAATTGTTGCATTAGAATTTTTCACTTCAAGAAGATGTCTATGATCAGTCCAGCACTCTGTATCATACCTTACCTTCATCACTTTCACATCCTCTCTGTCTCTTCTCTTTATAATCACATAGTCTATTAAATGTCAATGTTTACTACAAAGGTGCATCCATGCAGTTTTATTGCATTTAGGTAAATGGAAGGGAGTGTTGGTAATGAGAAGGTCATTACATGTACAAGTCTTCAGGAGTAAGTGATCATTGCTATTGTTTTTTCTGACTCCATTCCTCCCAAGAACTCACTGTCATGTTGGGTAGTCTGAGCCTACTCTAGCATTAAAATCACTCAGAATTATAAGTTTGTCCTCTTTGGGCACATGGATGATAAGGATCTCCAGGTCATCATAAAATTTTTTTTGATCTTATCAGGACTCGTCATGATAGGAGCATAGACACTGATGATGGTGGCTGGCGTTTTCCTGCAAGTGGCAATTGAATTGTCATAAACCTGTCATTCACTACTTCTGAGAGACATACAGGTTGGTTGATTAGATTAGTTTTGATTGTAAAAGCTACACCAGCTTCATGCACTCCCCTTCACTTCAGCCACTCCAGAAAAAAACAGGTATCCAGCACTACCTTCAGTAACCCAGCCTTTATTTGTCAGTCTCCATTCAATCAGAGCTATCATTTGGATGCGATACCTGCTTAGTTTTCTTGCAACAAGAGTTGTTGATCTTTCGGTTCTACTGAATTTGTTTTGTCTATAAGCATGTGCACATTCAACTTACCGGTGGTGAATAGCATCATCTTTTGTTTGGATAAGCAGACAATGATTTCATCACCTTTTCTAGCTCTCTCCTCACAGAAGGAAGGAAGCAGTACCATCCTTTAAAAAGTGCTCAACACCTAGGAGGCTGCCAAATTCTACTGCTGCTCCCAGTGAGATGACTCTATGGTCTGGGGTTGTGACTCTAGATTCCAATGCATCCACACCTGCTGCTTTGTCACTTGGCTGTTGCCATAAAACTTTGAGGTAGGTAGAAAAGCTAAAATGTTATAGGGGGTTTCTTTTTGATTCATGGGTAAGTTGGATTTGAGTGAGGCAGGGTTGCATGAAATCATCAGTCTCACTCTCTCTTCATTGTCAGTCCAGTGACAGGACAGAATCCAGATGACTGGGGAGGGCTGGAGATGCAATGGATGACCTTGGCGTCTTCAATGTCTAACCAAGTTCTAAGTGCTCCACGATGCCTGCTTCAGCTGCCTTTCTGGCTCTTGGAACAAATTCTTCTCATCTGTCAATCCCACTAGAGGAAGTCTTCTCATGCTTGGAATAGGCTCCCTTCTAAGTCACCGACAGGTTAGAGACCTCTTGGTTACCCTGAGCCTGGCTTAGTCCATCTGCCAAAACAGTTTACTAGAGCATGATCACTATACATGCTACAACTTCTTGTAGAAGTTGTTCTCACCACAGGTGAGAGTGAGGTGGATCAGGTGGACACCAAAGTGGAAAGCAGCCCTAAAAAATAATTTGGCAGCTCTTATCTCAAAGTACTAATCTTGTCTAAACAATCCTACACCCAGCCAAGAAGGTACAAAATGATGAAAAAAGTTTTCTTGAATGTGGAAATTCACAATAGATAAAGGTACAAGATAAGCTCAAGTGAAAGGACATTATGGGGATATTGATTTGTGAGTCCTCATAGTGATGGGATCACTGAAGTCAGTGGTTATTAGAGATTGTGTCAAACATAGTCCTAACTATTGGAAATTTAACCACGTATTTCTTGTTTTCCATTACAAGCTACAAATGAAAATTCATTATATTCATATCTCCAAAGCAAAATTGCAGCTTTCCACATTCATTGTTCAGTCAGACACTACACTATAGAAGAAAACTATCATCAAAATGGTTCCAAGATTCTCCCTAGAGCAGAGATCCATCCTTGGAAAATATATTCTGATGGTGCTGGTGATAGCAAATCTTGGAACATTTAATATCCAAAGAATCAAAGTGGCGGTGACCCAAAGAGAACTGATTAAGAGGCACTTGGGGAGCATAAACAATATTTGGCATAATCCCTTGGTGACCTATGTTCAAGTAACAATATAGCAAGGGATATCATTGAGAAAATATAGAAGCAATGACAGTGGACAGGCATAGATAAGGCATCACAAATGGTATCTGTGAACATTCACATAGTGTCCATAAAATGTAAAAGTAACTAGAGGAAGCTCTCCAACAGGCCAAGTAGACACTTTGTGGGCCATCTATGGAAGAAAACAGACAAGAATCACATGAGATACCTAAAGAAGAATTAATTGTTTACAATCTGCATTGATGAAAAGAGTCCCTCCTGTAATGAAGTATATAAATGCAAGTTAAAGATTGTCAATGTATGGGATTCTCAAGATCCATTTCCCTTGGTTTGCCAGCCAATGGCAATGAAGGATTGTTTCATTTTTGGAATTTGTATCCCCAGAGCCTAGAATAACTGACATGTATTTGACCCTTAATAAAAATTTGCTGATGGATTGATTGGTACTATGAGTTGAAGTGAATTATTTTGTCAGACTCATTCATCCAATAATAGTTATTCATTCAATAAGCATGTATTCAGTATGCACTATGTGACTAGTATCAGGGAAGGAGTTAAGGATTTGTTGAGTCATTTTTCAGGCTGGTCTGACTGTTACTGACCCGTTTTGGTCATTTCTTGGTCATTTCCTTCTCCTTGGTCCTTCCTTCTCCAGGAAATTTTACAGTTTATTTTATAGATGAGGAAAATGAGACAAACACAATTAAGTAAATTGGCCAGAATCATACAGCAATTATAATGCCAGATTTGAACTCAGGAAGAGCAGTCTTTCTGACTCCAGACCCAGCACTTTATCCATTTTGCCACCTAGCTGCCCAATAGAGAACTCATGAGATTTCAGATGAAAGATAGGGAGAGAAAGGGAAAGGAGGAAAGGAACAAGCAATTAGTAGGTGCCTACTATATACCAGGCACTATAGTAAGTGTTTTTAAAATATCTCATTTGATCCTCTTACCAATCCCAAGAGGTAGGTGCTGTTTACAGTTGAAGAAACTGAGTCAGATAGTGACTTGCCCAGGATCACACGAACTCCAGACTCAGCAGTTTATTCTCTGTGCCATCTAATAAAGCCTTCATAAGTATACTGACTAATTTAATTTAGATGCAACAGAACAAGTAAATAGAGTGCTTTTGTCATGTTGCAAGTAAAGAAAATAGGATTTGAGAAAGATCATTCAAGTATCACTTTGGGGGATAGACTGTAGCAGACTCAAAATGGACATCAAGAAATTGTTCAGGAAGTTGCTATAATAATTTGAGTTTGACAAATGCAGACAAGATTAGGAGGGAAGCATCAAATTGGGAAACCATCTTTACATTTAATGGTTCTGATAAAGGCCTCATTTTTAAAATATATGGAGAATTGTCTCATACATATAAGAATTCAAGCCACTCTTCAATAGATAAGTGGTCAAGGGATATGAACAGACAGTTTTCAGATGATGAAATTAAAACCATCTCTAGTCATATGAAAAGTTGCTCCAAATCACTATTGATCAGAGAAATGCAAATTAAGACAACTCTGAGGTACCACTACACATCTGTCAAATTGGCTAAAATGACAGGAAAAGACAACGATGAATGTTGGAGGGGATGTGGGAAAACTGGGACACTAATACATTGTTGGTGGAACTGTGAATGGATCCAACCATTCTGGAGAGCAATTTGGAGCTATGCTCAAAAAGTTGTCAAACTGTGCATACCCTTTGACCCAGCAGTGTTTCTACTGGGCCTATATCTGAAAGAGATCTTAGAGGAGGGAAAGGGCCCCACATGTGCAAGAATGTTTGTGGCGGCCCTTTTTGTAGTGGCTAGCAACTGGAAACTGAATGGATGCCCATCAATTGGAGAGTGGCTGAATAAATTATGGTACATGAATGTTATGTAATATTATTGTTCTGTAAGAAACGACCAGCAGGACGATTTCAGAGAGACCTGGAGGGACTTGCATGAACTGATGCTGAGTGAAACGAGCAGAACCAGGAGATCATCATACACAGCAACAACAGTATTACATGATGATCAATTCTGATGGACATGGCTATCTGCAACAAAGAACTGTCTCAAACCAGTTCCAATTGTTCACTGAAGAAAACCATATACACCCTGAGAGAGGGATATGAAATATGGACCACAACGTAACATTTTCATGATCTCTATTGACATTTGCTTGCATTGTGTTGCCTTTCTCTGATTTTCTTTTTGTCTTGTAGATAGGATTTTTCTTGCATAACTTGTCAAGCATTTCAACATTATTAACATGTAGTGGACTTCCTGCCATCTAGGGGAGGGGAGGGGACTGGGGGTAAAATTTGTAATGGAAAGCTTTGTAAAGATCAATGCTGGGGAACTACCCATACATATGTTATACAAATAAAAAGCTTTAATAAAAAAATAATAATAATAATTTGAGTTTGAGTTAATGAATGTTTGAACCAGAAGTGTCAGGTTGGGGCAAAAGAGAGAGAGAATACTGTATCTGGAGTAGAGCACATGGGTTTCTGGCAGGTTTTGATCATCATAAATGCAGAAATAGGGAAGTTAGAAAGAGGAACAGATTGGGATTCAAAGATACTAATCTCTATTTGGAATAGGGAATGGATCAGATGACTCGAGAAATATTTCTAACATTAAGACTTAATTGATTGACGTAGCACTCTGGTATGGTCTAATGCCTCTAGTCCTTGACTTCAGCTCTGTCATTTCAATTCATGAAGCCCACATGGTTCTTCTTAGTTGAGCATCTCATAGTCTCTGGAATGTTTACCATACTGTCCATGATGCTGTATCAACCTGGCCCCTCTCCTGATCCTGGCCCTTCCTAGTCTGCCCTATTCCCTGGCATCTGTGGAATTGGTATAACACTTAGTTGGAAAAATTAGTAAAAGAACAATATTGGATTTTTTTTTGGTTTGATTTGTTTTTTTTTTCCAAGATACATTTCCAAAGTACTCATACTGAAAACTATGATCCACCTCTGCATAAAAAATAAAAAAATTTAAAAAATTTAAAAAAAAAAACCTGATGGACTCAGAGTATGGATTGGAGCATTTTTTTCCTTTGGGTTTTTTAGAACTTGACTAATGCACAAGTTTGTTTTATATGACATTATTTGTAATGAGTTTTGTATTTCTTGCCTTCCACATTGTAGGAGGGGGATAGAGATGATGTGAGATAGAGAATTTAAAACTGAAAATAAAATAAAATTGGATTTTAACTATTTTAAGCAAAAAAAGGATAGAAGGGACTAGTACATATCTTAAGGTGGAAGAAAAGTAGTCAGTAAACAGTAAAGTCAAAGATTTAATGGAGAAAATGAGTTGCAGAAAGGATCTTAGCAAAAGACTGTGAGATAATAGAGCATGGGCAGAAAATTCCTTTTGGAGAAAAGGGAAGAAATCATCTACTAAAAGAGCAAAGAAGATGAAACAGTAGAAGAAGACAGCTTATTTAGAGCTTCTCCATGATCCCTCACAAGTGGAAATACAGAGTGGCAATGGGATATTGAGGTGACCTGGGGCTAGACCTTCAATGGAAGGACAGAGAAATAAAGGCATTGTCTTTCTTATCCTTCCTTCAGCCTGCCTCCCATAGAGAATAAGATCTCTGCATTCAGTTTCTAGCATTTCCAATCCAATAACTGATGCCATATTAAAATCGCCAGAATTCAGGTTTAATTTTGTCTGTCATTTGTCTGCTTCAGTAGTTCCCCTTACCTTTAAGAGAAAGTCCATTTGGCATTTAAATTGTCTCCTAATTTATCTCTAATCTACCTTTCTAAAATGATTACATGTTAAAAATCATGTACATATTAACAAACATTATACATATGATGGTGATTATACAATTTATGTTTTTGATGTTATGGTTATTGTTTGATTTCATAGTCATTGCTTGATATTATAATTATAATGATGAGACTCCAATATGGAGTCACTTAGGTTAAATGGGTCTAATGTCCATAGAAACATATAGATGAAACATAAAGTTTGCATTTTTCACCGTTAACTCAGGATCAGGAGGTTAAGACTTGAAATCTCCCATTAATTTGTGGTCCCATTACAGAAATTTCCACTCTTCCAGCTTCACCCTAGGCTGGTATTAGTAAGAGACACTCAGAACTTTTTATCTGCCATCAATGACTTGTTATCAACCAAGCCCATTATAGGGTATATAATTTTGTCACCTGAACCCCAAGAATGAGTATGTTTCCTTCTTGACACATCTTCCTCTCCCTCATGCTGGATGTGGGAATGAATCGTGGGAATGAATCTCTATTTACATTGTTGTATAGTATCGATATATGGTTTCTCTACTGTTATATTTATTTGTTTATTTACCACATAAAGCTGGGTACTATATCATTTGTCTGAGTATAAATTTTCTTTTTTTTACTTTTAAAAATGTTATTATAAATCATATTAAATAAGATACAAAAGATTTATGTGAAGCATATGAATGTTAGATACATTTTATCTTTTAAAAACGTGTATCAAATTTATCATGGTGGAAACAAAATTGTTTTGTTCATCTCTTTTCAAATTTAGTTGTTATTCTGTATTTTTATAATGTTGATACTTTTTCTTTTTTGTTTTTCATCTTTTTTCTGTTTCTTCTTCCAGTGTGGTCCTACTGACCTACCTACCTAATCCAAACCAAACTTGAAAAAAAAAATCCCCTCCATAGTCAATCAGCAAGCAATCAACATTTATTAAAACCTCCTATCATGTGCTGTGCACATAGTAGGTACAGGGGATCCAGCACAGCCTTCTAAACATCCTTCTAAAAATCCTCCCTTGTCTTAATTGGGAAGAGGAAGGTTTAGGGAAGAAGAGCATACTCTAATCATTCAAGTTTGCTGCAATATAATGAGAAATAATGACACAGCAAAGTCTTCTAAGCAGTTATCCAGCTTGTACAAAATGTCCTTTAATTGGAGGAAGAGTGATAGTTTCCTAATTAAGAGGTTTCCCTTGACAACAAATCAGTTTGTCCCTTTGCACCTTCTACTCATTGTTCCAGAGATATGTTGGCTCAGGCTTTGACTAGCTGGTCATTCAAATTTTAGTATAAGCACTTATATTTCAGAAAGTGGAAAAATCACAAATCATACTTTGATTTATTGTTTTCATTATTTCAAACTTAAGAAAATGATGAAAATTGTTAATAATGTACTTTAAAGTGTTTTCCTTTGCCTCCCTAAAGATAATTGTTTTAAAAAAAAAAAACACTTTTTTTTAACCATTACATCCCTCCATTGCTCCTACTTTTTTACCCTCTGCTTTTGGGAGACAAGAACATATTTGTATAATTCCTTTTGTGCATGCTAGTTCTTCAAAAACTTGAAGGCTCATCTCCCACCTGTTTTTTCTTTTGTAGGCTTAAACACCTACTGTTCCTTCAACCAATACCCAGGTGTTAGGTCCACCAGTGTTTAATTCTTATATTTCATTGTTTACAAAAAAGATGAATATTGAATTATGACAACTAGAGTCATGGTAGATTGTGAAATGAAGTAATATTACATGTAGTCAGTCTTGAGTGGCATTTGGACACATGCAAATAATGAAACATACTGAAGTAATGAATGAGTCCAATGTGATGCATGAAAGACATTCTTTATCTGGCTAGACCTTAGTTCTTTTTGAGGGGGGAAGGAGAAAGTTGAAGATTTTCTTCTTCTAGCCCCCTTCATTGCAGTAGATTTTTTTCTCCCTATGATTTTTTTTCCAAGTTTGGTTTGGATTAAATAGCCACTAAGCTCCTTTCCCACTCAAGTGTTGAGATTCTGTGAATCCTGGATGATTAGGGATTATGGAGGGTTCCAAAGCAGTTAGATATGGTGTTGGTCAGTAGGACCACACTCCCTATGGGAATCTGTCTTTTATGAAGGCTTTCCTTCAGTGTTTGCTAATTCTCAAGCAATAATTGGATTTTAAAAAGCTAAGCTAGCTGAGCAAAAGTTTTGCCAGGTTTTATCAAATTATCAGGGATTTAGTGATAGATAATGTGTGTCCCATATAAGACTAGAGATCCAATAGCTGTTTAGATTTTTTCCTGTAGAAACTTATGAAGATTGTCAAGATATTGAGATAGGTAGGATGGAAAGAGTGGAGATCACTAAATACCCCAATAAAGGAATCCTCCTTTATTTTCCAGTGAAATTTGTGGAACCTTTGAGGTAAGTAGGGTGGCTCTGTCACATTGAACTTACAACTAGAGAGAGAGCAAGAGCAAAAGACACCAAGAGTGAGTGAGAGAGAGAGAGAGAGAGAGAGAGAGAGAGAGAGAGAGAGAGCTCAGAAACTTCTTGTATATCCTGACATCAAAGTTTAAGGAAGAGTAGATCTTCTTCCAAACCAAATGTGTAGTGGTTTTCTTGGGGCCTACCTAGAAGAAAATCCTCCCCTATCTTGAGAGGAAGGAGAAGGCTTAGGGAAGAAGAGCATACTGAGTATAAATTTTCTAGAATATTCTAATCCAGATATTTACTTTATCCCAAGCCATGAGGTCAGATGTGTTTGTGTGTGGGTGTGTGTGAGTGCGTGTGTGTATACAAGACAATTATTTGGCATCCTAAAGTGCTGGATCTAGAGTCAGGAAGACCTGAAATCAAATTTGACCTCAAGCACTTATTACCCACTCTGCACCTCTGTCTTTCTGTTTCCTTATCCATAAAAAAAGTGGAGGGTAATATAGACATCTATCTCAAAGGGTTGTTGAGAGGACAAAATGAGATGTGTTTCACAGACATTAAAATCATCCAAAAAATGCTAGTTATTTTTATCAATTGCTCTTCTACATAAATTAAGTTTTTATTCCTATCTTGATGCTTTTACACATCCTCTCCCATATCTGAAATGTTCTACTTTATCTCTGCCTCTTTAAACTTCTACCTCCAGTTCAAGCACCATATCTTTGAAGATGCTTTTCTTAATTTACCCAGTTTTCAGTTCCTATTTCAATACACATATTAAATCTATGAAAAGTATATTCCCTTCCCCCTGTATAAGCTACCCCATATCTGAACCTAGGGGCTAACCATTCAAGGGTAAGTAGATGATGCTCACTAAACTGGACCATGCTTACCTAATAAATCTGTTTCTCAGGTATGCCTGAGGTAACACTTGTATTCATAGTATCTCATGATCCAATGCTTTTGATCACAAGCCATCACTTTTATTGCCTAAAAATGTTACAGTTATAAATGAACCAATCTTGGATCATCACTTCCTGATCTCACAACATCAATAACAATTGACCAATTGACTAAAGAAGTTGAGAAAATATAGTGCTCTCATTGCAAGATAAAATTAATTCTTTGCTTCACAGTGGAATATGTAGAATTATAGAACCACTAAAGAAACCTTAGTTACAAACTTTCTTTCAATGAAAACAATAGATTATAAATCAAGGTAAGAAGATATGAAATATGGACCACAACATAACATTTTCATGCTCTCTATGGAGGTTTGCTTGCATTGTGTTTCCTTTCTCTGATTTTCTTTTTTTTTCTTGTAGATAGGATTTTTCTTGCACAACAACTTATCAAGTTTTTCAACATTATTAACATGTAGTGGACTTCCTGCCATCTAGGGGAGGGGAGGGGACTGGGAGTAAAATTTGTAATGGAAAGCTTTGTAAAAATCAATGCTGGGGAACTACCCATACATATGTTTTGGAAATAAAAACCTTTAATTTAAAAAAAAATTAAAAAAAGTAAATCAAGGTAAGAATATTAAAATTTGCATATGACACAAATCTAGAAAGAATGCTATTGGAATTCAGAATAATTTACACATTGGTTGGCAAAATTAGGACTCACAAATACCTTTGCTTTGATAGAATGTTGAGCTAAATCTATTGAGATAAAATTTAATAAGATGAATGTATATTCTTACAGTTGAATTGAAATTATCTACTAAAGGCAGATGGGGTACAATAGAGAGACTGCTAGTCATGCAGTCAAGAAGACCTAATTTTAAATCTGGCTTCAGACACTTACTAGCTGTATGACCTATGCAAGCCACTTAACCCTTTCCTGCCTCAGTTTTCTCACATGTAAGATACAGATAATGACATCACCAGCCTCTAGGGTTATTGTTAGGATCAACTGAGATAATATTTGAAAAATGTTTTGCAAACTTTAAAATGAGGAAAAGGAGGAGAAGAAGAAGAAAATGAAGGAGGAGGAGCAAAAGGAGGAGCAAAAGGAGACAAGAAGAAGGAAGACGAAGAGGAGAAAAAGGAGGGGGAGGGGAAGGGGAATGAGGGGAAGGGGAGGGGAAGAAGGAGGAGGAAGGGAAGAGGAAAAGTGGATGGATCATGCTCATCAAACTGGGTCATGCCTACCTAATAGAAGAAGAAGGTGGAGGAGGATAGAAGAGAAGGGGAAAGAGGAGGAGGAGGAGGAGGGAGAGGAGGAGGAGGAGAAAGAGGAGAAAGAGGAGGAGGAGGAGGAAGAGGAAGAGGAAGAGGAAGAGGAAGAGGAGGAGGAGGAGGAGGATGAGGAAGAGGAGAAGGAGGAAAAGGAAGAGGAGGAGGAGGAAGAGAAGGCATGTCTAGATAGAAGTTCTATCTGAAAACTATCTGGTGGCTTTAGCAGACTCAATATGAGTCAATATTGTGATATGGTTGACAAAAGATCTAACAAAATCTCAGGTTGCATTGAAAGACATAGCATCCAATGTTGGGAAGGTAATAGTTCCACATGCTCAGTCATGATCAGACCACAACGGTAGTAGTATATTCCATTCTGAGTGCCTTTTTTAAATTATAATATTTATTAGCTAGAAGGCATCCAGAAAAAAAGTACAAGACAATAAAAGTTCCATTTATGTTGTACAAAAATTAGTTGAAGAAATGGACAGGTTGAGTCTAGGGGGAAAAAAAGGAATGAGAGGAGTCATGAAAGCTATCAAGTAATTGAAGGATTATCACATGGAAGAAGGATTAGAATTGTTCTGCTTATCCTCAGCTAGTAGCAAGCAAGTGGAAGATTTAATGTAATAAGAAACTTCCTAAAAACTTAGGGCTGCCAGAAGTGAAAAGAGTTGATTCAGAAGAAAATAAATCTTCCCTCATTAGAAGTCTTTAATAAAAAGTTGGAAAATCATTTATAAATTATGTTCTAGAGGGAATTCTTCCCCATCTGCCAATTCAGTTCAATCAACATTTAGTTGTTGTTGTTGTTTTGGAGTTGTTTTTTCAGTTGCCAGATTCTCTGTGATCCCATTTGGGATTTTCTTGGCAGAGATAGTATTATGACTTACATATGAGGAACTGAGGAGAATAGAGTTAAGTGATTTTTCCAGGATAACATAGCCAGTAAGTGTCTGAGACAGAATTCGTACCCACAAAAATGAGTCTTCCAGGCCCAACACTCCATCCACCACACCACTTCACTGTGCTAAGCACTGGGGATACAAAAAAGAAAAAGAAAAACAGTCCCTGTCTTCAAGGAGCTTACAATCTAATGAGGAAGATAAGATGCAAAAAGAAACTAAAAAGGGAGCTAGTACCAGAGAAGTACCCAGTATAAGGGCATAATGGTGTCAAAACCAAACAGAGCCATTGATAGAAAAGGGAGTTATCTGAAAAACTCTTTGTCCTCTATAATGGAAAGCTTTGAGAGGATTTTTTTGCTCCATCCTCTAGGCATCCAATAAGAGACAAGAAGCAACTCAGGTGTAGAAATGATCATTCTTTACAGCACTCAGGATCAGACTAATCTTTCTTAGGCATAGATCAGATCATGATGAAATTTCTATGCTGTAAACCATCCAGTGACTCCCTTCAAAATAATTCCTATCAAATAATCCTAACCTGATTAAATTGGAATTATAAGGTCCTCCACAACCTGAGGAATCTGACTGTTTCTTATACTATTCCCTTACAAATACACTAGGCACAAGCCAAATTATTCCATAAATTCCTACAGGAACCTATATTTTGAGAAGTTCAGGCCTCTCTATCTTTATAACCCTCACAGCCCTCTTCATTTTCTAGACTTCAAAATTATGTTCCCACACTGGGTATCTTCATTAACCCCATATACTCACTTTTCAGTTCCATTTTATATATTGTCTTCTCCTATTAGAATATAAGCCTCTTAAGAACATGGACTGGCATTTTTTTTTGCTTGTGTTTGTATCCATGATAATCACTTAATAAATGCCTGCTTCCTTCCTTCTCTTTCTTTTCCTGAGCCTCATATGGCATGATATTAATATTCTGTCCAGTCCTTTAGCACCTCTCCTGTTCTCCCTTATCTTTCAAAGATCACTCGAAGTGACACCAATTATATTTACCTTTTTTTTCAGTAACTTGGGGTGTAGTTCATCTGGGCCTGGAGATTTGAAGTCATCTAGGACAGCCCATTATTAGCATCCCATCCATCCTGAATAGCAATCTAATTCTCTTTTTTTTTCAATCCCCACCCCTATCCACATAGAGCTTTAAAAGAGTTTTGTTGTCTTTTGGGGTTGGTCATAATTAGATCAAGAACATAAGTTGTCTTCATTGGTTCTTTTACTTTTTTGCCTTTTGAAAAATGGGATGATCATTAAGGCAAGCTAAAAAAATTATTCTTCTTTTAAGAGAGAAAGAGAGAGAATTCAAGGATATGCTCAGATAATTGCCATGTCTTTGTGGCAGATATATGATCAGTTTCCCAAATATCTATTTTCTGTTCTGCAGAAGTGATTTGTAATATATTCCAATGACATCATGTTTGTTTCTCCATCAATTGATCTGCAGTCAAATGCTCTCTATTATGCTGCCTTCAGATTCTTCACATTTCTATATCTTAAGTTAAAGACTCAAGAAGCCTGGATCCTTGAAAGACTTGGCTCCTCCAACTACTTCTCACCAGATAAATCATTACTTGTGGAACAAGGGTGGAGGAAAAAGCCAAGCCAAAGTAGAAATTCTCTCCCTCTCCCTCCCTCCCTCTCTTTCTCCCTCCTTTCTTTCCTCCCTCCTTATCTCTGTTTCTCTCTGTCTCTGTCTGTCTGTCTCTCTTTCTCTCTTTCCTCCCCTCTCTCTTCCATACATACACAGTTTCTTTATGAGATGTTCTCACTTGCCTACTCCCTGCTCATCTGCCATTTTGATTCTTTTTCCATATCTTTAGACTTGAACTTGTCCACCAAACCAACAGAAGCTCTCCCTCTTTTCCTTCCTCCCTCCCTCCCTCTTCCTCTCTCTATGTCTCTGTCTCTTTGTCTCTTTCATGTCTCTGTCTCTCTCTGTGTGTCTCTGTCTCTCTCTGTGTCTCTATCTCTGCCCCCCTCTCTCTCTGTCTCTGTGTGTCTCTCTCTGTGTGTCTCTCTGTCTCTCTCTGTGTCTCTCTATCTCTCTCTTTCTGTCTCTCTCTGTGTCTCTGTCTCTCTATGTTTGTTTCTCTTTGTGTGTCTCTCTGTGTCTCTGTCTCTTTTTGTCTATCTCTGCATCTCTGTCTCTCTCTGTCTCTCTCTGTGTCTCTGTCTCTGTCTCTGTCTCTCTCTCTCTCTCCCCTTCTTACACACACAGAGTTTCTTTATGAGGTGTTCTCACTTGCCTCTTCTTTGCTCATCTGCTATCTTGCTTCTTCTTCCATATCTTTGGAGTTGTACTTGCCAATTAAAGTTTCCAAAAGCCAGGAGGTATGTCTGTGGTCTCCTTTTATAAAGTCTCCTTGATCTTATCTTAAATACCTCTCTCCTGCCACTTCTCCTCACTCTTACTTACACACTTTCTCTTTCTCTCCTCACCAACAGCCAAAGTCTCACTACTCTGACCAATAGGAAGACAGTGAGAGCAGTGCTCAGCTTCTTCCAAGAGGGTGTGCCTTTGAATAGCCTTACCTGGGCTAGGGACTTGGAACCATCAACTTGGCAGGCAAAATTTTCTGAGACAGTTACTGAGTTCCTCAGTGGGGGTATCTTTGGACGCAGTCAGAATCATCCCTCTTTTAATGTAGTAACCCTGGTATTAGTCCCATTCTCTACACTACAGATAGCTCCTATTGGAAAAGCCAGATAAATCCCAGTGGTAAGGGGATTGGGACGACTCAGGAGTCAGTTAAAAGTGCATTGTTTTCTCTTCATCCCATCTGTGGGACTATAGCCAGGAGTTTTTTTTTTTTTTTTTTTTTGCTGAGGCAATTGGGGTTAAGTGACTTGCCCAGGGTCACACAGCTGTTACGTGTCTGAGACCAAATTTGAACTCAGGTCCTCCTGACTTCAGGGCTGGTGCTCTATCCACTGCACCACCTAGCTGCCCCGGAGTTCCTTTATTTTCAAAGAGGACCAGTGACATCAGAGTATGATGTCTTAACTCCAGCAGTAAATTAGATTTAAGTGAGGCAGACTTGAATAAAGTTCTCAGCCTCATTCTCTCTTCCAGAGTCATGAAAATCCAGTGGCAAGACAAATGTCAGGACTGACAATGGCCTGGTATCTAGGAGCTGAACTTAGCCCCTTCAGTGTCTGACCACAGCACCTGCTTCGGTCATTTTCATGGCCTTTGGAACAAATTGCTTTCATTTATATATTCTTCCAGGAAAATTCTTCACAAGATTAAGGTAGATATCCCTTTAAGTCACTGATGGATTTGAGGTCTGTTGGTTACCTTCAACCTAGCTTAGCCTGTCTGCCAAGATGGTTTTATTATGATGTGTCAGCTGACACAACAGTGTATCTATTGGGCTTATATCCCAAAGAAATCATAAAAGAAGGAAAGGGACCCACCTGTGCAAAAATGTTTGTGGCAGCCCTTTTTGTAGTGGCTAGAAACTGGAAACTGAAGGGATGCCCATCAATTGGAGAATGGCTGAATAAATCATGGTATATGAATGTCATGGAATATTATTGTTCTGTAAGAAATGACCAGCAGGATGATTTCAGAGAGGCCTGGAGAGACTTGCATGAACTGATGCTGAGTGAAGTCAGCAGAACCAGGAGATCATTATACACGGCAGCAACAAGACTATATCATATGATGATCAATTCTGATGGACATGGCTCTCTTCAACAATGAGATGTTTCAAACCAGTTCCAATTGTTCAGTGATGAAGAAAGCCATATATACCCAGAGAGAGGCCTGTGGGATCTGAGTGTGGACCACAACATAGAATTTTCATGCTTTCTGTTAATGTCTGCTTGCATTTTGTTTTTTTTCTCAGGTTTTTTTTCTTGTTAGATCTGATTTTTCTTGTGCAGCAAGATAACTGTATAAAAAAAGATAACTGTATAAATTTGTATACCTATTTTGGATTTCTCATATATTTTAACATATTTAACATGTATTGAACTACTTGCCATCTAGGAGAGGTGGGGGAGGGGGAGGAGGGAAAAAATTGGAACAGAAAGTTTTGCAAGGATAAATGTTGAAAATTTTCCCATGCATATGTATTATAAATAAAAAGCTTTAATAAGAAAAAATAAAGGGGAAAAAGAGGTACCTGCTGTATCCCACATTAAACTGTAAATTCCTCAAGGTCAAGAATGGTTAGATTTTTGTTCTTTGTATTCCTAGCACTTAGTTACAGTTCCTTCCTTCCAGAGTTGTTGTGAAGATCAAATAAGATAATATTTGTAAAGCACTTAGCACACATCTGGCATATTAATAAATGCTTATTTCCCCCTTCCCAATTAGTACTGTGCCTGGCACATGGATGGCATTCAATAAATGTTTTTGGTCTGGTTAACACATTAGATGATAGAACCAAAAAAAAAATTTAATTAGGTCAGAATGATGATCTAAATTTAACAAGAAGAAGAATAAAATAAAATTTAAAAAAATCAAATGCAAAAGTACAGTATGGAAACATTTTGGCTAGTCAGCAAGTATTTACATGAAAAACAATTTGGAATCAGGTGATTCAGGCTTGAATCCTAGTTTCCTATCTACTTGTGTGAGTTTGGACTGGTCCCTTTACTTCTCTGGGCCTTTGTATATTGTGTATTTCTATATTGATAAAATAGGAAGATTTGGTTACAAACTCTTTGAGTTCTCTTCTAGCTCTAAATATTACAAGCTGTGTGCCCAAAGGAAAATATTAACCAACATTGCCAAATGGAAAACAAAAAAATTCAGAAAATCTTAATCTTGCTAATAGAAACACAATAGAAAGAAATGAGGATATTGTTTCCTTTTGCCAAAGCACAATTGGAGTACTGTGTCAGTTCTGGGTACTTTAAGAAGTGCCTAGCAAATAATTAGTGCTTAATAAATGTTTATTGGGGGATTGACAGAGAGTTGAGAGAAGAGCAATCAGAATGGTGATAGGACTGGATGCCATGCCATATAAAGATGGAGTAAAGGAACTGATGGTATTTAACCTATAGAAAAGATTTAGTTCAAGAGTTGTAAGTTACAGTGAAGCTAAAGCAGATGGAGGATCCCCTATAAGTTCTACATCAATACAGAGAGCCCCCATTAATAGCAGGAGACTACCAGACAATTTTTTTAAAAGGGACAAAATGGTCCAGATCAAAAGCAGAGCAGGTCAAAAATTCTGTGTTGATCAACAATGGGATAGGGCCTGTGAGTGCCCACTGCACTTCCAGCCAATCTGAAAAAGGAAGTATTCAGGCAACCAAATGTAAAATATACAGAATAATTCCATGAGAGTGTAATTTCATCAACTCTAGAAATCAGCAAAGGTTTCATGTGGGAAGTGATGTCTAAGCAGATCCTTTGTAGCAAAAGATTCTATGAGTCAGAAATGAAGATCAAAGAAAGTAGAGAAAGAGGAGCAGAAGCAAGAGGAGGAAGAGGAAAGAAAGAAGAAGGAGCAGCAGCAGCATTAGGAGATGTTGGTACAGTGGAAAGGATTCTGAAAAATATTCTTAAGACCTCAGATCTAAAAAATATATATATTTAAATTAATATTGGGTAAATGCCTACATTTCTTTCCTTCACCATAAAGTGAGGATAATTGTATCTGTCCCTTATCTAACCCTCAGAGTTGTTGGGGAAGAATTACATGAGAACATCAGTGAATATGCAAGTACAAGGGCTCTGAAAAGTACCAACTGCTATTACCACTAAGAGTTTCTCTAAGTTCAGAACAGCTTGTACCTAGGACATGTCCTAAGAAGTACAAATTCAGAGAAGAGATATCTTTCCATAGAGTATCAGAGGTCACCATCTGGAAATCAGACATGTAAATTCCTGGTCTTCAGGGAAGAGTGACTCCTGAGACTAGAGTATGCAACCCCTGAGTCTGACTTATTGCTTAATCATATAACAGGCATAAAAAAGCACAGTTCTTTTAAGTAGACAATTAACTTCCTGAAGGCAGAGTTCATATCATTTTTCATCTTTTCATTTCCAGCACTTACTACATACTCTTATATAGATAACATTCATAAGGAATGAATTTTCTAAATTTTTTTGTTGAAATGGATTACTGGTAGTAAACTCACAAGTCCCTAGAATGCACAAAGATCTCCCTGGTGAATATTTCCAGAAGATGAGAGAAACAGAGACAGAGAGAAAGAGACAAAAGGAGACAGAGACAGAGACAGAGACAGAGAAAGACAGAGACAAACAGAGACAGAGAGAGAAAAAGAGACAGATACAGAGAGATTGAGACAGAAAAAGAAAAAACAGAGAGAGACAGAAACAGGGGAGGAGGAAGAGAGAAAGGGGAGCAAGAGGGAAAAGAAGAGAGAAAGAGAGAGGGAGAGAGAAAAAAAGAAGGAGGAGAGAGAGGGAAAGGAGAGGAAGAGGTAGACCTGGAAGTAATTTGTATAGAGGTAATAGCTGAACTAATGAATACTGATGAAATCAATTTGATCTGATCAAGGGAAAGAGTGTCCTATCTTGGGGATCCAATATTCACAGACATATAGGTAGGCTAGGACAGATAGAATAATAGTTAGTTCTTGGCTGTCTTACTACAGCCTAAGTTTATTTAAATGAGTATAGTGATGTAATGATGTAATGGAAAGAGGAATTGACATAGAGTTTGAAGATCTTGTCCTTACTCTTGACTCCAACTCTTCACTAGCTCTGTGATTGCATAAAATTGGATCATAGAATCATAGATTTGGAGCTTTAAAGGACTTTGGAGGCCATTCAGTCTAACCCTCTTATTTTACAGATGAGAAACTGAGTCCCCAGGAGATTTTAAGGCATGCCCAAGGAAATGCAAGTAGCAAACTTCACAGGTAGGATTGGATTCCAGATCTTCAGACTAAAAAGCCACTATTTTCTTCCACTGTATCATATTCACTATCACCTGATTTTTCAAAGGCTCAGAATTTTCATAATTCTCATAGGGATAATATTATTTTCAGTACCCAATTCCCCAGGTTGTTTTCAGGAATAGGAAGAAGAATTTTGCAGTAATTTCCAATTCAATTGAATTCAATTCATCAAGGATTTGTTAAATACCTATGTGCCAAGCACTATGATGCTGGAATCCCTGACCTCAAAGAGTTTACCTGCTTTTAAGGGGATACAGCATTTACCCAGAAAAGTAAATGCTGAATATATATGAGATAAATAAATAAGAAATAATTTGGGGGTAAAGGGTATACAAAGAATTGGGGAAATCAGGAGAGGTAACTTGGAAAATATTATACTTCATCCAACTCTTGGAGGGATCTAAGGGTTCCAAGAGGTAGAAGCAAGAAAGGAGACCTTTCCAGGCTTGGGGAACTGCCAGTACAAAATCACAGAAGTGAAAGATTGAATGTCATATAAAATAAAGAATAGAAAGTGTATTAGTTGAGCAGAAATATGTAGTAAGAGCAGAAGTAATGAGCAATTGCCTTAGAAAGATAGACAGGATCCAGACTATGAAAGGCATTAAATGCCAAACAGAAGATTTATCCTAGAGGAAAGAGGGAGACGTGAAAACTTCTTGAACAAAATAAGATGGGTAATCCATCAGTGAAGAGAAAATTGATTACCAACAATAGAGAGGGTTCTTCTGAAATCAGATAATATAAGTTTGTAGTGTACCCAGTCAGAGCTGTTCATTGACTTCTACACAAGCATTCAGAAACACTCACATAGGAGTAGATTGTTGTTAATCGTTACTATTAAGAAGACCTGACACATAGGTAAAATAATTCACAGTACCTATGTAATGCATGTGTCATTTGGCCCTTATACAACTTTGACTCTTACATAACTGATCAACGTTAGCTTGGGGGCCTCTCTGATAATAATAATCTGAATGGTTCAGCTTTTTCCTGGAAATAACAGTCTGGCTTCTGTTTCTCTAAAATGTCTCATCTACTTAGGAAGCACACAGGCTAACAAGATATTGGCTATACAATCAGTCTTATTTAGATGGTAAAAAAAAAAAGAACAATATATAAAATGCAAAATGACTTTTTTTTTGGCCAAGTCAAGAAAGTTATGTTTTCCATTCCAGGGGGCACCAAGCAACATTCCTGTCTGATGGGGTTTGCTTCCCTCTGGATCTGCATGGTCAACACTACTCAGAGAAGAATTAATTCCAATTTACATGGTTCCCTGATGGCCTTTATTCTATTCTTCCTCTTTGGCTCCATGAAGAGGATGTAGCCTATTGACTGTTCTCTAAGTTCCAGTGAGACTGGCCATCTCTATCTCCTCTCCCACCTTCTTCCAAATTAATTTCCTCTCTCTCATAGAACCTCTGCCCTTTCTCTTGTTTTTCTCTATACTGTCAGTTCCTTGGTGCAGCCAATTCTCTCTACAAGTCATGTGGATGCACAGACCTCTTTAGGTGTCCACTTACCCTACTGTTACTGTGCTATACTCATGGGTTTCTCTATATATGTTTGACTCCAACTTTACCATCTCATATCCATCTCTTCCTAATCCCACTGCCACCATCATAATTCAAGCCTTGATCACCTCTCACCTGAACTATTGCCATAGCCTCCCAACTTGTCTCCATGTCAGCAGTCTCCAATCCATCATATGAATTTCTAATCAGTCAATTGTTTTCATGGCACTTCAAGAATGATGGCAAACTGAAAATGTCATAAAGGAGATTCATTCTTCATAGTTACTTCCAAGATAATAATAGTACACAGAAAAATGAACAAAAATGAAACATCAAGACTAGAGAAGAACAAATGATGTCTCGGTTTTCAGAAAAAGGAAGAGAGAAGACTCTACAAGCCAGTGATCTCATTGTCAATTCCTGGTAAAATTCTAGAACACAGCATTAAAAGGGTTGTTTGTGGGCATTTATTTAGGAAAGCAAATAATAATGAAAAATCAGCATAGCTTTATTTTAAAAAAAAGTCAGTTCTCATTAGAGTCATCAATCAATCAATATTTATTAAGAATATGTAAAAAAAAAAGAAAAAAAGAATCTACTATGTGCAAGTCATTATGCAATGATATAGGGATACAAAAAATAAACAGGCAAAACACAGTCCCTGCCCTCATGGAGATTATAACCTAATTGGGGTGAAACAGGCAAACTTTGTTGTGAGTCTTGACACAGAGCATCACCTTTCTCTTACTTAGTAGATGATCTTTGAGCATTGTTGAAGCTGAAGAATGGATGGCCCTGAGGACAGCCTGATGAAGAGTCTCTTCAAACTTTGCTAGTTTGGTCTTCAGTCAATAGACATTCAGTTTGACACCTGGCCTATACTCAAATCCTTTCCATCTTTTTAGATTACTTGTCAGAACATATTGTTCACTCACATCCCAGGAAACCCTAGGCATTAGGAATCATTATTTTAAAAATCATAAGCAAAATGAAGAAAGGTTCTGACTCATTGCAATGCAGCATGAATGGGTGTATAAATATGTGTGTGTATGTGAGCGTGTGTGTATAATGGAATAAGAGAAAAAGAAGAAATAACTCTAAAAGAAAGGTATATCAAGACAATATTGAAATAGTACAAGAAAGAGCAAAAGAAATCCTGAAGTAAAATATAAGAATATAAAACACACTCAAGGAATTAAAGAAATTAAATCAATCAACAAGTATATATTAAATATCTATTAGATGACAGGTACTGTGCTAGACCTAGAGATACAAATGTAAAGAAAGAGTCCTTGTCTTCAAATAGCTTATATTCTATCAGGAAAAAATTAGCAGGAAGGAGGGACTATTGGAGGAAGGGACAGTCAGACGCAAAACACTTTTGAGGAGGAATAGGGTGAAAGGAGAGAGAGAATAGAATAAATATTAGCAATAATAATTGGGAAAAGAATTTTGAAACAAATTTCTCTGATGAAGGTCTCATTTCTCAAATGTATAGAGAATTTATTTTAAAAAATTTTAATTTATAATTTATAAAAATTTAATTTAAAAATATCATAAAGAAGGTTCATTCTTCATAGTTACCCCCAAGATAATAAGAATACACAGAAATTTTATTTTAAAAATTGTAAAAATGTATTAAAAATTAAGTCATTCCCCAATTCATAAATGATCAAAAGATATGCACTATGCCTAAAGGGCTATAAAATCATGCATATCCTTTGACCTAACAATATCACAACTAGGCATAAATACTAATAGAGATTAAAAAAAAGGAAAAGGACCTATATGTACAAAAATATTTATATCAGGTTTCTTCTCAAAGCAAAGAATTGGAAACTGAGAGGATGTCCATCAATTGGGGAATGACTGAATAAATTGTGGATGATTTTGATGGAATACTATCGTTCTATGGGAAATTATGACCAGGATGCTCTCAGAAAAACCTGGAAAGTCCTCCATGAACTCAAGCAAAGTGAAATGTATTACTTACAAAGTAATAGCAATGTTGTGGGATGATCAGTTGTGAATGACAGCTATTCTCAGCAACACAATGATCTACAAACACTCTGAAGGATTTATGATGAAAATGTGAAAAAAATCTGTCTGAATACAGATTGAATCATTCTCTTTTTTAAACATTTTTTTCTTAAGGGTTTTTTTTGGGGGGGGGTCATGTGGAATCCTTGTTTTCTTTTACAACATGACAGGAGAGAATCTGGAATTCAAGTTTTAAAAAACAAATGTAAAAAATTGTTTTACATATAACTGGAATAATAAAAACATTTAATATAAAAAAGTAACAGGAAAAAATAAATACAACTAAAAAAATCTCAAATGAATATAATGATAAAATCCAATAGGCTGGGAGACAATATGAAATAATAAAGAGATAGAAAGCTGGTCTTGGAACCAAGAAGACCTGTGTTCAAGTCCTTTCTTTAGCATATGCTGGCTGTGTGACCGTTAATTAAATCAACCTTTAAATGCTCTGGGCTGTCTTTAAGAGTCTGTGTTGCAGAGAAGGTATTGACTTGCACTGATAGAATTAGATTTCTTGTCCAGAGTTCCTTATGATAATGAAATCACAATCCTATATCTATCTTCAAAAGAAATTTTATATGCAACATCATGGAGTAAATAGGGAGCTACAATTGGAGTCAGGAACACCTGTGTTCAAATGCTCCCCTGGATGCGTATTTTCAGTATGATAAAGTTATTTCACCTTTATGTGCCTCTGTTTCCCTACCTATTGTAATGCTCAGGGAGAAACTGAGGCAGTATCACACAGTGGAAATTAGGTAATGCTTTATTGATGTTAATTGAGAGTTCAGAATCCATAGCTATGGATCAGGACTGGTGGGACTCATGTCTCAAAGCATGCAGTCCAGGCCAGAGACTGACACAGCCATGTCAGCCAACTGAATAATTATTCAGCACCTCATTAATGGGGAACACAAGTTTTATAAACTCCATGGCCCAGGGGAAACAAAGAACTCATGGGAACAGCTGAGCACATCTGGTGTCCAAGGAAACCATAAATTCAGTTCTGACAGGTAGGAGTAAGAAGCCTTGGCAAAGAAGACTGCTTGTCTGGGTCATAGATAAGGGATAGGTCGAGGCTGACCATCTGGAAGTTCTATAACTCCTTTGGAATGTGAGTCCAATTATTTCTGAAGTTCAGGAAGTGGGGATTGCTATTCTGGGACAGAGCAATTAAGCGAGACTGAAACAGCAACTGAGGGAGACTGAGACAGCCAGTGAGGGAAACTGAGACAGTAACTGAGGGAAACTGAGACAGGCACAACACTATAAAGTTACAAATTAGACATGATGTCCTCAAACGTCCCTTCTAGTTTTAAACCTATAATGTGACTAAAATAGAATTATCAGAATTACTGGCAGAAAGCAAACAACATTGATGGATGGAAAATGCTAAGAAAATAATTTGGCTAGAAAGATTGTGAAACAGATCAAATTAATGGATGCAGAAAAGAGATCCAGAGAGAACATTTCTAAGAACTAGTAAAACCAAGTATATTCTGAAAACAGAATTCACAGAAAAACAAAGTGGAAGTTTGAAATTCAACTCACTCAAGCATGATAACATCAAACTTCAATACAACAGTCTTAAAGGAAAAATCTTCCAAATAATTGAAGGGAAGAAAAATATCTCTCATCAAAAATATCAAGGTTAGTCTCTTGTTTTCTATATGAAAAACATCAATGACTAAAGAAGTTAAAAGCTGACACTTCTAAGACATTTTCTTACATAATTTCCTGACATGTAATGATCATAGAATTTTCTTGAACGTATTCTGGGATGCCAATAATGTTGAGATTCCCTTTCCTTGAGAGGGAATTTTAAGCTTTCATCAATTTTTTTTCATTCCTTTTATGATTTTAATAGAAATTTCAGTTTTAATTAATTCCTCACTATTGCCATTTAATTGTATCTTCTAAGCCTTTTTGTACTATTTCACAGAATCAGTTTCTCAGGAAATCTAACCATTCTTTTTGAAAACAAAAGATAAACATTTAATATCAATGAGCAAGTTGAATAATTCATAGAGAAAAAAATCCAACTTCAAAAAAACTTTTGTAACTATACAGTGGAAAGACCTGGAAAATAAAGTATAAAGAATAATTGATTATTTTCAGCTATAATTAACTAATTGACTATCAAAGGTTTTAAATAGCAACAAAAATTTACTTTGGGGCTCTACTGGTTTAAAGGCAGCATAATACAATGGAAAAATCTATGTTCAAATTCCACCATTACTACTTATGTGACCTTATAAGAAGATATTGTAAGATTATATATATATATATATATATACATATATATATATATATATATATATATATATATATATTTAAGATATATAAGATTAAATTATTTAACCTCCATGGACCTTAGTTTCCTCATTTGTTAATTAAGGAATTGAAAAGTAGATAGCATCTGAGGTCCCTTCAAAGCTTATGATTCATGATATAATGATTAAGTGTTGGATAACATAGGATTTAAAATAAGAAATCTAGTTCAATCCTTTCATTTTCCAGGTAAGAAAACAGAAACTCAGGTTAAATGATATGCTCTCCCCTAAAGCCTCTTAATACAACTGATTCGTCCTTTAGGGTCTCGCACCTCCTCCTATCAGCAGACATGCTCATTGCCTTAAACCACTTGCAGAATATTTAGTCCTCATGCCCCAAGTTAGAGAGTAATCTATCACTATCATGAAAATTATATATGAGATGTACATATGCATTATATATGCATCATGAATCTACATAGATATATATTTCCATGATGTTATTGGGTATGTGTGTATATATGTATGTATGTACATATACACACACATGTGCATATGTGTATACATATACATACATGTAGAGGTACATGTGTAGTGTGTGTATGTAAAATACCTTCTTTAAAAGTTCTAGTAGGGGGGGCAGCTAGGTGGTGCAGTGGATAGAGCACCAGCCCTGAAGTCAGGAGGACCTGAGTTCAAATCTGGTCTCAGACACTTAACATTCCCTAGCTGTGTGACCCTGGGCAAGTCACTTAACCCCAATTGCCTCAGCAAAAAGCAAAAAAAAAAAAAAAAAAGTTCTAGTAGGGGCAGTAGGTGGTGCAGTGGACAGAGTAACAGCCCTGAATTCAGGAGGACCTGAGTTCAAATCTGGTCTCAGACACTTAATTCTTCCTAGCTGTGTGACCCCAGGCAAGTCACTTAACCCCAACTGCCTCAGCCAAAAAAAAAAAGTTCTAGTAATCCTTATCACAACTCTCACTCTCACTAAAAGTCATATTCCCAAAGCAAGGCTCACTAGATATGTGACCTGATGCAAGCTTCATATTCTGAGCCTATTTTCTGTGTCTTCAAAATAAGAATAATAATGTCTATGGCAACCCTGCTTCTGGAGCTATTGAGTAATGAACAAAGTACTTTATAAATCTTAAAGTCTACATAAATAGAAATTATTATTCTTATTCTCTCCCTTTTGGGGAAGAGCTAAGTGAATAGGTATTCATTGTGAAAAAGGTACAAATCCCTTTTATCAATCAACTAATCAATATGGATTTATTAAGGACCTATCATCTGTCAAATACTGTGCTGGGTGCTGGGAATACAAAGACAAAAACAAAATATTCTGTTTTCAAGGAACTTGACTTCTAGAATTGAAATAAAAGATGTCCAAGGTCCCTCCTAACTCTAATATTTGATGATTATATTTTGGGTCTATTATGATAGGGATTGACCCTTACAATAGAGTTCTGGCTGAATAAGTAGCCATGTGGATCCTATACAAAAACCGACAAATAGTATTTCAAAATTCCAGGTATATCAATAGTGGTTTCTAACCCGAAGGACAGGCATATTTCCTTTTAAGCTCTCTTAACTTGTTCTTATTTCAAGGTAACTGCCATTATTTTGATGAAACTTTTAAATATGGGTTTTGAAGAGGAAAGAAGAGGGAAACATGGTGAGAGGCTATAGGAAGGAAAGAGAAGTGGTAATCCATGAAAATATATATATATGTACATATATATATATAAATGTATAAATAAATAAATAAATATACAAAGTATGCAATCCAAGTAGAGATTTAATGACCTTGCTTCTAGAAATATTTGATGGTTCATAATAAAGGCATCCTGCCCTAATTTAGGGAATATACAATTATCTTTGACTATTTCTTGTTGGCTTGCTTCATAGTGATAGAAAGACTTTTAATTAAATATCTGCTAAGTGAGAAGATAGTATGCATACAAAGCAGAAACTCACTCCCTCCTTGGTAGCTTTCTAGTGATAAGGAAGAAATGTTTTAAATTTCTGAATTGAAGTCTACAAGTTGTCTACATGGCCACCAAAAAATGGCATTGCTGCTTCTTCCATCTCTATTATGTTTCTTTTAGATCTTAGCTCTTAGAAAAGATAAGAATGAGTATTAGAGACATAATGTACCAAATTATGACTGCATGAGATTTGAAAGGTTAGAAGAGGGTCCCTTTCAATGATCTGAGCTGTTAGCTACAGTACCTAAGACCAGTGAAGATCCAGTCCTAGAGAGCAACTAGCTGCTGAAGCAGAAGCTGCATGGTTCTTCCAACATTTTGAAGTTTATAAAATCATAATGTGGTCTAGTCTGCCTTGATATTCAATCACCTAAAGCAAAGAAAGAAGCCATGCAACAAAAATTGAAGAGAGACATAGAAAAGCTTTATAGCATTTCTTCTCACTAGAGAGCTATATGGGACAGAGGAAACTTTCATTTGGTCATGTCTTGTGCATGCATGCTAAGTTCTGGCTCAATAGTCAATTAAAAGGCTTTCCATCCATTCAAGTCAATTCAATAAACATTATTTTATTGTCAGGATCATAGATTTGGAGCTGGCAGAGATTTTAAAGGTCATTTATTCTAATCTAATCATTTTACAGCAGCGTGCCAAAAGTGACAAAAATCATAAGTGGCAGAGCTCAGATTAGAACTCAGATTTCCTCTGACTTCCAATATGCTTTCTGAAATGGACAGAAGACTGGGCCCCACATCTGGGTCATAGGGCCTTGGAATCTCTCCGGAAATCTTTTGTGGGTCAGGAATCCTTTGAGTACCTGAAAAATGTTTGCTTATCTAAGTCAGGTCAACAGTTAATGTATGCAGACGGTTTCCATTGTGTTCCCCATATCCTGTTATCTCCGCATTGTAAGTGAGATGTCAATGTTTAACGTCCAATGTAACCAAAAGAGCAGCAAACATGTTTAAAAATGTACCCCTCCCAAGGCTCAGGGATGATCTCTACTAGCCTGTCTAGGGAGGTCAGTCACTGGCCAGCTAATAAATGCTTTCAAAATCCAAATTATTTTTGGCTGTCCTGTATTTTCTCACCTGGGCTATTTCACTTTCCACTGTACGATGTACATGTATACATACACATTTATCAGGATATAACAGGTACAAAAATAAGTAAATACAAGATAATTTCAGGAAGGAGAGATAACCAGCTGAGAGAATAAGAAAAAGTGTCAGCATGGAGTTACCAACATAGTCAAGTCTTAAAGAAAGATAAAAATGTTTAATGACAGAAAGAAAAGAAAAAGGTCACTCAAAGTGTAAGAGATAGCTTATACAAACTCTTGGAGACAGGATTTGGACTGCTGAACTAGGTAAACTTCTAATAGTCCAGTAGGGTTGAAATATAGAATATGGAGTAGAATAGTATTAAATAACGCTAAGAAAGATAGGTTGAAATCTTATTATAAAGGGTAAGACTAATAAGTTTGCATTTTATCTTAGAGGTAACAGAACCACTTAAAGGTTCTGAGCAGGAGAGTAAGATAAATAGAATATGGTAATTTCTCAAAAAAATTCATCATCATGATTTAATATTTGTAAAGTGATCAATATTCATAAGAAAAATAATAAAGCTACATGATTGTATCAATAGATTGAAAAGGCTATTGATAGAGCATAGCATTCACTTGTGTTTTTTAAAAAGCATAAGGATAAAAGGGCATTTTCTTAATGTGTTTTTTTAAACTCTTTATAACCAAGAATAATCAATACTTACAATGGAAAATATTTAAAGCATTCTTATTAAAGTTAGATACAAAGTTCATTCCACTTTAAAATGCCAATCCATTCTTTAAAATCCAGTCAAATGCCATTTGCTCCAGGAAGTATTCTCTAATATTCCAAAAGTCTCTTCACAAGTCATATACAACATTTTATTTTTCACTTCCTGTATGTACTTATCATTCAATATTTTAATTATATTTGCACATATTGCTTTCTTGATCACTGAATACAGAATCAATCAACTTTTGTATTGGAAGGGTCCTCAGATATCATCAAGTCCAAACTATACCCAAATAATCGTCTCCTCTATACTATATCAGTGAGTATTAATTTATCCTTTTCTTGGCATCTTGAGGCCATTGGCCAAGAGTTGATTCTTCTCTCCTTATTTTATTATTATTCATAGATGATTTCATAGACAAATGTCTTTATTCCTTTCTTAAACTGATCTGGGGTTTTGTTTTGTTTTGTTTTGTTTTGTTTTGTTTTGTTTTGTTTCCTGAGGCAATTGGAGTTAAGTGACTTGCACAGGGTCACACAGCTAGGAAGTGATAAATGTCTGAGACCACATTTGAACTCAGGAACTCCTGATTTCATAGCTGGTGCTCTATCCACTGCACCACTTAGCTGCCCCAATTGGTCTGTTCTTAAGCTTCACTGGGGTTTTTTTGGAGGGAATCTAGATTTCCAATCAGTGACATAACCTTGAAGTCCTTCACAAGGTTATGATTCTCAGGGTTCATCCCTGCTGGGACCAGCAAGGGCAACCATACTGGAACACCAAGATATGAGACTAAGTTCTACCTTCATGAGGTTTGCTCCTCATCTACCCCTCAGTCTTTATTATTATACTTACGCAGTGAGTCTCCAGAGAAAGTGTGTTAGCAAGACTTCCCTCTTCAATTGAGTCTCTATCCACAGAAGTCATGCTGCTGGTATCCTACTTCAAGAATCAGTCAACAGACAGTCAATAAGCATTTATTAACTGCTTAATGTGAGCCAAGCACTGTGTACCTGAGGACACAGAGAAAGATAAAAACACAGTCCCTGTGCTCAAGGAGTTCATATGAGAATAGGAGAGACAGCATGCAAACATATGTGTACATATGTGTGTATGTATATACATATATAGTATAGATAGAGCAAAAAAAAAAATGAGGAGTGAGGGGAAGTAGGGCAGTGATGACAGGTAGCCTTCTTTAAAAAGTACAACTGGAGCTGAGTCATCAAAATTGGGAAAGCCAGGAGTTAAAGGTGGAAAAGGAAGTATATTCTAGGGCTGGAGGGAGCCAGTGAAAAGGCGTGGATTCAGAAGATAGAATGTCTTATGTGAACAATAGCAAAAAGGCCAGTGTTTCTACCATAAAGTCAGTATGTGAAAGAGGGTAAAGTATAAAAAGATTAGAAAATTAGGAAGGACGAAGAGTATGAAGGGCTTTAAAAACCGAACAGAAGATTTTACATTTGAGCCTAGAAGTAAGAGGAGCCATGGAAGCTTATTAAATAAAGAGATGGCATGGTGAGACCTGTACTTTAAGATCACTATTGTAGTTGAACGGAAGGAGAATGGGTTAGAGTGGAGAGAGACATGAGACAGAGAACTAATCAGAAACTTTTTGAAATAACCTTGGTGTAAAGTAATGAAGGTTTGCACTGGGATGGCACTCACTTGTGTGAGGAAACAAAAGGAAACATTTATAAATGAAGTTGTGAAGGTAGAAGACAAGACTTAGCAATAGATTGGATGTTACATAAGGTAGGCGTCGGTGCAGAGTCAGGTAAGAGACTGAGATTGTGAGCCCAGGATAACTGGGAAAATCTTGGTGCCCTCAACAGTAAAAGGGAAGTTAAAAATAGGGGGAGATTTAGGAAGAAAGATAACAAACACTGTTTTAGTCACGTCTGGTTTTTCATGATCTCATTTGGGGTTTTCTTGCAAAGAAACTGAAATGTTTTGCCACTTCCTTCTCCAATTAAGGTAAACGTGGCTAAGTGACTTGCCCAAGATCACACAGGTAGTTAATGTGGGAGGTCAGATTTGAACTCAGAAAGATGAGTACTCCTGACTCTAAGGTCAGGCCCTCTATCCACTCTTCCACCTAGCTGTAGACTAGAAGTTAGGTGAAAGGTTGGGACTAGATAAATAGAACTAAGAATCATCCTCACAGAGATAATAATTGAATACATGGGAGCTGATGAGATCACAAAGTGAGATAGTAATAGAGAGAGAAAAGAACCCATGGGAGAGTTTTGGAGAATACTTAAAGTTATTGAGCAGGGCTTGGAAAAAGATCCAGCAAAGAATGAGAAGGAATTTTCACAATGTAAGGAAGAGGACCAAGTGATAATATCTTAAGGAGCAATATCCAGGAGAAGATGGTGATTGATACAGTCAAAGTTTGCAGAAAAGTCAAGAAGAATAAGAAGGAAAAGGTTATTTGATTTGGCAATTAAGAGATCATTGGTGACTCTGGAGAGAGCAATTTAAATTGAATGATAAAGTCAGAAATCAGTTTGTAGAGGAATCTCTAAGAGGATTCAAAGAAAAGTAGAGGTACATACAGATTGTGGCCTATTTTCTCAAGAAGTTTATCTACAAAAAAAGGTATTAAATATAAGATGATACATACTGGGGATGATAAGATCAAGTGAGGGGTTTAAGGATGGGGAAGACATGGGCATGATGTTAAATTGCAGGGAAATAGTCATGTTTCATAATACCTAGCAAAATTAATCTGTTCCTCTTCTTGTGTTGGAGAAACAAGTAACTAGGCTATTTGGGAATTAGTAATAATTACTGATAAATTGCCTGAGTCTGTCTTTCTTGGAAAGAGGCAAAAGAAAGAGGATAGAGATTCGAATCATAATATGGACATTGGGAAGCAGTTTACAATGGAAATGTCATTGACACCTATTTACATTGGTGAAATTTTAATTGCCATTTGTTTTACTATGCTATTTAATTTAATGTATTTACTCCAAATTAAAATCTTTTGGTTGATCTAGTTAAGAAATATCAATAAAGTATCATCCTATGGTTTTGCACAGATGCTAAACTTAAGCATGCCTTGAATCTGAAGTAGTTTTAGCAAGGTCATGATTAAGAAATGAACTCTTGATAAGTAGCTATATTCTATATCAATGCAATAGGTATAATTAGCTGAAACTGACATTTCTTCCTAGGGGTAACATGGAAGAGGGAAGAGAAACAGTAGAGAAAGGCATACAACTTTGTTATTGATAGGAAATAAATCAATAGTCACAAACTACACTCAAATCTCTCTAGGTCTTGCTCCTAGGTTGATTTTCATGAACCCACAACGGATATGATGGTAGCAGAAACATGTTGAAAGAATTTTCCCAACCCAAGTTGGAAAGCAGACCGATTTCAAGGAGTATTAGCTCAGATGGAATCAAAGAAGTTCAAAAGACCAACTAATATCTATAGGACTAAATGATAACAGATTTAGCTTTTCTCAGCAATTCAGTAATCAAAGACAATTTCATTAGATTTGGGATGGAAAATGTCATCTGCATCTAGAGAAAGAACTGTGGAGACTGAATGCAGATCAAAGCATACTATTTGTACCTTTTTGTTTGGTTTTTTTTTTCTTTCTCATGGTTTGCTCCCTTTTGTTTTGATTTTCCTTTTGTAACATGATTAATATGGAGTTATGTTTAAAATTATTGGTCATATATAACCTGTATCAGATTGCTTACTGTCTGGGGGCAAATGAAGAGAAGGAAGGGAATAGGAGGAAATTAGGACTCAAAACTTTACAACAATGAATATCGAAAACTATCTTTACATGTAATTGGATGAAATAAAATACTATTAAGTGAAAAAAATTAAATAAAATATCTATGGGATTAGTTGGGCAAAAATAATCTGAATCACAAAAGAGCTTAGGTTGGGGTTATGAGCTAAAAAAGCTAATAAAAACCATCCTTACAGGAGAAAAAAAATCTACATAATGACCAATAACTAAGAGATGGCATCCAAGGCCCCCAGAAGACCTGCAGAGTCCCAACTAAGAAGGATCAAAAAATGAAAGTTCAATTAAGAAAATAGTCCATTTTAGCAACATGAATTACATGTTTACAATAATATATGCTCTCATATATGTGTCTTAGCCATATGTATTTTCTCTCTCATCACTAAATGAAGAGTATGGCATAGTAGATAGAGCACTTAGTAATTGTGTAAAAAGGAAAAGGTACCTCACCTCTGTCAATCTCGGTTTCCTCAGTTGTTAAATGGAGTAACAGTAACTTTTATCTAACAGGATTGTTTTGAGTATCATACAAGATAACAAGAGAGAAAGGGAAGAAAGGAAAAGTAGAGGAAGGGCAAATTAAGAGAAAACTTGAAAAAAATCCTAAGGATGTTGAAAAATATAACACTCTTTAAGGTGGCAGAGACTATTTGGTATTGTCCACATATTGGGGAATGGATGAATGAGTTATGGTATATAATTATGATGAAGTATTATTGTGCTATAAAAATGATGAAAGGGATGGTTTGCCTTGAAAAGATTTGTATGAATTGATACAAAGTGAGTGACTAGAACCAGGAAAACAATTTATATGATGATAACAATATGTTAAAAAATAACAGCTTTGAAAGAATTAGGAACTCTAATCAGTGTAATGACCAGCAGAAGATAAATTATGAAGCCTACTACCCATTTCCTGATAAAGCAGAGAAAGGACTCAAAAGAAGAAAATAAAATACATGCATATATGTGTATACTATATTATATGATATAAGATGCTCATTTAATATATACATATATAATAAATAAGGATATTTGACTTCTTTGATTATATGTGCTTATTATAGAGGTGTTTTTTCTTTGTTTCTTCATTCTCAAGGAGGAGTAAGAGAAGGTTGGGTATGAGGAGAGAAAGCAGATTTTTGCTCATTGAAAAATATATACATAATTTTAAATAAAGAAAGAATATATGTATATCTTGATACCACATGAAACTTTTACAAAAACTGTTTACATACTAAGGCCCAGGGATATTGCAAAGAAATATTAAAAAAAGCAGAAATAATAAACATTTTTTGAGACCACAACACAATAAAAATAATAACCAGTTCAAGGAGCACCCGAGTAGAATCTTAACAATGGAATACTAAACAATGAGTGGGCCAAAGACCAAAAATCATAGAAAAATTAATAATTATATAAAATAAAATCAGATTGATAAAACAATATACCAAAATTTCAGGGATGCAGTTAAAGCAGTCCTTGAAATAGCAAATCATATACTTATGAATGTATATTAATAAAATATAAAAAAGGAGTAATGAACTAAAAATATTTAAATGTCAGAAAGCAAACAAATAAATGAATAAAATAAGTACAAGAAGCAATATAAAAAATTAGAGGGAAATAAACTGGAAATAAATTATAGAAGCAATCAATCAGATTAAAATCTTATTCTTTGAAAAAAACCAAAATTTTTAAACCTTTAGACAATCTTATTCAAATAAAAGGCAGAAAATCAAATTAACAAAACAAAAAACAAGGTAAAATCATAATAAAACCAGAAGCAATAAAAAGAATGACAAGAACTTACTACAGGTTATTATATGCTAATGAAACTAAAGATACATACACATACACACACAACAGAAGAATGCCTTCAAAAATTTTAAATATCCAAACTGACAAAAGACCAACCAGAAATATAAAATAATCCAATCTCTGGAAAGGAAAGATAATTGCTGGAAAGCAACAATCAAAAAAACTCTTGATCCAAATGGATCCTATTAAACTTCTGAAGAATAATTAGTACACATACTACACAAAATATTCTCAAAAATTGAAAGAAGGAGGCAGCTAAGTGGTGCAGTGAATAGAACACCAGCACTGAAGTCAGGAGCATCTAAGTTCAAACCTGGGCTCAGACACTTAACATTTCCTAGCTGTGTGATACTGGGCAAGTCCCTTAACCCCAATTACCTCAGCAAAGAGATAGAGAGAGAGAGAGAGAGAGAGAAGGCATTCCGGTTCTTTATATGAGTGAAATATAACCCTAATACTTAAGCCAGGAAAAAATAATGTAGAGAACATAGACCAATATCAATAATTAATATTACTTCAAAATTTTAAGTAAAAACATTGTCAAATAAAACACAGTAATTCAGTCAAGAAATCGTCACCATTGCTAAGTTGGACTTATTCCAGGGATTCAAGGAAAATTAAACAACAGGAAAACAAGCAGCACAATCATATTAAAATAAAAAACATAAAATAACATGATTACAATGCAGAAAAGACCTCTTTTCATAATACAAGATTCATTTGTGTTTAAAAACTAAAAACCAAAGAAATAGAGGTCCCTTTTCAAAATATAAAACTATCTATCTAAAGCAAAATGCAAGCATTATATGCAAAGAAGTTGAACTAGAAACTGACCCCATAGGCGGAGCCAAGATGGCAGAGTGAAAAGGTGACTCTCTGCTTCCTCCTCCAATCTTCTCTCAAATCAACAATAAAATAAGCCTCTGAACTGATCTTCAAGTCAACAAACTCAGAAATATTTGGACAGTGCTTGCTGATATCTCTGAAAAACTTCACATGAGGTTTGTCTATCTCGAATAGAAGGATAAACAGAGGACTCTGGTGTCAGAGAACTCCGTTGTAGGCCGGGAGTGAGGGTGGGACTCAGCTCAGCTCATCGTGGCAGACCAAACTCCAAACTCCAAATTCCAAACACCTGGAGTTTATCTGAGGCACTCGGGACACTCTGCCCTGATTGGGGGCAGGTGTTCTGGCAGACTGGCCTTGTTTAAGGAATAATTCGGACTTAGTCCAAGCCCCCACTGGCCCAGGACTTTAAGTTAATTCGCTGACGTTTTTTCCCCTACCTTAAAGAGATATCCACTTTGTCTAAAAAAAAAAATGAAGAAACAAAAGAGAGCTCTCACCTTACACAGCTATTATCAAGACAAAGAAGCAATGAACCCAGATCCTGAGGTTCCTTTAGACAAAATACCAAAAGAAGGTATTAAAGACCATCACTGGTCACTTTTTCAAAAGGCCTTTCTGGAAGATTGCATAAAAAACCTCAAAAGAGAGCTGGAGGATAAATGGGAAAATAAACTGAAATCAGTGAAAGAAGGATATGATGCCCTGGAAAAGAGATATGAAAAAGATACCAATTTATTGAAAAATAAAATTAGTGAAGTGGAAAAAGAGTTCAATGAACAAAAAAAATTAAATTGGCCAGTTACACAAGGAGCTTAAAAAGGTAACTGAAGAAAACAACATTTTAAAAATAAGAATTGAACAAATGCAAGTGAATGACTCAATAAGACTTCAAGAATCAGTCAAACAAAAACAAAAAAATGAAAAATTAGAAGAAAATATGAAATATCTCCTAGGAAAAACAACTGACTTGGAAAATAGATCTAGGAGAGACAATCTAAGGATTATTGGACTTCCTGAAAGCCATGATGAAAAAAAGAATCTAAACACTATCTTCCAGGAAATCCTGAAAGAAAACTGCCCTGAGATTGTAGAATCAAAAGGCAAAATCACCATTGAAAGAATTCACCCATCACCTCCTGAAAGAGACCCCAAAATTAAAACCCCAAGGAATATCGTGGCTAAATTTCAGGACTATAGCACCAAGTAAAAGATTCTGCTAGCAGCTAGAAAGAAACAATTCAAATACCGAGGATCAATAATTAGAATCACACACGATCTGTCAGCCTCCATATTGAAGGATCGAAGGGCCTGGAACCAGATATTCTGAAGGGCAAAGGAACTTGGATTACAGCCAAGAATAACTTATCCAGCTAGAATGAGCATTATCCTCCAGGGAAGAACATGGTCATTCAATGATATAGGTGAATTTCACCTATTTCTAATGAAAAGACCAGATCTGAACAAAAAATTCGACACCCAAACACAGAACTCAAGAGATGCATAAAAAGGTAAAAAAGGAAAGGACTCTTGAGAACTTTATTTCTGCTAGGGGGATACTTAAAATTTGGGGGTATAATTAACTAGATATTACTTTGATAATATGAAAAAGAGAACTAGAGGGGGAGAGGTTGT
>JAJPUD010001720.1:282211-336099 GCA_023553655.1 Myrmecobius fasciatus | reverse complement strand
GACTTGCATGAACTGATGCTGAGTGAAACGAGCAGAACCAGGAGATCATCATGCACAGCAACAACAGTATTACATGATGATCAATTCTGATGGACATGGATCTCTGCAATAAAGAATTGTCTCAAACCAGTTCCAGTTGTTCACTGAAGAAAACCATATACACCCAGAAAGAGGGACATGAAATATGGACCACAACGTAACATTTTCATGATCTCTATTGACATTTGCTTGCATTGTGTTGCCTTTCTCTGATTCTTTTTTTTTCTTGTAGATAGGATTTTTCTTGCATAACTTCTCAAGCATTTCAACATTATTAACATGTAGTGGACTTCCTGCCATCTAGGGGAGGGGAGGGGACTGGGGGTAAAATTTGTATTGGAAAGCTTTGTAAAGATCAAGGTTGGGGAACTACCCATACATATGTTATACAAATAAAAAGCTTAAAAAACAAAAACAAAAACAAAAACAAAAAACAAAAACAAAAACAAAAACAAAAAAAAAGGAATTTCCTCAAGCCAGAAAACCCACCCTCCACAAAGGGGCACACAGTTCTATTACTTCATTCCCCCCTCAAGCATTCACCTCTAATTCATTTGGGGCAAAGGGATGAAGGTCTCATCTTCTGGAGCTAATTCAAGCTGACAAGGGTCGTAGAGCTGTCCCTATGCTCAATGGAGGTTCAGGCCAGCAGAGGAAGTGCAAGATCTGAAGATGGCAGCAGCAACATCTAGGGGATATTAAGTGTCCCAGTCTGTTGTCCCATGATGTCCCCCAATCTTCAGACTGAACGAGTAGTTGGAAGTTTGGAGCTTGGAGCCTGGAGGAAACAAATCTCACAAGCAGATTAAAAGTGGGGTGGCATCCAGGGTGGATATGGTGACATTTGGGAATGGGGCCTTTGCAAATAAAACATCGGGTCCTATCTGTGGGCTGCCTTGAGGATGCTGAGAGCCTACCCAACAATCCTGAATGCCCCCACTGCCCATCGAGCTCCCTAGCTGAAAGGCTAAGAAGTTAACTACTGGCAGGGACCACAGAACTACAGCAAGAAAAGCAGGAGAGAAAATGCTAGGAGCAAAGTTCTCTTCCTTGGAGTGAGAAAGAGTTAGGAAGAAGACTAGAGTGAGAGAAAGAAGGACACAGATAATTTCATCCTTCTTTCTCCAGTGTTTTCAGGGATCCTGCGGAAGAGTAGCTTCAGGTCCTCTATGGGTTCTCAGGAATATTCTGAAATATCTAAGAAGTGAAGGCTGGGCCATTGTTGCTCTGCAAGGAGCTGGGCAGGCCAAAGTGAGGTATGATATCTTTCAGCAAGCACTTTGATACCTCCTGAGCTTTCTCAGTCCTTCAGGGAAAAGCTTCTACCCAATTAGTAAAAGTATCAACAAAGACCAAAAGCAACTTGAAGCCTCTGCAAGGGGGCATATGTGTAGAGTCTATTTGCCAGTCTTCCCCTGGGTATGTGCCCCTTCTCTGAACAGGCTTCAGGAGAGAGTGAGATTTAATGGCTCCTTCAGGATTTACTTGGGCACAAACTGGGCAGGCCTGGCAGACTTGCCTGATTGTTTTTCCCAGCTTGTGACCAGTAAAAATGAGTTTCACAAGGGATTGAAGAGCATTTCCCAAGTGGGTAGCTTGGTGAAGACCAAAAATAAGTTTCCACAGCCAGAAGGAGAAAATGGTGAATTCCCTTTCTTCACAGGGGTTGTTCCTGTGAGCTACATGAAGGGGTGTAAGAATCAGGGAGCTGGGGGATTAAAGGTGCCATAGTCAGGAGTGAATGGGCAACAACTTAAGCAGAAACCTATTCCCCTTGGCCTGAAGTGAATCTCCCTTCTGGTGTCCTTTACAAAATATGACTGAAACCTCTCTGGGTTCATGGACAACTTGCAATAGCTGTAGAATTTCCCCTACATATTTAATAGAATTCTTTGCTGTCAAAAGTCCCCTTTCTTTCCATATAGCTCCATGAGCATGCAAAATATGAAAAGCATAGTTGGAGTCTGTACAGATGTTCACTCTCATTCCCTTCCCCAGTTCCAAAGTTCTGGTTAGCTCAATGAATTCAGCTTTCTGGGCAGATGTCCCAGGAGGCAGTAGCTTAGCTTCCAGGGTGCTATTGAGGGTCACCACAGAATAACCTGCCTTTTTTCCCCATTTTCAAGAAAACTCAACCCATCTGTAAACCATTCACCATCTGGGTTGTCAAGAGTATGTGGGATAAAAATGCAAACCCCCATTCAAAATCATTACTCAGAGATCTCTCAAAGTGAAGATTAGAAGTTTATTTGAATCTCACGAAATTCTGGACGGTCATTCTCCTCCGGACACACCAGGGAGAAGAAGGAGGCCCACCTCTCTCAATTGAGCACATGACTTTTATAGAAAGAGGGAAGCCCGGCTTCCAAGACCTGCCAATGTCCAGAACAAAGCATTACCCACCTACTCAAGACACAGAGATATCAAGCAGACCTTTTGCAAATAGGTAAATTACAAATAGGTTCACAGTCAGTCTGGTCTGCCTTTGATATTCTAAAAAGCCATAATTTATCTCTTCCTGAAATAGGGATTCCTAATGAAAAGCTACACCAATCTCTCACAATCATTATTCTGAGAAGTCCTCAGTTTCCCATCTCACTCAAGAGGAATGTCCCTCAAATCAGGTCAGCTGGAGTAGACAGAATCTAAAGCTTCCTGGCAATTATGAATGATGTCTCCTGACTGAGTGTTGTCAGGTCAGGGTGTCTAGTAAGAGGCCCTGATATCTAGTAAGCCTCCCACTAGCAAATCACTGATGTCCTTTGGCTTCTAAAATGCTCTGAAACTGTTGTGGGGTAAAAACCTCCAATGGCTGTGGTAGGGTGAATTTTGAAGCTTCTTCAATTAGAAGGGCTGTAGCAGCCACTGCTCTAAAGCACAAGGGCCATTCTAGGGAAACTGAGTCCAGTTTCTTTGAGAATTAAGCAACCAGGCTGAGATCAGGTCCAAGAGCCCAAGTTAAGATCCCAGAGCCTGTCCCCACCTTTCATCTACATACAGAGTGAAAGACTTCTCTAAATTGGGTAGAGCCAGGGCAGGGGCAAAAGTCAGTTTGGCTTTCAGGGTCTTAAAAGCCTTGACCTGATCAGGACCTTGAATGGGAGTTAGGTTATGGCCCAAATATTTGACAGACTGGCAGGCAATATGGGCTTTAGTTAAGGGGATCTTGTAGCCCCTTAACTCCAGGTCAGAAAATTAAAAGTTTTTATGGCTGCTTCTAAGGAAGCCTCTCAAGTGGAGCTACAGATCAAGATGTGACTGCTGTTAAGCAACTCCAAATCTCTAGAAGTTAGTGCTTAAGAAATGTCTTAATCAAGGGTTGTAATCCCTGCATAGTCTCCAGTTTTTCATGGAGGTTATACACTGGGGTCCCGGAGCCTGACTAAGGCTGGGGTGTCGTGAATGGTTCCCCCAGGTATTCCTTGGTCCCAGACAGAGAAATCTATCTTCTCCCAGATTTCAGAGGGAATATGGGAGGGCTTTGAAAGCAGCACAAAAAGGTCATCTGGAGGTCTAAGAAGAGAAAATTGGGTCTCCAATTTCGGCATTAAATCATGCCCCAATAAGGAAGCAGGAGAGAAGGGAATAATAAAAAATGAGTGTTTAAACAGCAGGACATCAAACTGGCAAGGCAGAGGGAAGGTCTCAAAACAATTCTTAAATTTCCCTTTGAGACCAGAGTGCCAGAGCAAGACAGAAAGAGAAGTCCCCGTATCAAAAAGAAATTCAATGGTCTTACTGGCCACTTTCAAGGATAGCCAGAGTTCTGCTGTCCTGATGGAGTGAGGGGGAGCTTGGCCAACCCCCAAAATCCTACTGGAGGGAAGGGCACTGGGGGGCAGCTTGTCCCCTATGAGCAGTCTCTCCTCCAGTATCCCTCCTAGTTGCACTTGGGGCACGGACTAAGAGGGCTTCCTCTGAGGACAGTTCCAAGCCAATGGCCCCATCCCTTACACCTGAAGCACAAACTCCTATGGTTGCTGGATATAACAGCAGCTAAAATTTGGGACTGTTCTCCATTTCTCATTTTTTAACTCTGTGATCTTTTTCCTCTTGAGTGAGATGGAAAACTGAGGACTTCTCAGAATAATGATAGTGAGAGATTTGTGGGGTTTTTCATTGGGAATCCTATTGCAGGAAGAGATAAATTGTGGCTTTTTAGAATATCAAAGGCAGATCAGGCTATTTGCTATTTACCTATTTGCAAAAGGTCTGCTTGGTATCTGAGGGTCTTAAGTGGGTGGGAAGTGCTTTGTTCTGGAGATTGGCAGGTCCTGGGAGTGGGCCTCCCCCCTCTCTCTATAAGGATGAGCCCAAAATGAGAAAAAGTGGCATTCCTTCCTCTTCTTGGCATGTCCCAGAGAAGAATGATTGTCCAGAATTTCTCAAAATTCAAATAAACTTCTGATCTTCACTTTGAGAGATCTCTGAGTAATGGTTTTGAATCGGAAATTGTATTTTTATCCCACACAGTTTTGGGGGCTCGTCCGGGATAAAGGCCTAGTAAGGGAACAATCATTGCTTGATTTCAGAGACATAATGGTGCCGAAGGGACCTTTTGTCTCAGTCTCCAAAACAGACACCAATCTCCTCTATACTAAGCAAAAGTACCCGATAGTAGATTCTCAGTGAAGATAGAAGCAGGAGTAAGCCTGATGTGTGTAAGCTGAATTGAGCTTGTGGCCAGGAAATCTTGCATACCCAACTTAAGGTAAGCCTCAGAAAGTTTGGGAATCATTGGTGGCCTGGAAGGCCTGAAAGGATAGCTCTCCTAAATTAAGGTGTGTTGTTAGAAAAGTTTTCTGAAAAGCTCTTAGGTGGTCATTTGTAAAGAGGTAACTCTTTACGGAGAGATTAAAGTGCAGTCTAGTGTTCAAAAGCCTGGATCTAGGTCAGGGAATATGAGCCAAAATTAGGGAATTGGCTGAGGATTTGGGATAAGTTAGCTAACTGAAAGGGGAATAGGTAAGGAGAATGGGAGAGTATTGCTGCTACAAGATCAGGGTGGAGTTAATTAGACCTGAATGGGGAAAAATTCCTTCAATTCAGAGGAATTGGAGTTTTGCAAATCTCTGGCTTCCAGGGAGGAAGGCCTGGCTGAGTGAGCCAAGCCTAAGAGGAAGAGAATTGGTGGAGAAGGGAGTGGACAGAGAAATCCCACCCCATTTCTGGGATTCTGTTGTACTTTCACCTCCTATCATCACAGTCAACTTCAGTGTAGAAGCAGAATTAGCAGAAGAAAAGCCAAGGTACTTGAGGATACTTAGAATATATCAGTAATGGAGAACTGTGGGAGTGTCTCCAAACAGATCAGTTTCCCGGACTCAATATCTATACATAGAGGGAATTAATTTGAAAAAAAGAAAGAGACTTTCCTGTTGGTCCAACTCTGGCCAAGTTTGGAACTTCAGGAAAGTCCATTAGAATAATAGTTGGGGAGTTTGATAATTGGTCACTAGAGAGTGAAGATAGGGCAAAGATGGTTTCTTTCACCCTCCTTCCCCTTCCCTGACTGCAGCAGGAGCTCAGAGCCTGGGAGAGAGAAAGAAACTATGCCCAGTCAGTTTAGTGAAGAGTAATTTTGGTTGTTTTCATGTTGGTACTTGTTGTAAAATGCTTATGGTTTTTCAATTTGTGCTTAATTATAACCTGTTTGTGCTAATTTGAAAGAAAAAGGAAGAGAAAAAGTTGAGCTGTTTTAAATCCTGGCAGAGAGAGAGTGAGAGAACAATGAAGTCTTATCTTATTCAAGAAGCTGCTCTGCCTTGGGGAGATAAGAGATAAAACAAAGGGAACTGATGCTGATTAGCTTTTAAAAACTTGGGGAAAAGTTTCTGAGAATTAGTTTAAATGTGTGTGTATGTATGTGTGTGTGTGTGTGTGTGTGCGCGTGTGCATGTGTATATATATATATATATATATATATATATATATATATATATATACAACCAAATGGTAATGCAGTTTGTTTGCAACGTTTAATTGGGATTTTAGAAAATTTACTTAAGTGGGAAAAAGCAATGTCCTTTTTGGTTTATTGGTCCACTGAATTTTGGGGAATTTAGTTTTAAATTCTGAAATTGTGAGAAATAATATTGTTGCCTTGTGCATGTTAAATCTGTTTATTCTGGGTATGAGATCTTAGGAATTTGTTTGAATAATTAGCTTTTTATTTTTGAAAAAGAAATTTCTAAAAGCTGTATTTGATTTGAGTAAGTTTAATAATAGTTTGTTTTAAAAAGTTCTGGTAGGGGCAGCTAGGTGGCGCAGTGGATAGAGCACCAGCCCTGAAGTCAGGAAGGACCAGAGTTTAAATCTGGTCTCAGACACTTAACATTCCCTAGCTGTGTGACCCTGGGCAAGTCACTTAACCCCATTTGCCTCAGCAAAAAGCAAAAAAAAAAAAAAAAAAAAAAAAAGTTCTGGTAACTTAGGTTACCTTCTGAAAGATATTTTTGGTTAATTTGTAAGCATTATAAGTTATTTTTTAAAGTTTGTCATGCTAAACATGTGTGAGCTTTATGGAGTTATTTAACTATTCACCATATTGTGAATCTTAAGAGTTTCAAGTTTTGAAGCAGGTGGAGATGGAGAAGAGTCAAGTTAAAAGGAAAAAGGAAACGGAAAAATATAAATACATAGAAGAAATGAGATAAGAAAGATTGGTTTGTGGGTTTGGATGATTTCCTGGGAGAAGGAGAGACAGGAAGGAATCTTTTGACTTCAAAGGTGAAGGTTTAACACCTCTTTTCTTTAAGAGATGAAAGGAGCAATTAGCATCTGGGGTTTAGAGAAATGGAAAAAGAAAGGGAGATATGGAAGGGAGATATCCTTCTGAGATTGGGATATACCTTTGGCTGGCAGACAAGATTTTGGGGGCATGGCACCCTAAAAAAGTTAGTTTTGAGAAGTGGGAGTCAGGAAGCATGGTGTGGTTGAGAAAAATGCATGTAGAGTGGGGAGGAAGGGCGGCCAAGGTGGGAAGAGTAGTCAAGTAGGAAGAGCCTTCCCAGATGACAATCTAATTCGCCTTCCCCATTGTGTGATATAGCTGCTTTTGAATGAACTGCAGCTCTTGGCTGATTGAAATATCAATTGATCATATTGTTTAAAGGAACAGCCTACATTTACATGCAATCTGATCTGATGGGTTTGGGGCTGTTTCCAAAAAGGCTGTAGGGATTCCTCAATTGGATGAAGTTGATTTATTAATTTCTCCATTCTTGAAAAGGAATTATTAATGTTAAATCTGAAAAATCCTTTTATGTAAAATTGGGATATTCTGTATGAGTTTTAATTGATTGTATTGAGTCATCTTGAAACTGTATTCATTGTCTAGGGGAACTCAGAATAATAGTTTTTGCCCCTTTTTGAATGTTTCTGTTATAGATAATATGCAATTTGGAATTGTTCTATATATTGGGCATTTTAGAAGCAAAGTGATCTGTAATGTTGAACTTAAAACCATCTACTTAGATATGAAAGATAAGCTATATAAGCTGTGAACTTTTAGGTTGAATCTTTTAGTAAAAGATTCACTGGGGTACTTGAGTTAGATTCATCTGAGGCTTTGATTGATGAGAATTGCTGTAGGAGATAAAATCTCTTGGGGCTGCAATTGATATTTGTTTGGAGTTTTAAATTCAGGTATGACTGTCTGAAAGATCATCAAGCCAGTGATCCACCATCTGAAAGGAATATGCCATATGGACTACTGAGAAGGAATCATTGCAGGTGGAAGTTATTGTCTGGGAATGAACTAGAAGAACAATCTTCATCTCTGCTGAAGGTGGGATTCTTCTGATTCAGTTTCCCCAGTGGCGAGAACCTACCTGATTGTTCCTGAGTGTGTCTTAAGGTGGAGTTATTAAATTGCTTTAAGGATGCTCTGTCCTGTATGTGTTTTCAGGTTAAGATCTGAAGGACCAGTTCTGATACTATTTAAGTATCATGTCCCTGATTTTTCCTCTTATAGCAAATTTCTGTAATCAAAGCAAGTGGAAATCAGAACAACTGGTTAGTGGAAGATATAAAACACAATAAAGTATATAAAGTATATATTTTAATTGGCAGTCCAGCTCTGTAGGACTCTGGCTGCTGCTATAACCTCTTTCTGGGACTAGAGTTTCTTTATAAACAAAGAAACTTCCCTTTTGTGTGAGAAGAGTAGATATTGTATGTTGATGGAAGGCAGGTCTAAGTTGTCAGGGTCTCTGGACCCCAATCCTAGACCTCTTTGCTTACTTATCAATGCGTTTTTTCGTGTTTTGCACGATCATGGGTGCTATATGGAAGGAAAGGGGATTTTTGATAGCCAAACAATTCAATGTAGAGAAAATAATTACTGCCAGCCATCCATGAACCTAGAGAGGTTTGTTGTTTCTGTTAAATGAAGGGGATTCACTTTAGGTGAGGAGAAGCAGCTGTCCATGTTGCTGATTGTTTGCCCAGGACCATAGCAACTTTAACCCCCAATGTAACTCCTGCATTACTTCATATAGCTCCCAGGCAAGTAAATTTTGAAAGGCTTGCAAAATTTGCCTCTCGTGAAGCTTCAATATGCTTTTTGTTGTGTTAACATCTGAACTAGTTGTGTGAAAGTTTTTTCCTTGTGAGAATTTAGGGCTTTTTCTGGAAGAGATTGTATTCACTGAAAGGCACAATATTTTGCCCATTATACCTAGTCCTTTGAGGAAAGAAAAGCAATAATTTTAGGAAAACGTTTTTGGTATTTATCCTAGGGAAGGTTATTTGGACAAGAGGCATTTGTGATAGCCTCATCCCCCCCCACCCCTCAGCCCTTTTCTGGGTGGGTTTCTAGTGTCTGGTCACTTTTGTATATTCTTTTTCTTCTGCTCAATTTTAGTCCTTGTATTTTTAATGTATTTGTGAGAGTTGCTTCTTCCAGACTCTGAGTGATGAAATTCCAGCCACTGGGGCAACCTGAGTCATCTGAGACCTGATTCTGACACTCAGCACCAGCTGTAGCTACCACCAGCAGCTATCTGCCTTCTTCAGTCAGACCCCACTGGATCTAGCTACACCCCTTGTCAGCCTGAAGCAGCTCCAGAAGATGAGACCTTCATCCTTTTGTCCCAAATGAGTCTAGCCCTGGACTGGTGGAGGTGGGAATGGTGTGACAAGGGCCCTGAGGCCTCAGGCCTCCATGGTGCTAAAGTTCTATAGCTGCCAGATGCCAATCTGGTCTATGATACCTGGATTTCCAAGACAGATAGTGAAGAGTTGGTGGAAGCAAGTCTCTGATTCCTGCTCATTGTTGACTGGCAATATCCTATCACTGCTTGCTTATGCAATAATTAATGATTAGAGTTCAAGGTTTAGCTAAATTCAGGAGTAACTAAAGTAGTTCCTGAAAGCTTCCATTGATGTGAGTGTTGGTTCTAAATGGTGGAGGATGGTTCATAGTTACTGCAGGGAGAGATCAGCCTGAAAGCCTGGGTTATAGATGCCCTAGTGGAGGATGTGTGTTGGGGTAAAGAAATCTGTGAAAGAAGAACTGAGGGTGGTTGATGACTGACTGTTAAACTATTATTGTGTATTGTTGTACAGTTCTGTCTGGGTTCCCTATTGCTGTATTTTGGATTTAAGGGTGGATATTTTGGGTGATTATTATAGTTTGTATCTGCATTATGGTGCTAAAACCTTCCTGGTATCTGGGGAAGGTGATTCAATGGTTTGAATATTCAAGAGAAAGAGTAAGGAATGTGCCGCAGTTTCTTGCCTCAAGTTTCCTTTAATTGTTCTGCCTCTATAGCAAACCCCCCACTTCCTGACCATCAGGAATAATTGGGCTAGCATTTCAAAGAGCCATAATGGTCCATTTCAAATACCTAGACATACCCCTTAACTTTTGGCTTCAGACTTAATGTCTCTCTACAGACTTATCAGAATTCATGCCTTCCTCCATACCCCCAGCCTGTCAAAGCTGAATTGATAGTCCTTTCCTGGAAAGACTTGAAGTCTGGGACTATCACCTTGCTGATTAAGAGACAAAGGCAGGAGGAGAGTCCAAGCAGTTGGAGTTCACTATCCTTCTGTCCCTGGCCTGAGCTTTAGAGATTTCCTGGAGTTTCATATTCCCTAGCATCCTTCCTCTTCAGGCTCAGGCAAGGTCAAGATCAAGAGACAGTCCACTGGATTAGCAGTAAGAAATACAGTTACCACTGGCCCTGTTAGGATTAGACCCAAACCCCAGAAGGACATTGTATTGTCAACCTGTCAGAGCTTTTGTATGGATACCCTTATCCTCAGGGAGGGAAAGGAAGTATAGATCCTGTATTAGATACTAAGGATTTGTTCATTAGAAAATGTCTCATAACTTGCTAAAGAACTCATTGCTTAGACTCTACCTTTAAGATCCATGGTGCACAAATATCAACCCTGAGATTGCATCTTGATCCATGTCTGAAAGGAGGACAGTGCGACTGACTGCTTGAGTCAAAAGGACCTGTGGATGCTGCAAAGAATGGACTGAGACTGGATGAGTTGAAATTACATTTAACAACAAAGACTCACTAACTTTGGGAGGGGACTGATGAATTGTGTATTATTTTGGGAATGTTTCAACTTGTTTTGGACAATGATCTTGAGTCCAACAGAGATTATGTTGCAAGGATTGTAATGAAGATGAGAAATTCTCATATGTGGAAAAAGAGGAGGGATTTGAGGGAGATGGGAAACTGAGGACTTCTCAGAATAATGATTGTGAGAGATTGGTAGGGTTTTTCATTGGGAACCCAATTGTAGGAAGAGATAAATTGTGGCTTTTTAGAATATCAAAGGCAGACCAGGCTGACTGGAACCTATTTGCTATTTACCTATTTGCAAAAGGTCTGCTTGATATCTGCCGGCCTTGACTGGGTGGGAAGTGTTTTGTTCTGGAGATTGACAGGTCCTGGGAGTGGGCCTCCCCCTCTCTCTCTATAAGGATGAGCCCAAAATGAGAAAAATCAGCATTCCTTCCTCTCCTTGATGTGTCCCGGAGAAGAATGACTGTCCAGAATTTCTCGAAATTCAAATAAACGTCTAATAGTCACTTTGAGAGATCTCTGAGTAATGATTTTGAATCGGGAATCATATTTTTATCCCACACAGTAAGGAGGTAGTTCTGAAAAATATTCACAGGCTTCCTGTGTCCCTAGAGAAGTAGGAAGGAAGGGGTTATTTAAAAGGTTAGTATCTAATTCTGATTTCCCTCCAGCAAATTTTAGTAGCATCCTGCAGTGCTGTTTTAAATTTTTTAGTTTTGACATCTTTTAAGCTGAATTTGTCTCTCTTTAAGAGAAAGGCTAAGGGAGAATCTTTAGGAATAGAGACAGAGGTGGATTGTCCCATTTTTGTTGCCACAAATCTTAGATTTTCCAGAATCTATAAGTGCCCATCCTCTCAGGTGTCCCTGAGATGAAGAGAGGTGACAGAAGTTCCCTGGTTAAGAGTACTTATGCTAAAAGACAAAGGAATTCCTAGCCTAGTCCCTAAACAAGAAAGTCTGCTGAGCATAAAACTCCCGGCTGCCCAAACCTTCCCGGGTGTTTCGGTGTCTTTTGCTATAGAACAGAGGCAACAGAGGCAGGAGGAAGTTTACCTTGGCCAGGAGGATGTAAAATCTCAAGAATCCCCATAGCGGGCCATCAAATGTTGAGGTGTGAGAAATGAGAGGTGAGAAATACCCTAACAGCAATGGAGTCCCTAGGCCAGTGTCACAAGTTTTTTGTGAAAGAATTCACAGTCCCGATGCAGGAGAGGTTTTTGGCCAAAAAAAAAAGGGGGGGGGGGGGTCTATTACACTGAGAAACAACTTCCCAGTGGGAAGGTAGCTTTCCCAAGGGAGATTCAGGTGGGTGGGGATTATTTCCAGGAATTTCCCCAGACCAGTTGGCCCACCCTCCACAAAGATCTGGGGGACACAGTTCCTATTGCATCAAAACTGAAATCTTTTAAAGACTTTGGCTTTAAAAGGCTAATGTCTCCTATTGCAGCTGGGGCCATCTCCTATCATCCTGATCTATGTCTTGCCACTGGACTCAATATGACTCTAGAGGAGAGAGTGAAGCTGATGACTTTGCACTTTAACTTATTTAAATTCAAATCACTTGCAAGTCAAGACATCACCTTCCTTGAAGTCATGGGTCATCTTCAAGAATGAAGATGACAACATTCATCAAAATGACCTGGCACAGGATAAGAAACTGAGTAATTGATCATTGGAATAGATTAAATATAAAATATATAGAAGTAAATGAGCAAAATAACCTAATGTTTGATAAACCCAAAGTTCTCATCTATTGGGTTAAGAATTCATCATTTGAGAAAAATTGTTAGGAAAACTAGAAAGCAGTCTAGCAGAAACAAGGTATAGGCCAATGTATGGAATTAACTGACTGCAGATGCTCTTATGGGAATATAGCCTTAAACTATACCTAAATTGTGACTTGAGATGTTATAATAACAAATAGAGCTATAGCTAAAAATGTTGCAGGTGTTCATCCCCTCCATTTCCTACCACCTCTTAATAAGCATTTAAGTACTTCTTTTAAAAGTGACAATGGCTTTGAATTCTCTTATCCTAGGATATCTGCTTCTATAGCAGTTCTCTAGGGAAATTTAAATTAAGAGTATATTATTATTGACTTTTGTTTTCTTTTGTTTCTGAGATAGATTTCCAGGTTTAAGGTGTGAACCTGGACTCCCCCAAACAAGGGGAGAAACCATCAAGGTGGGGGACTTCTGTTCTATTTAATGTTTTGCAGATTATGCTTTGAACTCCCTTTTACAAAAAAACACTTTGTCATATGGGAGATGCCCTTTCTGGAAAGATTGTAATAAATCCCTTTTTGCTTTTCTTACTCAGAGTCTGATTGTTTTTGTGGTCACCACTGTCCCACACACCAATATCTGACAACATAAACTTAGATAAGTGCAATATGAGTACATTATTTAGACATAGGGTAATATTATAGGCAAATTAGAGGATCAAGGAAAAATTTTCCTATCAGATCTATGAATCAGAGAAGAATTTGTGACCAAACAAGAGATGGAAAGCATGACAAGAGGTAAAAAATTGATAACATTGATTATATTAAATAAAGAATATTTTTCATAAACAAAACCAATTATTTGTCAAAACTAAGATAAAAGCAGGGAAGGAGGAAGAGGAAGATTTATAAGTTTCTCTGATAAAGGTCTCATTTCTCTCTCTCTTTTTTTTAATTAAAGCTTTTTATTTACAAAACATGCATGGATAATATTTCAACATTGACCTTTGCAAAACCTTCTGTTCTGAATTTTGCCCTCCTTCACCCACCTTCTCTCCTAGATGGCAAGTAGTCCAATACATGTTAAAGGTGTTACAATATATGTTAAATCCAATATATGTATACATAGTTTTACAATTATCTTGCTGCACAAGAAAAATCATCTCAAGGAAAAAGAAAAAAGAAAGAAAACAAAATTCAAGCCCACAACAGAAAGAGTAAAAATACTATGTTGTGCTTCACTGTCCTCTGTCTGGATGTAGATGGCTCTCTTTTCACCACTGAACAATTAGAACTGTTTTGTATCATCTCATTGTTGAAGAGAACCATATAAAGGTCTCATTTCTCAAGTATATAAGGAAGTGAGACAATGTATAAAAATAGGAGCCATTTCTCAATTGATAAATGGTCAAAGAATACGAATAGGCAATTTTTAGAGGAAGAAATAAAAGTTATCAATAGTGAGTGAGAAAATGTAATGCTCAGGGAGAAACTGAAGCAGTATCACACAGCAGAAATTAGGTAATGCTTTATTGATGTTAATTGAGAGTTCAAAATCCATAGCTATGGATCAGGACTGCTGGGACTCATGTCTCAAAGCACACAGTCCAGGCCAGAGAGTTAGACTGATAACCATGTCAGCCGACTGAATACAAAGTATTCAGCACCTCATTGCTTGGGGAACACGAGTTTTATAATCTCCATAGCCCAGGGGAAACAAAGAACTCATGGGAACAGCTGAGAGATATCAGGGGTTCAAAAGAAACTATCAATTCAATTCTGACAAGTAAGGAGTGAGGGGAAGAAGAGTACTAAAGCTATAAATTCAGGTTGGGAGTAGAGGGTGCTGGAGAAACTTGAGACAGTAAGTCTGGGTCATACAGATAAGGGGGATGTCAAGGCTGGCCATCTGAAGGTTTCATAACTCCTTTGGAATGTGAGTCCAATTATTTCTGAAGGTCAGGAAGTGGGGATTGCTATTCTGGAACAGAGCAATTAAGGAAAACTGAAACAGCAACTGAGGGAGACTGAGACAGCAACTGAGGGAAACTGAGACAGGGAAATTGCGGCACAACAATAGAAAACTGAGGAAGTCTCAGAATTATGATTGTGAGAGATTGGTGTGGTTTTTCATTAGGAATCTCTATTGCAGGAAGAGATAAATTGTGGCTTTTTAGAATATCAGAGGCAGACCAGACTGACTGGGAATCTATTTGCAATTTACCTATTTGCAAAAAGTCTGCTTGATATCTGTGTGTCTTGAGTGGGCCGGAAATGCTTTGTTCTGGACATTGGCAGGTCCTGGAAGCTGGGTCTCCCTCTCTTTTTATAAAAGTCATGTGCTCAATTGAGAGAGGTGGGCCTCCTTCTCCTCCCAGGCATGTCCTGGAGGAGAATGATCATCCAGAATTCCTTGAGATTCAAATAAACTTCTAATCTTCACTTCGAGAGATCTGAGTAATGATTTTGAATCTGGAGTTGCATTTTTATTCCACACAATAGCAATATGAAAAAAAAAATATTCTAAATCACTAATAATTAGAGAAATACAAATTAAAACAACTTTGAAGGACTATCTCATATCTATCAGATTAGCTATGATGGCAGAAAAGGAAAATTACAACTTTGGAGAGGATGTGGAGAAAATAAGTGCATTGAGGCATTGTTGGTAGAGATGTGAATTGAATCAATTGGGAATTGGGAACTTTACCCAATTAAGATCTAATAAGCTATGCATATCTTCACTCAACAATACTACTACTAGATCTGTATCCCAAAGACATCAAAGGAAAAGGACTTATTTGTCCAAAAGATATTTATAGCAGCTCTTTTTGTGATGGCAAAGAGGGTGGCCATCAGATGGAGAATGACTCAACAAGTTGTCTTATATGACTGAATAGTGTGATGCTAAAAAACAAAAATGAGAGGGATGGTTTCAGAAAAATCTATGAAAATTTACATGAATTAACCAAAAGTAGACTGATCAGAAATAAGAGAACATTATATACAATAATAGAAATATTGTAATGATGATCAACTATGATTAAGACTTAGCCACTTGATCAAAATAATGATCCACAACAATTTCAAAGAACTTATGGTGAAAAATACTATCTCCAAAAATAGAAGTGATAAACTCTGAATGCAAATTGAAGCATTTTTCACTTTCTTTATTTTTCTTGCTTTTTTAGTACAAAATGACAAATGTAGAAAATATGTTTTACATGATTTTATATCCATACTTCAAATGTCTTGCTTCCTCAATAGGAAGCTAAAGTGTGGAGGGAGGAAAAAAATTTGTAACTGAAAATTTTAAATTTTAAAAAGAAAACACAAAAACTAAGTTATATATGAGACATTTGTATATTCATTTAAAATCATATTTTGTATTCTTTGCATAAAAATAGTGATGTTTATTGTTATCTGTCAAGTTTAGAATGACAAAAAAATTAAAATGTTAACAAAAACTAACACTTTTCTAGGAATAATGTTTCAGTATTCATTGCTCTGGAAATTTAAAAATGGAGTTAATGTCTGCTTTTTCTTCATCATATTTCAGTCATGCTGAAATGGGTATATATTCCCCCATACTCTGCAAATATTTAAAACCTCTTCCTCATTCTTTATCAGCCTACTTTCAGTAGTCACATCTGACAAGGAGGCAGTAATCCCTGGGTTTTCCTTTATATCAAAAAAGAGAAATATATTCACCAGTTATAATGATGATATATGACTGAAATTCAAATAATTAATACGGAAGCAACAGCCTGAGATGCTAATAAGAAGGAAGCAGGTCAGCTCCAACTCCTGAGCTCAACCCTCCCAAGGGAGAAGAATTCAACTGTAGCTTAAATGAGGCAAGAACTTTGAGCTAATTCCTCTTTGAGGCAAATGAGAGAAAAAGCAAAATCCATTGCAGCTATTCTATAGTTCATTAGCACATTCTATCAGTTCTGGAGGAAGGAAAGGGGAGCAGAGAAAAAAAGGTTGCTCCCTAGCTTTTGACCTCCATTATATGCAGCTGAAGCTCATCTCATAACAGAGGAAAGGTTAAAAAAAAACAGTACCCACTCAAACTTGCTTGTGCTTTCTTCCATGAGGCATGAGAAACCAGAATGGTTGTTTATTCTAGTTTCCAATTTCTTCTTGATGCTGTTGTTCCAACAACATCCAACTCTTCAATTGGTGGTTTCTTAGCAAAGATGCTGGAGTGATTTGCCATATCCTTCTCCAACTCATCTTAGAGATAAGGGACAGAGGCAAATAGTATTAAGTGATTTGCCCAGTGTGTTGTTCAGTCATTTTTTTAGTAGCATCCATCTTTTGTGACTCTATCTGGGATTTTATTGACAAAGGTACTAGATTGGTTTGCCATCTCCTCCAACTCGTTTTACAGATGAGGAACTGAAGCAAACAGGGTTAAATGACTTGTCAAGTGTCACACAACTACTAAATATCTGAGACCAAATTTGAACTCAGGAAAATGAATCTTCTGACTTCAAGCCTGGTGCTCTATCCATATGGTCTACCTGCCTCTTCATTTTCACAAATCCAAGCTCCAAAAACATAACCAGTTTGTGAATTCTGGTATAACATTTACTTGACTCTCTGGTCCCCATTATTACACCATTCAGTCAAGGGCTCAGGAAACCAGGGTTGCATTTCTCTCCAGAGCTAGAAACTTTACAAATCTTTGCAAAACTCAGGTGGGTTATAATCAACACGTTAAATAGTAAGAGTAATTATCCCAAGATCCTTGGTAATTGCCCCACAATTCTGTTGAAAACAAATGCAAATTAATAATAGCTATAGTTAATATACACAATACAAAGTATCATTTGACAGAGTATTTTCAATGCCTAAATGTCTAAATTATATGTAAGACATAGTACATGAAGGTCTGAAAAATAGTAATTATTCAGTATTTATTAAAAGCAGTGTGGTAGGTGTTGGGTATGCAAGCACAAAAAAAGAAAATAAATAAGAAAGAAACAATCCCTACTCGCAATTAATTTGCATCCTAATGGGTTAGACAAAGATATAAAAGCACATGTGGAAAATACAAACTTAATCATTACAAATGTATATGAGATTGTTTGGAAGAGAGAGCACTAGTAATTGGGGAAATCAGGAAGAGTTTCATGCTGAAGAGGTTCCCTGAGATGCAATTTACAGAAGGCAGAAGTAAATCCTAGGCATAGGAGATAGAGAAGAGAGCTAGAGTGTTGTATATGAGAAACAGACAAAAAGTTAATGCAGAAGGGAGAAAAATAATGTCTAATAACACTGAAAAGATAGGTTGGGGTCAGCCTGTGAACAGATGAGTTTATATTTTATCTTACAGGTAATAGGAAGTCACATAGGCACTTAAGGAAAAATACTTTGACAATAATGTATAGGATGGAATGGTGCTCAGAAACTGAGGCTAATTAGGAAGTTATGGCAATAATCTAGACAAGAAGTGATAAGGGCCCAAACCAAAATGGCACTTGGCAAGTGGGAGGAAAGTGCAAGATGCAAGAGATGTAGTAAAGGCAGAAAGTGAGATTTGATAACTTGATTAGACATGTGATATGAGCTGAAAATGAGGGTTCTGGGACAATGTTGAGCTTAAAAACCTGAGACACTGAAAGGATATTGCATCAAATAGAAAAAAGGAAGTTTGGGAAAGAGGAGGACATGGAAGAAAGATAATAAGTTCAGTATTGGACATGTTCAGTTGTCTTTAAGGCATCCAGTTTGAAATATGTAACAGGCTACTAGAAATGCAGAAATGAAGTTCAGAGGAGAGAGAAAGGTTGGATTATATAGATCTCAGAGTCAACTGCACAAAGATGATAGTTAAACTCATGCAAATGGAAAAGGTTGCCAACAGAGAGAGCACAGAGACAAAAGAGATAAAAAAGAAGATACAAAACAGAACCTTGGGTATCACTCGGTATTATGGGGTGTGATATGAATATGAGCAAGCAAAGGAGACTTAGGAGCAGTCAGACAGTTAAGAGGATAACCAATAAAGTATAATGTAATAAGAACACAGAAAATAAAGAATATTCAGGAGAGGGTGGTCAACAATGTCGAATACAAATAAAGGTCAAGAAGGATTAGAAATAATAAAAGAAACCATTAATTGGGAAATAGCTGAATAAATTGTGGTTTGTGCTTGTCATGGAATATTATTGTTCTATGGGAAATGATGAGCAGGATGCTCTCAGAAAAAAACCTGTAAAATTCTCCATAACTCAAGCAAAGTGAAATATACTGTATAGAAAGTAATAGAAATATTCTGGGATGACCAGCTGTAAATAACTTTGCTGTTCTCAGCAGTACAATGATCCACAACTACTCTGAAGGACTTATGATGAAAAATCCTATTCATACCCAGAAAAGGGACTGATTGTGCCTGAACACAGATTGAAGCATAATCTCTCTGTCTCATTTTTAAACTTATTTTTCTTAAGGGTTTTTTTTTTTTATTAGTGTGGGAGGTCTATGCTTTCTTTTACAACACGTAAATGTTTTGCATAACTTCACATGTGGTTTCTTAATGAGTATTGGGGGTGGAAATAAGAAAGAAAATCTGGAACTCAAAAGTTTTTTTAAAATATAAAAACATTGTTTTAAAATGTAACTGGGGAAACACATTAAATAAAGCTTCATTTATTTAATAAATTTATTAAAATTTTATTTAAATTTAAATTTATTTAAATAAAAAATGACATTTACATCATGAAAAATTTAAATTAAGAAAAAAGATTGATAAAAGATCATTAGATTCCATACTTAAGAAGTCATTGGTAACTCTGAAGAGAAGTATTGCAGTTGAAAGGTTGAAAGATAAATTGGCAAAAAATAAAATGGAGTGAAAGAAGAGGAAATAAAAGTAATGAGTGTTGTTGTGCCACATTTCCCATGTCTCAGTTTCCCTCAGTTGCTGTTTTAGTTTCCCTTGATTGTTCTTCCCAAAAATAACAACCCCCCCTTCCTTCTGACCATCAGAAATAATTGGACTCACATTCCAATGAAGTCATAAACCTCCAGATGGTCCACCTCAATGTAACCCTTATCTCTTTGGCTTCAGACTTCCTGTCTCCCAGTTCTTTCTCAAGCTTCCTTTACTTCCTACCTGTCAGAATTGAATTGATAGCCCTTCCCGGAACTCAATTCTCCCTCCCCCCCCACCCCCCCGCAGTGCTCAACCCCTCCTTCTGTTCTTTCTGCCTCATGAGCCCTTTGTTCCCAAAAATTCTATAAGAATGCTAAGACCAAACTTACTATTTGCTGGACCTGCTTGAGATCCAGTTGGCTGGCAATGACTGCCAGTCTAACTCTCTGGGCTGGACCTGCTTGAGATCCAGCTGGCTGGCATGTCTGTCAGTCTAAATTCACAATGGACCATGTGCTTTGAGACAAGAGTCCCAGCAATCCCGATCCATAGTATGGCTTCTGAAATCTCAATTAACATCAATAAAGTATTAACTGATCTCCAATGTGTGATACTGCCTTAGTTTCTCTCTGAGCATTACAATGTAAACCATTTTTCAAGGAGTTTGGCTGAGGTAAAGAGAAAAAATAAAGGATGTTAGCTTGAGGGAATGGTAGAGTCACTTGAAAGTTTTTTGGGTTTTTTTTTTTTAAGGATAGGGAACATTTGGATGAAGCAAGGTAAGACCCAGTTGACCAAGAGAAATTGAAAACTGAGGAAAGAAAGAAATGATTGAAGATGAAATCTGATAGAAAAGATGAGAGAGAGATAACAGAGAACATTAGGGTAAAGGAGGAGGTGGTTGGAAAGAAAAAAAGCCTGTAGGAAAGAGGAAGAAAGTGCATGATTAAGTTAAAGGCTTTCCAACTGAAGGAATAGGGGAAAGACAGAAAATAACATCAGAAGCCCTTGATTTCTTTCATGAAAATAAAAGACAAGTTCCTTTGCTGAAAAGGGGGTAGGAGAAAAGTGTGGGAGACTTGAAGAGTAAAGAGAAGATTTAAAATACTTTTTGTGGGATGTGAAAAAGGAAATCAATTAAAGAAGCATAAAAGGATTGCTTTGACAGAATGAGAATCTAATTTAGGTTGGATAATGTGAATCTGTAAAATGCCCAGTTAGGACTATTGTGGAGAACCTCAACTTTACTCAATAGCTTGTGAGTAAGAGAGAAAAAGAAGGCTATTGGGAGTAACCTAAGGCTGAAATTTGGCAAGTGAAGACTGGCCGTAGGGGGAAAAAAGGACAAGAGATTAAAAAGTGGAAGACAATGTAGAGTTGAAATTATTAATTATTGGATTAATGTTGGAGAGGGAACAAAGTGGTCAGAATAGAGGTAATGGCCTGAGAAATTATGAGGAGAGTAAAACCTCACAACCAAATGCAGAAAAGGAGTTATATCCAATACATCCTTTTTTTCTTTATTAAAGCTTTTTATTTTTCAAAACATATGTGTGGACAATTCTTCAACATTAACTCTTACAAAACCTTGTGTTCCAGTTACCCCCCTCCCCTAAATGGCAAGTAGTCCAATATATGTTAAACATGGTAGAAATATATGTTCAATCCAATATATGCATACATATTTATACAATAATCTTGCCACACAAGAAAAAATCAAATCAAACCAGAAAAAAAATGAGAAGCAAAATAAAATGCAATCAAACAACAACAAAAAAGAGTGAAAATGCTATGTTGTAAATCATACTCAGTTCCCACAGTCCTCTCTCCAGGTGTAGATGGCTCTCTTTATCACTAAACATTTGGAATTGGTTTGAGTCATCTCGTTGTTGAAGAGAGCCTTGTCCATCAGAATTGATCATTGGAATACATCCTTTTTTAACCACACTGAAATAAAATTATATTTAATAAAAGATACCTGAGGAAAGGATAAAAATTAAAGACTAAATAACTTAATCCTAAAGAATTGGTTTGTCAAAGAACAAATCATAGAAATGATAGATATTTTCATTAAAGAAAATTACAAAAATGAGATAACATACCAACATTTTAGGATGCAGACCAATCTATGTCAACTTTTATACACAAATATGACATTTCTATGCTCAAGAATTTGGAAATTCTTTATCTGACCAAAATAAATTGATTTTTCCATCTCTCTACCTGCCTTGCTTTACCAAACTCATTCCTCACCCCACCATGACCTCTACCTCTCTTCAATTCTCTCCCAAGCGATCACTCTTGCACTTGGTACTCTCTCTTTCCCCTATATTGACCTCTCAGTGAATTTATACTGTGTTCTTCTCTTGAGTTCCTTACTCCCTAATCATATTTCCATTTTGCACTCTGCCAAATTTTACCCTTAGATCACTTCTAGAGTGCCGTTCCGAAGGGATGGGCGATGGCCTCCGTTGCAGCACAACTTTCTCACTTTTTTTCCTCTCTTTTCCTTCTTTTCTTTCTTTTTCTTTTCTCTTTCCTTCCTTTCTTTTCTTTTCTTCTTTCTTGCTTTTCTTCCTTTGTTTCTTTGTTCCTTTTTCTTTTTCATCTTTCCTTTTTTTCTTTCCCTTCCCTCTGTCCATATAAAATATCACACCATTACCTGCAGGTGCTCTAAACAAAAAAAGAAATTTAATTCTAAAAAAAATTATTGCTGAAATATCTCCAAATATCTTGGGATTTATAGGCTAGATTTCTTTCTTAAGGACCATGCCTTAAACCCAAAACTCTGGCTCTCATTAATTGGTCAATTATAGATCCCAGCTTGAGTCCCAAGTTGGTCATTGTTTGATTGCCTCAGAGTGAATGTAAATAGCAATTGTTTCTGTTTTGGCCAGAAGCCCTGAAGTTCTTCCCCTCCCAAATTGCTTTTGGTTTGGGGCTAGGTAAAAGAGAGTATTCTTTGGCTCAATTCTTACCTAACCTAAAACACTGAATAGAGGTTGTCTCAGTTAGACTAAAATCTGTAAAAGATCTTAGCTTAAAAAGGCTAAGGTCTCCCAACTGCATTCAGTACCATCTCATCGTCCAGATCTATAACTTGCCACTGGACCTAGATGGCTCTGGAGTAGAAAGTGAGGCTGGTGACTTGCACAGCCCTCTTTCCCTTAAATCCAACTCACTTGTATATGATGGCATCACCGTCCTGATGTCATTGGTCCTCTTTGAAAACAAAACAAACAACAACATGATGAAGTAGCTGTACTCCTTTAAACAATCCTATTCCATACTGGCTCTTCAAATAGATTATATATCTGTCATCCCTACTCTCTCATTTATCTTTGATCTCTTTCTCTTTAATGGCTCTTTACCTACTATCTAAAAATAGAATGTCTTCTCCTTCCTCAAAAATCCTCATTTGATCCTTCCACCCCTGCTGTCATCCTTCAGCTCATTTGCCTTTCATGACTAAACCCTCAAGTAGGTCTTCCACTTTCTCTCCTTTCATTCTATCTTAATCCCTTCCAGTTTAGTTTCTGGTTTCATCATTCCACCAAAACTGTTCTCTCCAAAATTACCTATGATCTTAGTTGCCAAATCCAATTACCTTTTCTCACCTTCATTCTTCTTAACCTTTCTGCAGCCTCTCTCTCTTCCCTAGAACTTCTCTCTAGGTTTTCAGGACCCATTCTCTCCTGATTTCTTCTATTTTTTCTCTGTCTCATTTGTTGGATCCTCATCTAGGTTATACCCTCTAACCATAGATGTCCCACAGAGTTCTGAGCCCTTTTTTCCTCTTCATTTGATGATCTCATATTACCAACTTTGTGCTGATAACTCTCAAATTTACCTATTCTGCCTTAGCCCCTCTGCTCATCTCCAATCTCATTTCTTCAACTGTTTTTCAAACATCTTGAACTGAATGTTCAACAGACATCTTAAATTCAACACATCCAAAACCAAATACATGCCTTTTCTCCTTATGTTCTATCTCACTTCTACTTTCCCTATTGCTTAATTGCTGTCCTTCATACTCAAAGAAGGCCAAAATAACATCACCATTTTGGGGTCTGTGGTTGATCAGACAGCAGGTTCTACTTTAGGTCAGGCACAAATAATCCATATAAACATTCAGAATGTAGATGTCTCCAATTTTCATATGTCATGTTTCTTTTGAGTCACTATAGTTCTGCTTTGCTCATGCAGACTAGTGCCTTCTTTGATGTGGGCATACTATACTGCTCAGTTCTGTGCCAGTTCAAAGCTCTTCAGAGAGACCTTCAAAGTGTTTTTGTATTGCTTCTTTTGGCCTCCATATGAGCACTTACATATGAGCACATCAAGTCCTCTGTAAAATAGTCTTTGAGATAAACATATATTTGGCTTTTGGAAATTTTAACCAGCCCATCAGAGTTTTTCTCTCTTCAGTAGAGTTTGAATGCTTGGCAGTTCAACTCAAGAGAGAACCTCAGTGTCCAGTATACCTTATCTTGCCAGATGATATTCAGAATGTTCCTAAATCATATAAAATGTAAACAATTCAATTTCTTAGAATGATGCTGATAGATTGTCCAGGTTTCACAGACATACAATCATGAGGTCAGCACAGCAGCTATATTTGGTAGATAGCCTAATACCTCTTCTTTCCCATGCTTTCCTTCAGAGCCTCCCAAATACCTAGCTAACTCGGCAGTGCATGATTTAATCTCATCATCTTGTAATGCTCCAGGAGAAACTGAGGGAGTACTACAGATTGGAGATTAGTTAATATTTTATTGATGGTAATGGAGAGTTTAGAATCCATAGCTATGGATGGGATTGAATGGGACTCTTGTCTCAAAGCATCCAGTCCCGGAGAGTTAGACTGACAGCCATTAGCCAGCCATCTGGACCTCAAAGTATCCAGTGATTTGTGAGTTTGCTCTGGTGCTCAGGGAAACAAAGAACAGGCAGAGGGAGGTATAGGGCACTGGGGGGATTGGAGTTCCAGGAAAGAACTGTAAATTCAGTTCTGACAGGCTGGGGGTATGGAGGAAGGATCATAAATTCTGATATATTTGGGAAGAAGCTAGGAGCCACTGAATCTGAAGCCAAAAGATAAGAGGGATGTCTAGATATTGGAGATAGGCCATCTGGAGGTGTTATGAATCTTTGGAATGCCAGCAGCCATTACTCTGCCTCCCAATTATCTCATTCTGAATGGTCAGAAAAGGGGGGGATGGATTTGCTACTGGGGCAGAACAATTAAGGGAAACTGAGACAAAACAAGTGAGGGAAATTGAGACATGGAACTGTGGCACAACAATTTATGTGTATATCCCTGGAAAGTATATCACCAAGGTAAAGTGAATTTATCCATAGCATTCAAAATTTCTCCATTTAAGAGAAAGAAATAATTTACATATTAAACCTATGAAGAAGAGAAGAATTTATGACTAAAAAGCTAGAATAGTACAAGATATAAAATGAATAATTTTGATTATATTAATTTAAAAATGTTTTACACAAACAAAACCAATGTAATCAAGACAGAAGGTGAACAGAAGGCTCAGAAGCAATTTTTGTAGTAAGTGATAAAGGCCTCATTTCTCAAACATGAAGAACTGAATCAAATTTATAAAAATACAATTCATTTCCCCATTAATAAATAAATGGTCAAAGAATATGGAAAGGCAATTTAGAAATCAAAGCTATCTATATGCTCTAAATCATTATTGATTAGAGAAATGCAAATTAAAATAATTCTGAAGTATCATCTCATACCTATCATATTGGCTAATGTGAAAGAATCAGACAACAAATGTTGGAGGGTATATGGGAAAATGGGTTCACACATGTGTTCCTGGTAAAATTGTGAATTGATCCAACCATTCCGGAGAACAATTTGGAACTATGTACAAAGTATTATATAACTATACATACCATTAAATTAGCAATCTATATTCCAAAGGGGAAGGGAGGAGAAGAATGGAGGAGGGATAAGGGATTTAGTTGCACAAAAATATTTATAGCAGTTTTTTTTATAGTAGCAAAGAATTGGAAATTGAGGGTATCCATCAACTGGGAAATGGCCAAACAAGTTGTGGTACATGATTGTAATGTATCATGCTGTAAGAAATAACAAACAGGGGGATTTCAGAAAAACCTGGAAAGAATCACACAAACTGATGCAGAGTGAAGTGAGAAGAATCAGGAGAACATTATATACAGTAAAATATTGCACAATTATAAGCCACAAATTATTTAGTTATTCTAAAACAATATAACAATCCAAGACAATTCCAAAAGACTCATGATGAAAAATGGCATCCACTTTCAGAGAAAGAATTGATGGAATCTGAATGCAAGTCAATGTATACTAATTTTTTTTCTTTATTTTTCCCATTTTTTTTCCTTTGGGTCTGTTTCTTCTTTCACAATTTGACTAATATAGAAATATATTTTACGATTACACATATGTAAATTGTCAAATTGCTTATCATCTTAGTAAGGGGGAGATGAAGAAAAGGGAGAAAATTTGGAAATCAAATTTTTTTAACTAAATGTTAAAAATTATGTTTACATGTAATTGAGAAAAAATAAAATAGTACTTTTTTCTCACTTGCTATAACCAATTATTTCTTTTATGGATGATATGGTGATAACTGGTAGAGAATCTCTTGATTTCTTGGTGACAGAGAATCTGTCTTGCATTTCAGCTTCAGAGGCTTTGTTGAGTGCATAATCATCTGCTAACAAAAAATTCTTTCCTGTTGGGATGCAATTAACTTTATTTTTAAATTTTTAAATGGATTTCATTAAAATTGGTTCCTTTCAAACACTATATATTTTATTTTATTCATTAAAAACATTATTTGGAGAAGAGGCCCATAGTCCATATCAGATTGCCAATGGGATCTATAACACACACACATACAAAGATTAAATCTCTATTGTACACCACGCAGAACATTTTCTCCAAGCATATTTTAACAATAGGAAGGAAAAGAGGACAGAAGGACATTGGATCCTTGAAGGGGTGGGTAAAAGAGAACCACCTAGTGAACAGGAAAAAAAAGAAATTTGGTCGGAAGATTACCCAAAGGGGAACTGACTAGCCCAAGCTCCTAAAGTAATCTCTAAGATTGCCCTCTAGCTCCAAAATTAATAATCCAATGATCAACTAGTTCTATGTTCCCTGGGTAAAATATAAACTTAGTAATGTGTAGAAAACTCTCAGTCCAAGGTCCAAGGTTCCATATTGAGCTACCAGTAACCCTATGGCAAGCATAACAAAGACCAGAGTCATACTCAGTCTTTCAAGATTGATAAAATGAGATAAAATGATCAGTTCTGTGTCAGGAGAGGATCTCTTCAGCCCTATGCCCTCATCCACACATATGTCACAATCTGGTAACACTGTTTGAGGACCTGGAATCAGGAAGATTCAAGTTCAAATTTATCCTCAGACACTAGCTATATGATCCTGGGTAAATTACTTAACCTCTGTTTACCTCAGTTTCCTTATCTCTAAAATGGGAGTTGTTGTGAAGATTAAATGAGATAAAAATTGTAAAGTACTTAGCCTAGTGCTTAGCATATTGTAACATTATATAAAAGTTATCATCACCATCATATTTATGATGTCTCTGACATATTGAAAACATTAAATTCTCCACATAATGAAGTTGACTATTTCATTAAAGAGATTTTTGTCACCACAAAGCCTTCCTTGAGCTGTCTTTCTGGAAACACACTAGAATTCAATGCTTGTTTCCTTTAGTAAGTACCATATTTCAATTATGTCCTAATAGATGATATGACCGCTATTCTGATTCACTTGCCTTCTTTCTTGCTGGGAACTCATAATTTTCACATAGCTTATTCTGACTTTATTTTTTACCACTTTCTCTCACTTCTGAAGTTTTCCTATTGTCTTCTGAACTTTAGTCAATAAAATTCAGTGTTCATGGATTTCACTTGTAAAACTTCAAACAAATATTTAGTAAAAGGGAAAATTCTGGCAGCCACAAAGGAGAAGAGTTCTAAAATCCCCAGATCAAGGGATAAATGTGAAACTAGCAAACCTCATGGACTGCAGCCCCACCCAGCCCTGGATCTAGCTTGTTTCCTTGTACAAACTTGAAAGCCTGTTTCTATTCATCATTCTGATGGTACGCTGAGAAAGCCTAGATCAAGCTGTTTCAGAAAATGTTCCTGTACCACATCTGTGAGATTGCTTCATTCAATTAAAACTAAATCATCAGTAGATTGTCTTTCAATTTTCTCTAGCAAAAGGCCATGTACCCAACTCACCCAAAGATTGTTTGAATATGAATTATTGTTGGTATTGTTATTATCAACATAATCATTATGTATGGTCCAAGCTTGGTTCCACAAGGATTCTCACAATCACAAGGATTGGGCCTTGATCTTTGAGGAATCAGTTCCCTCTTGACTTATGCTCTTACCTGTGTTTCTCTGGGAAAATCTCTTTAATAAAGGTCCATATACCATGTCTGCAGTAAGTTTTCTCCCAAAGTGGGTTGCAAGCTCCTTCACTCCCATACAGGCAGTTAATTTATAATTATTGACTTACTGAATTATTGAATATTGATTATGGGTTAACCTTTATTTCACCCACCAAAGAAAATATCCAAGATGCAAAGAATTCACAAATACTCATGAATAAATATATAAAATGCAAATAGCCCATTATATTAATTATACTCTCCTAAAAGGTAGAGACCCTTTGTGAGCCTACTGAACAAATATTTCCCAATCACCTGAGACCTGCACCATCTGAACAAGTCATAACAATGTCATGGCAAGACCCAGGTCTATTGAGATTTCATGGAACTGTTTCAGTGTTCCAATTGCATAACCATTGGCAATCCATTTAACCTCCAATAAGGATGCTAAGTAAATCTTCCTCTGGGAGTAAGGCAGCCAGAACCTGACTTCTGAACTCATGATGGCCCATAAAGTAAGCTCCCAGGGCTAAAAGCATTTATTCTCAGGACCAGTAACTTCTGACTTATGCTCAGATAGAATTAGATTATTTAATTTTCAATTAATTATAATTATTGAATTTAATTTTTAGTGCATGGTGGTCTGAAAAGGAAGTATTTACTATTTCTGCCTTTCTGCATTTGATTGTGAGGTTTTTATGCCCTAATATATGGTCAATTTTTGTGTAAATGCTATATACTGCTGAAATAAAAGGTATATTTCTTTCTATCCCTATTCAGTTTTCTCCAGAGATCTATTATATTTAATTTTCTAAGATTCTAGTTTCTTTCTCATTTATTTTGTGGTTAGATTTATCTGAGAGAGGAAGGTTGAAGTCTCCCACTTCCCAGAAATATAGTTTTACTATTTCTTCCTGTAAGTGGCTTAACTTCTTTAAAAATTTTGCTGCTGTATCACTTGTGTATATACATTTAGTATCAATACCACTTTGTTATCTATGATACCTTTTAACAAGATGTAGTTTCCTTCTTTATTTCTTTTAATTACAACTATTTTTTGCTTTTGCTTTATCTGAGATCAGATACCCCAGCTTTTTTTTTTTTTTTTTTTTTTGCTTTGGCTGAAGCATAATAAATTCTGCTTTACTCTTTTACCCATAACTCTATATGTATCTTTCTGTTTCAAATGTGTTTTTTGTAAACAACATATTTTAGGATTCTAGTTTTTAATCCACTCAGCAATCCACTTCCATTTTATGGGAGAGTTCATCCCATTCACATTGCCAGTTAGGATTACCAACTGTGTATTTCCCTCCATCTTATTTTCTCTTCTATATATAGTTTTTTCCTCTCTTTCCACCATGTTCCTCTTCAGTAGTGTTTTGTTTCTGACTCACCCCATCCTCAACATGCCCTCCCTTCTATCACTCCTCTTCTCTTCTCTTATCCCTTTCTTCTAGTGTTTCTGCCCTCCTTTTTATCCAACCCTTCCCTTTTCTTTCCGCTTTTTCCTCCTATTTCCTTATAGAGTAAGATAAATTTTTATATCCAACTGAGTGAATATGTTATTATTTTTTTTCTTTGGGATTATAGTCCTGGAGTTTTGCAACAATATTTTTTGGGGTTTTCTTTATAAGATCTCTTTCTGGAGGTGATCAATGGATTTTTTATTTACTGCTTTGACTTCTGGTTCCAGTATACTAGGGCACCTTTCCTTGATGATCTCTTAAAGAATGCTATTCAAGCTCTTTTTTGGTCATAACATTCAAGTAAATCAATAATTTTTAAATTGTCCCTCTTGGCTCTATTTTCCAGGTCAGCTGTTTTTCCAATGAGGTATTTACATTTTCTTCCATTTTTTCATTACCTTCCATTTGCTTGGTTTTACTTTTTAAAGTATGATTTTTTTTCAGTTAGTTTTTGTATCTCTTTTTCCATTTGATTAATTCAGCTTTCCAAGATATTGCTTTCTTCAGTGGATTTTGGGGGTTGTTTTTGCATTTGGTCAATTGTGTTTTTTAAGGAAGTTTCCTTCAATTTTTTTCCTTCCTTTTCCAAGCTGTTGACTTCTCTCTTGCATATCTGTCATTTCTTTTCCCAATTTTTCCTTCTACCTCTCTTACCTGCCTTTTAAATTTTTTTTTTTGCTGAGGCAATTGAAGTTAAGTGATTTGCCCAGGGTCACACAGCTAGAAAGTGTTAACTGTCTGAGGCCAGATTTGAACTCAGGTCCTCCTGACTTCAAGGTTGGTGCTCTATCCACTGCACCATCTAGTTGCCCCCTTTTAAAATTCTTTATGAGTGCTTCCTAGCTTCTTTGGTCTTGAGACCAATTTATATCATCCTTTGAGATTTCTTATGTGGGCAACTATTCTGAGTTAGTGTTTTGGTATTCCCTACGACCAGGGTAGCTTTCTGTGGTTAAGGTTCTTTTCTGTTTCTTGCTCGTTTTCTTTCTTCCTTCCTTTCCTTTTCTTTTTTCCCCCTATTTTGTGACTTTCAAGATTGAACCCTGCTCCTGGAGGACAGTCAATACTGTTCCAAGCTTCTTGTGCTGCTCTGAGCCTTGGCTTTGAATACATGGGCCCCTTGTGTTTGGTGTCTTGCTCCCAGCACAGAGTAGCTTTACCTGCTCTCTCTAGGCAACAGCTTGGTTTCCCAGACTGGCAATTTGCCTTTTGTGCTGGAACTGTAAGCTGCCCCACTGGTCTCTCTGAGCCAGGACTGAGGGTCTCAATTGCTAATCTGCTGTCATTAAGACCTTCTCATTTGCTTTCCCAGACACCATCTGAGCTGAACTGAATACTCCTTTCACTACAGTGAGACTGATCTTTCTTGAAGTCCTTCTAATTTATCTTGAGCTGGAGAGTGGTTTCTTTTCATCAGACTCTGTTCAGAGGGTTGATTTCAGGTGGTTTTTGAGGGAAGCTGGAAAAATTTGAACAGCTTCCTGACTTCACTCCACCATGTTGTCTTTGCCTAAAGAACTCATGCTAAAGAAAAAGAAAGGCATAATTAAGCAATTGGGACTGGGAAATCTATGAGCTTCTCTCTCACTTGAGGAAATAGATGTCTCTCAGTATGCATTCCTTTAACAAGCAGACATTTTATGTTTCTCTCTTCTCAATCCTATGTAGAAATCCAAGGGAGAAAAAGTATGCAAAAGAAGATTTTTAAAGGTAAACTGTTTCATTCCTTGCTCTTATAGACCTCAAAAGGGCAGCTGCTCTTGATAAGAGTCCATCTTCTCAATACCCCATTATCTAGTCATCTGGAAACAGTTAGAGGAGTTTGTGGATCCTTCCAACAAACCTCTCATAATCTTATCAAATGTCTAATTGTTTTTTGATTTAAATTTTATTAGCATAGGAAGTTCTACCAATATGAACAGACACCTACTCTGCAACTTATAGGCTTGGAAAGTTGTCTGAAATGCCTCAAGGTTAAATAATTTGCTCAATCACATGATTAATCTATGACAGAAAAGGGATTTAAACCCAGGTCTCTCTGACACTGAAGCTAGCTTTCTAATCATTATATAATGACATAGTATATATCTCAAATAAGTAGGTGTGGTACAAACACTGAGGAATCACAGATTAATTTTTCCAGGAAATTATGTTCCTCTAGCATCGATCAGGTTGTTGAGAGGCTATCCCTCTAATATTTACAAAACCTGGAATCATTTGATCATCTTCACTTTGGTCTACCAAAGTTACCTTGCTAGTTAGTTGTTTGAAGAAAGATTCTAAAACCTTAGACACTGGGAAATTCTTGTCTAAAAAGCAGTTTTCCATTTTATAGTTAATTAATGACATTAAAACTAAATAAGAAGTTTAGAATATCAGGATCTTAGCATTTCCCCCCCACTATGCAATATTCCAAAAAAAGATAAAAGTGATTGACAAAAGTGAGCACCTTCAAGATCAAAAGATAACTTGGGATGTTATTATTGTTCAGGTGTTTCCATTCTGTTCAACTTTTCATGATCCCATTTGGGATTTTCTTAGCAAAGATATTGAAGTAGTTTGTCATTTCCTTTTCCAACTCATTTTACAGATGAGGAAACTGAGGCAACAAAGCTAAATGACTCACCCAAGGTCACATAGTAAATGTCTGAGGCCAGAACTGAATTATAGGTCTTTCTGACTAAACCCTACACTCTATCCACTATCCACTGCTAGCTACCTCAAATCAATGACTCCTTCATAATCATCAAATCATTAGACACCACCAAGTTGGCCAACCTAGCTCATCAAGATAAAGAAAGTGACTGGAATCTTATTTCTGTCCCTGAAGGAGTAAACGTAGCCTTGCTGAAGATTGTAGTTTCCACTCTATTTGTCTGTCTCCATTATTCTGTAACCTTTCCTTTCCAGAGGTTCACCCCATCCATGTATATCATCAGATTATGTTTCATCTGCTGTATGTTAAGACATTCCTCACTCTTTTCCAAAAGATTTAGGCAAAAATTATTAACTTACCAGAAATTTTCTTTTCCTTTCTAATTCCTTCCCTCATACTCATGGTCTTCAATACTCAACATTGATGTTCCTTCCAAACACATCAGGATCAATTTGTTAACCTCCTCAACTTTTGTCACCTACATTTTCACTCCACCTTTCTCCCACCTCCCCACCCAACCCCCTCTCATTTCTCTGAATTTCAGTTTCCTCATCTGTAAAATGAAAATAATAATAGAACCTTCCTCACAGGATTGTGGTGACCATCAAATAAAGTAATTTGTTAAGAGTCTACTATGTGCCAGACATTATGCTAAGTGCTTTACAAAGATTATTTCATTTTTAAATGAGATAGCAAAATACTATGCAAATCTCTAAGAGCTACAGAAATGCTAGCTATTATTATTACCAATATTAATATACCATAGTCCTCTCTTTAGTCCATAATTATCAATACTTATTGAATTGACTTCCACTAGTTTTTGAGTCAGCTAAGTGGCCCAGAGAATGGGGGTTTGGGACTTGAGTCAAGAAGACTTGAATTCAAATCTAGCCTCAGATATTTCCTTAACTATGTGTTAGTTAAGACACTTAATGTCCTATTAACCTGTTTCCTCACCTGTAAAATGGGAACAGTAAGAACAGCTATCTCACAGGGTTGTTACAAGGATAAAATGAGATTACATTTATAAAGAGCTTTGTAAACCTGAAAGTACTATAAACATGTGAAATAGTATTTGACTGTGCTACCTCCATGATGAAAGGATCTGAAATATTTCTGACTATAACCTATTTCTTCCTCCCCCACCCCAGTTCCCCGTTCCATTTCTTCTAAACTTAGTTTTTGTTTTCTCTAGGCACTCCAGGCCTTCCATTATTCCCTATTGTCTCCATCCATTATTGCTTTTCTGGACATACTTTTAAATTATATAGTAGGCATTTGGTAAATACATGTTAATTAAACAGCAAAGATGGGAACCAGGAGAGAACATTATGTAAGCCCAGGGAAAAAAGAATCTTTGAGGAAGACACCAATAAAAACAACTTTTGGGGGAAATCAAAAGAGTTTCAAGATCTCAGGACCTCTTAAACCAACTGAGATTCTTTTTTTTTTTTAATCGAGAGCAAGTCATATGTTAAATACAATAGGGTCAGGAAAGCAAAAACCAAGAATGAAGTGAGGTTCTTGAATAAAACTAAAGACATAAAAGATATTAATTATATTCAATTTTTTAAAAAGGATTCAAAGAATGAAACATAAAAGACTTATTAAACACTTACTATGTGTTCAGCACTGTAATAAGTAACTAGTATTGTTTTTCAATCATGGCTGACTCTTTGTTACTACATTTGGAGTGCCATATCCTTTTCTAGCTCATCTTAGAGATGGGGAAATGAAACAAACAGTTAAGTAACTTACTCAGGATCACACGGTTAATAAGTGTCTAAGGACAGATTTGAATTCAGGAAGATGTCTTCCCTATTCCAGACTCAGCAATCTAACCACTGTGTACCCTAGCAGCTTCAAGTACTGGGGATATATAGATAAAGTCAGAGATATCCCTTTGTCTCAAGGAAGAGTAACTTCCAATTGTCCCAGAAGGCAAAAAAAGGAAAAATGGCTCATGAGATCATAGTTTTAAAGCTAAAAAGGAATTTAGAGGCCACTTAGTCCAAATCTTTCATTTTGCAGAGGTGGAACTGAGGTGCCACAGAGTTTAAACAATTTGTCCAATGTCACACAGGCAATAAAAAGCAGAGTAGGAAAAAAAATAAGTTTTGATTTGATACAAATTAATTTATTACATTAAAATATCATGGGTTTTCTCAGGAGGTAGAAGACTCTCACACCTGAGATCTTCAAGATAAGTTCAGATGATCATTTATGATTCTTTTCAGGTACAGATAGGACTAAATGGCCTGTCTGATCCCCAACGACCCTACTAACCAAGATGATAGTGCTTTCAATAACCAAATGAAAAATAAGAACAGACCACAGAATTTGGTTAAGAGTTAGGTTACCATTGTCCTTGAGAAAGGAATGAAGAGGATGACCTTTCACAGTCTTGATTCTGTGGGTGACATATTCAACAATACATTTTTTTTACTCTTCAATCTCTTGACCTTCCATTCTTAATAATGTGTCTTATCTAGCCAAACTCTAGCTCTAAGTAATTCCCACCTTACTTCTTTCCCAGTTTCAGGAATACCTGAATTTGAGTCTTGTCTTGACTACCTGAATGAATGAATGTTCAAATAAATGAATGTTTCTTCATCTGCAAAATGGGAAAAATTCCAATGCCTACCTCACAAGGTTGTTTTGAGGATTATATGTAAAGGAATTCCCAAATCTCAAAGTGAAAAATGTATGTTTACTGGGGCTGCTATTACTACTACTGTTAGAATTCTTGAACAAGATAATCACACAAATGTAATGAATGAATTATCTACAAATATAATGACTCAGTTATCTACAAATTAATGTGATCAAATCCCAATTGGATCCTTGCTGCTATACAACAAACCTTTCATTACAAGAGAATACTGTAGTTTACTTAGATTTTTGTAAAGTGTTTATTTGAATTTCTCATACTATTCTTGTGGAAAAGAGAGGGATATATGTTAAGTGACAGTAAAATGGATGGTTTGATCATCAGGTGAAGAAATGAAGAAAGAATGCATTCTAAGCATAAATGAGAGAGACTGAGTAAAGCCAGAAATAAGAGTTGAACTGTATTGTTTTAAGAACAGCAATGGGATCATTTAGCTAAACAATTTAGTATTCAGAATACTTCAGAAAAAGTGACTGAAAAAAAAAATTGAGGTGGAAAGAGTTCTCAATGGATTACAATGGATTGTAATTTAAATATCAAAAATAAGACTTCTGTATTTTATCCCAGAGGCAATAGGGAACCACTAAAGCTTCTTGAGCAAGAGAGTCATATGGTTAAATGCATAATTTAAGAAAATCGGGGCAGCTAGTTGGTGTAGTAGATAGAGCACCAGCTCTGAAGTCAGGAGGACCTGAGTTCAAATCTGGCCTCAGACATTTAACACTTCCTGGCTGTGTGACCCTGGGCAAGTCACTTAACCCCAATTCCCTCAGCAAAATAATAATAATTTAAGAAAATCAATTTGGAAGCTTATAGAAGACATCTTTTGAGAAGAGAGAGCCTGGAAGCAAGGAAACCAATTAGGAGGCTATAGCAAAAGCCCAAGCAAAAGGTAATGAGACTGAAAAAAAGGTGGTTGTAGTGTCAGTGGGTGTGAAAGGGAGGGAAGCCAACAAGTACTTATTAAGCACCTACTATGTGCCAAGCACTTTACTAAGTGTTTTACAAATATTATTTCACATGATCCTTACAGAAATCCTGTAATTTTATAAATGAACAAAATGAGGTAAACAGAGCCCAGTCCCTCCAATATGCCTTATCTCTCCTCCTACATAAGTAAGGATGGTGGACTCAGTCTCTGCTCCTGCAATCAATTCTTGAAAAAAGCACCAATCACAACAAAGACAGCCCCAACATGGTTTTTTATGCTAGATCCCTTTTCAGTCCCCACCTGAATTCAAACACTTGGGCAGATCAGTTATCCTACAAACTATAAAATTTTTGTGGCCAATAAACCTCAATTGAATTTATTAGCTAATTCACCAGCAGAATAATTTAGAAGGTCTACACTTTAGGCTTATAGAGGTTAAAGGAGCCATCTATAGTATCCAATGGATTTGTGAGGGTACAAACCAAAGGAGATGATAGGAGAGCTATTAAATGCTTTCATAAATGGCATCCTTTCAAACCAAGATCTTGAGCTCCACATAGGCTTCTGGGAAAAGGGAAATTGTTCAAGGACAAGGCCCTACTAGTGCTGCTGAAGCAGGCATAGAGGACCCAGCCAGTGTACTGGACAAGGAGCCAGTACAAGGCAGTAGGAACCCATGAACACACCCATTATACAAGGCCCAAAGTATGGATTAGTGAGCTAGTCAGATGAACCTTCATCTTCTTTCAACACATCCTGTATTCTGCCTCCTTTTTCTAAATAAGAAAAAACAAGCAGAAAAAAATGCACTTGAGTAACTGAGAGGTTGCAAAAGCATCAAAGATTCATATAATGGAAGATTAATAAATGTTCTGAACATTTGAAGTAAGATTGGGAGCTAAGTACTCATTATGTCTAGAACTATTAACAGAAAAAAGAAAGAAAGAAAGAAAGAAAGAAAGAAAGCCAGAACATTGTGCTGGGAAGAAAAGACAGAAACTTTTAATAAAATGCACAAGAGGTTTGGTTTCATATAGCCAAAACAATACAAATGGGGGGAAAAACACATTTTAGTTAAATATACTTCATATTGTCCAGCTTTGAGAAAAATTGTCTGAAATCAGAGTTTAGATCCTAGCTTTGACCTTTACTTTCTATATATCTTTAGACAATTCATTTAACTACTTTGGGCCTCAATTTCTCCATCTGCAAAATAAGGATGGGCTACCTTACAGTTTCAGATTCTATGATATTCTGCTGTTTGTTCATGAAAAACAGCATGATCCTAAATTCTCTCCTTTGAGCCTAGTAAGTTCAGGGTAGGGTTGTTATTACAATAGCAAGATCCAAGACTCACCTGTCAGAACTTCTTTCTTCCTCTAAGGTTAAGGACTAGAGATTGTACTCCTATTAAGAATATTAGCAAAAAGAAAAGGAAATACTCCAAACTTGCATCCCTATTCTCATACTTCATCTTTTCTGATGTTTCTCCATGGGTTGTTTAGCTGTTCACTGGAATTCCGCTGTTCTCCATAAAATAGACATAAAATCAATCCATTAATGAAGAAGCATTTGTTAATGCTTTAATGAAGAATTTGTTAAATGCCAAATAGCATTTATTTAAGGTTTTAATTGAATTAAGGTTCCTACTTTGTGCCAAATACTATGCTGGGCACTGGGGATAGAGATAAAGAATGAAGCAATCCCTACCTCCAAGAAGCTTTCTGAAATGGGAGGTATACCTCCAAGGACCTTCCCATATTTCCTTATCTCTGTAGCCCTCTTCCCCCAAGGATAATCCTATTAAAAAAAATTTAAATAAACCACAATGAGACAGTCTAAAATTATTTCAAATACTATTCTAGACTTTATATGTGTGGGAGAGGCTAACAATGTTGCTGATAAAAATGTAGAATAAAATCCAGTGGTCCTGCCTGACCTCCCAAGTTTATTAGCATGCAACCAGGGGCATGGTGGGATTGAAGAGAAGCCCTTCACAATAGCTTCAGCCATTTTTATAGTTTTGCAAATTGAAGTCTCCAGGATGATCTCAAAAAGGCTATTGATGAAGGAATATAATATGAACTAAAAAGAATTTTAGTACACATTTTATATGAGGAGTTTATAAAAGACTTGCATAGTCCAAACAAAGGAAGAGGAAATGCAATTCAAAAGATAGACTGATATAATCTTGCATTGATCTAAACCCATTTTCTTTTCTGACAGCTTCTGCTGTAGCATATCTGACACCAGGCTGGTGCAACTCTCCCACAACTGCTCTCTTACAGCAAGGGATGCCAAGTGAAGGGAGCAGAACCAGGAGAACAAGTTATAGAAAAGCATCAGTATTGCAAAAACCAGGCACTTGTGAAAAACTCAACAACTCTGAATCAAAGAAATGATTAGACATGAAAGAAAAGCGATGTCCGCATGATGTCTAAGAGACAGCCCATGTGGAATGGGGTACTAAACCCCCTCACCCAAATACACTACTCGGAGGCCTCTTAATTTGGTTCTGGCAAGAAGTGCTCCCAGCACATCAACTGGACAGGCCAGCATGGTGTGTGGCAATGGTGAAGAAGAGAAGGGATTATGTAGCAGAAAAGCCCTTCCTGTTATTTTCAAAATCATTGGATGGATTGAAAAGGAAGTAACCATTGACTAATGGTCAGCAATGCTGTCTACTTCCTGTGGGTCATGTGACTTCCTGAAGCTTAGACCTAGGGTCTGACCTTTCCTGCCCTACAGACCTCTGGGGATCATGTGATAGGTCTGCAGACCTATCCGTCTCATGGACTTTTTGAGAAATCTTCACCTGGTCCCATTCACTCCCTCCTCTTTATTTCATACACTTGAAGATTTCTCACTCCAATCCTGATATATTCCTTCCACTAGGGCATCTTTGTGACCTAGGCCTTCAGGCTGGTCCCTCTCTTCAGTACTAACTGCAACCCATCCTCTACCATTTAGAACCAACACCTACACAGCAGTGGAAGCTTTCAGGAACCATTTTAGCTAAGAAATATTGAACTATTCTAGTGATTAAGGGCATAAGCAAGCAGGTGACAGGATATTGCTGTTTAAAGAAACGAGTAGCAATCAGAGACTCTGCTTCCACCAATTCCCACCATCTGTCTTGGAAACCCAGTCACCCCAGACCAACAGATTGGCATCTGGCAGCCAGTTATCCATAGAACTCCAGCACTGTGGAGGCTTCGGGTCCATTGTCCCATCCTTCCCACCTCAAGCAGTCCAGACCCTGGTCTCATCTTCTGGAGCTGCTTCAGGCTGGCAAGGGGCATAGAGCCAGCCCTGCCTAGTGGAGTCCAGACTGAGGACGGAGGCAAGTGACTCATAGGCAGCATCAGCAGCATCTAGAGCTGAATATCAGAATCAGGTGATTTCAGGTTGATCAAGTAGTTGGAATTTCATGGCTTGGAGTCTGGGAGAAACAACTCTCACAAGTAGATTAAAAGTGCAAGGAATAAATATGAGCAAAAGAAATAAACAAAAATGGAGTTAGTATGGAAGTTACTGGGAACAATAACCAGGAATTGGGCCCACCCAGAGTAAGACTGGAAGGGGAGGCAGATAAAGCTATCATGAATGCCTCAATTCCAGACAGCTTTTCCTAGAATAAATACCAAAGAACATTTTTCCCCAAATTCCTGCTTTTGTTTCCTCAAAGGAGTAGGGGCAATGGGTGGAACAGTAGCATTACACACAGTGAAAGGAGTGCTCAGGTGGTCTAAACCATAATGTTTAAAAGGCATTAACCATTGAATAGAGAGAATGACAGGCAGATACGAGATAATAATCAATCTTAAGTGGGTATGATCTCCTTTTGCCAAAGCTTTTTGAGTCTTTTCAGTCTTACAAGGGAAGACTTTTACTCAATTAGTATGTGTCAACAAAAACCAAAAGCAGTTTGAAGCTCCTGCCAGGAGACATATGGCAAAATCCATCTGCCAGTCCTTCCCTAGGCATGTACCTCTCCTCTGGATTGGCTTTTATTTTTTTGCTGAGGCAATTGAGGTTAAGTGACTTAACCAGGGTCACACAGCTAGGGAATGTTAAGTGTCTGAGACCAGATTTGAACTCAGGTCTTCCTGACTTCAGGGCTGGTGTTCTATCCACTGTACCACCTAGCTGTCCCTGGATTGGCTTTTTCTAACAGTCTTTTCAGAATTTACTTGGACACAAACTTGACCTAACAAGTGTGTTAAATTGTTTCTCCTAGCTTGTGATTATTGAAAATAAGTTTCTCAAGAGATTGGAGAGCATTTTTTTTCAAGTGAGTAGCTTGATTAAAGGCAAAGAGATGTTTTCACTGGCTGGCCTCTTGAATTAGGAGATGGCCTGAAGGTGTTTGAAACCATCCAGAAGGAGAAAGGGTACACCCCCTTTCTTTAGCAAGGTCTTATTACTGGGAGCTATGAAAGGGTACAGAAGTTGGCAGTTGAATCAAGGGCAAACAGGAAGCAGCACAAGCCGCTGAACCTGCAAGCCTGTTTCCCTTGGCCTGAAGTGAATCCCTTTATCTCTCTAGATCTATGGACAGCTTACAGTAATTGTTCCCCTGCATACTTAGTGGAGGAATGTTTGGCTGCCAAAATAAATAAATAAATCCCCTTTCTTTCCATAGAGCCCCCATGAGCATTCAAAACATGAAAGGCATATTTGGAGTTAGTATAGATATTCACTCTCATTCCTTTTCCCAATTCTAATGCTCTAGTGAGATCAAAAATGCTCTGAACCTGGAGGGGTTAAAATCTCCAATGATGGGCCTAGGGTGAGCTTAGAGGCTTCCTCAACTAGAAAGACTATGGCAGCCACTGCTCTAAGGTGGGAAGATTACCCCAAAGGCACCAAGTTTATTTGAGAAGTAGGAAAAGGCTTTGGATAGGGCTAAGGCCAAGGGGAGAAGTCTGTATAGCTTGCAAGGTTTTAAAAAGCCTTGGCATGATCAAGGCCACATTCAAGAGGAATTGTGTCAGGGCCTTGAATAGAATCATAGAGGGGATTCACATTAACCAAAGTTAGGTATACAGATTCCACAAAATCCAGCCATGCCCAGGAAAGTACACAGTTGTTTCTTAGAGGAAGGTTCAGGGAGTGATAAGATTGCTTCTTCTACACAGTGAACAAAAGGGAGGTGGGAATTAATTCATGGCTCAAATACTTAACAAAAGTGGGTCTTCAGACAAAAAAACCGTTGCCCCAGAAAGGCAGCAAGTTAAAGGTTTTTATGACAGCAGCCTGAGAACCTTCCAGGATTGGGCTGCTGATCAAGATATCATCTATATACTTGTATTGTGTTCATGGCTTCTACTGACCACTTGCTCTGTTTATAAAAATTTGTTATAAGAGAAAAAAACAGGGATATGATTATAACAGTGTCAAAACTGATCCTTCAGGGCATCAGCCTGAGAGCACATACATGACAGGATAAAGCATCCTTATCTCTATTTGACAACCAATCATGCAGTAACAATTCTACCTCATAGCCAGACTCGGGAATAATCAAGTGGGAAACAAAGAAACACAACGGGGAAACTGAGTTAGAAGGATCCCACCTTAAGCATAGGGTAAGGTTGTCTTCCCAGCTCTTTCTCAGATAATACATCCACCTGTGACAGATAAGAAAGACATCCCTTTGAGTAATTTATGGCATTTCTCTCAAATGGTGGGTTACTGACTTAATCCATCAAGCAATCATATCCAAATTCAAAACTCAAAAAGAATATCAGTTATAGTCCCAGGAGATTTTATTTCTAATAGCAAATTCTACTAATCACAGGTTAAGAGTAGATACATTATTTTATTTATTTTTTTTAAGAAATGTAAAAAGCACTTTAATTGAATTGAAAAACAAAGCCTTGTCTTGGCTCCATTTCATACTTAACTCAATAAAGGGATGGAATTTGTTGGGGGTTTTTTTTTAGAATCTTCATGTTTTTAGAAGCTTATTCATTTATTCTTATTCCTTATTCACTTATTCTTTTTATTAAAGCTTTTTTTTGCAAAAAATATGCATAAGTAATTTTTCAACATTGACCCTTGCAAAGCTTTCTCTTACAAATTTTTCCCTCCTACCCCTCACCCCCTCCCCTAGATGGCAGGAAGTCTAATACATGTTAATTATGTTAAAGTATTTGACAGATCGAATATGCATGTGTGTATATATATGTATATATATATATATATATATATATATACATATATATATATATATATATATATACAGTTATCTTGCTGTACAGGGAAGAGAAAAAAATAAAAAAATAATAAAAAACCTGAGAAGGAAAACATAATGTAAGCAAACATGGATAGAGAGTGTGAAAACTCTACCTTGTGGTTCAGACTCAGATACCACAGGCCTCTTCCTGGGTATATAGGGCTTTCTTCATCAATAAACAACTGGAACTGGTTTGAAACATCTCATTATTGAAGAGAACCATGTCTTTCATAATTGATCATCATATAGTCTTATTGTTGCTGTTTGTGTACAATGATCTCCTGGTTCTGCTGATTTCACTCAGCATCAGTTCATGCAAGTCTCTCCAGGCCTCTCTAAAATCATCCTGCTGGTCATTTCTTAGAGAACAGTAATATTCCATGACATTCACATATCATAATTTATTCAGCCATTCCCCAATTGATGGTCATCCTTACTACAGCCTTGTGTAGTTGGAGCATATGTGTGTGTTTATTTGTTTGTTTATTTAAGTGTGTGTATATGTATGTAATATATGTATATTGTCTCTCTCTCTATGCATAAGTATATATGTGTGTGTGTATATATACACACATACATACACACACACACAAATATGTGTGAGTGTATTCCTCAATTTTTGTTGTCATTGTCATTTTTCAATTTTATCTGACTGTGACCCCATTTCAGCTTTTCTTGGCAAAAATGCTGGAGTGGTTTGTCATTTCTTTTTCTAGCTCATTTTAGAGATGAGGAAATTGAAGCAAATAGGATTAGGTGACTTGTCCAGGGTCACACAGCTAGTAAATGTCTGAAACCAAATTTATAGTTATAAAAATGTCTTCCTGATACCAAGACCAGCATTCTATCTCCTGTGCCTATATACCTCAACACCCTGTATACCTCAATAATACATATAAAAAGCATTCCCTTCTCCCTTTTTGCTTTAGGTAGGCTCACACCTACCTAGACACTACTTATCAGACACTAGGTGTCTGATCTTACCCTGCTTTTTATTTAGTTTACTAAGTAAAGCCTGGATTCACTAAGTAAAATAATGGCAGGGAAATTTTTAGAAAATAACAAAAAAACTTGTGATCTTCCAGAGGTTTTCTGCATTTCTTCACTCTGTGGCCTTCAATAATTGCTAGATATGCCTTCCATACTCCCCATTTTTTTCCAGTTCCTCATCATAGCTGATAACAAAAAAAGAAGCAAATGTGATCAATAAGTCACTAATGCTAACTGCATATAAAGCAGTCACAAGACAGTAAACTTGTCTCTAAGGCAGATATGTCCAACAGAGCATGTGGCCCACAGCACCCCCCAATGAAGTCTGAATCAAGTTTTGTGGGACAGTGATCCTTACCCAAATTAAAATCAGAGACTCTCAAGAAAAAAAGAAAAAAAAAAAAAAGGATTGATTACAATCTCCCAAGAAAGGGCAAATTCCAAAGTGTCAGTAGAGGAATCAGCAAACTGCAAAACACAAGATTATATAAACCCTAACCAGAAGCACCCCTTTCCCCCCCAACTTTTCTCCCACAGTCTGGGAAAGTGCAGGTTTACACTCTAAATGGAAATTTATCCCAGAAACAAAAGAATACCAGTAAATAACACTTTTTACCCATTAAGTACTTAAATGCTAATCAAGAGGTAGAGGGAACAGAAGGGGAAATGTTCATCAAAGACAATGGAACAACTGCAGCTTTTTAGCTATAATTCAACTTATTATAGCAAAGTCTCAAGTCATACTTAGGGCATAGGTCAAAGCCACATTCCCATTGAGGTCTTCATTCAATTTATCCCATTCAAAGTTAAAAGGTAGTTGGGAAATATTTAACAAAATAAATTTTAAAATATAAATGTCAATATGTGGTGTTCTAAGTCAATATTCACTCAGCAGCAGGAATGGCTGTATATGTATTAGTACTGGTCTCTCCTTTCTCTTTGAGTTTGACACCACTGCTCTAGGACATTTGAACCCATGTTCCTAGCCCCTAACCCTGAATCTACATAAGATCCTCAAAAGATTATGGGAAGTAGAAATGACTGAATTGAAAGTAATCACTATTAGGTTAAGTAGAGTGACTTCATAAAGAAAGAAAGAATTTTGGAGCAAAGAATGATTGTTATACTAGAAGGACCAGACCTCCCAATAATCTGCCTTGAAAGAGCAAGCACTAAAAACACACAATATTTTTTTCAGGTAAACTGCTATCAAGCTATGTCTTCTCCACCTTCTACATGCGAAGTTTATTTGTGATAAATCAAGTTTATTGTTTGTTGTTCAGCCATTTCAGTCCTATGTGACTCTTTGTTGGATTTTCTTTTGCATTTGGAACTTTCTTAGAGAAGATACTGAAGTGGTTTTCCATTTCAGTCTCCAGAATTTTACAATTGAGGAAACTGAGGCAAACAGAGTTAAATGATTTGCCCAGGATCACACAACTATTAAGTGTCTGTGGCTAGATTTGAACTCAGGAAGTTTAATTTCTTCCTCATTTCAGGGATAGTAGCCTATCCACTGCCATCTAGTTTACCTCTCCCCCACAAACAAGTATAAGACATTACATTCATCCCTTTTGAATTTCATCTTATTAGATTCACCTTGTGCCTGACAAAATATTTCTTATCTATCCCTTCCCGTTTGGTGCTTTCTTCAAATTTGATCAATTTGATCAGTTTTCTTTACGTCATTGCTAAAAATATTAAACAATAAAATCAAAATGTTGATTCCTTCCTTCCTTCCCTAGTGGACTTCAATTTATTAATGACTATAATGACTCTCTCACGGATGCCCTCATTCAACCAGTCCTTAATCCCCTTAACTATGCTCTCATCTCCAAGGTTTCTTAAACTTTTTTCCACTTGTGACCCCTTTTGACATGAGAAATTTTTATGTGATCCTGGATATGTAAGTATACAAAACAGATATATAAATCAAACATAACTGATAATAAATCATAATTTCACAATCCCCACATTCAGTTATGAGATGCCACATAGGGTCACAACCCACAGTGTAAGATCTAGTCCACACCTAACTGCATTTTCCAGAATAGCATGATACTTTTTGTCATATACTTTTTTAAGCTCTAAGGCAGTCAGATGGCAATAGATAAAAGTGCTGGGTCTAGAGTCAGTAAGCCTGAATTCAAATCTGTCCTCAGATATTTATTAGCTGTGTTTCTCTGAGCAAGTAATTTAATTCTGTTTGCTTTAGTTTCCTCATTTGTAAAAAATGAGCTGGAGAAGGAAATTGCAAATCACTCCAATATCTGCCAAGAAAACTCCAAAAGAGATCACCAAGAGTTAGACACAACTCGATGACAAGAAATTAAATTTTCAACGTGACCATTTACTCTTTGAAAACTATTAAACACTATAAAGCAGGGCTTGATTTATTGTTCTATTTATTGTCTAATCTTAAAAAACTCATGGAAAAATATAAATGCAGATTAAACTTAAAAGTATAGACTGCATTTTCTTTTTCAAGAACTAATTGTTAAACATTTGCTCTGAGTAAAAACCAGCAAACTTAAACTGCATGAAGGTGCTGAAGGAACTGACAACTGTGACTCCTGAAAAAGGAAGGAAGGAAGGAAGGAAGGAAGGAAGGAAGGAAGGAAGGAAGGAAAGAAAGAAGAGGGAAGGAAGGAGGGAGGAAGAGAGGGAAAGAGGGAAGGAAGAAATGGGGGAGAGAGAGAGAGAAGAAAGAATAGATTCAGATGAAGTGAAGCAGACATAGAAATGGAAAAAAATAGACAATCAGAAAAATTTCAATGCCCAGTATCAAGAAAATAGCACAAATATAGAGAAGACATCCAATATGTAACTATTCTATGAATGAGTAAAGTAGAGTGAAGCTATTAGAAGTAGAAGTTGAGAAGACAGATAAAATAGGGAGACAAGTATTTGGAGAAGATGATGATTGGCCATTAATGTTTATATTCAATATGCTATGTTATTATTTGAAGCTTTATGAAAAAGGTACACAATATGAGTCATGAGTAGTAATTATAATATTATTTTCTAGATAATAAACTATCATCTCTAGCTAGATGGTAAACTATTTGGAGGAAGGAATATTCTCTGTACTACTCTTTATCTCTCTCAGCCCTTAGTACATGGGTTTTTACCCAAAGAGCTCAAGGAAGCACTTAAGTACTCTTGTTAATGACTTTTTCTACTATTGTGGAAAAAGTTGTCTCATGAGTTTTAGATTGTTTTTGGTATTTTTTCCCTCATACAATTTGTCTAATCTGCTAATCTGAGTATGCCTTTTCTAAATCAAGCTGGAATAAAACTCACAGGTCAATGCTTCATTATAGTCCAAGTCCTGAAATCATCCTCTATTGGGTCAGAAGGATAAAACAACAGAGCCTTCCTGAGTACATCATGTAGCCAAACAATGCTCTGGATTTGTCTCTCGCTCCTAGCTTCTCATGAATAACAGTGGTAGCCTGGGGTTTGGAACAATGGAGGGCTGATGACCAAAAATGCTTTTTGTGGCTGAACATACCTCAGAACACCATGGCTAGAATGGACTTTGGAGAATTCCAAGTTTTGCCTTCCAAATATTGGTTGAAAAAGTTCTCCCACAGTGTTCTAAGGACTGGGCCTCTTCACCCAGCAAATTGTAGGGCACTTCATCACAGTAAATTGTTTTTGAAAACCATCCCTTTTGTTTGTCTGTTTTGGGTTAGTCCTGAGTTTAATATTGTTATTACCTCCCTAACAGCAACCATATGCACAGAAATGAGTTAGGGAGAATTGCTATTGAGTTGTGTGTATATGAGTTTTAAGGATAAAGGGCTTTTTTAAGAACTTAAGACCTCTGTCCTTAAGTCCTCTGTGTCCCATTGTTGGAGGAGCATTTTCCAAAAATTAAATAAATAAAATAAAAATAACACCCACCACCACCACCATATTGCTGGGCATGAAGACAATGATACACCTGGAGTCAGAAAAATCTGACTTCAAATCATATCTCTTCCACTTACAAACTTCGTTAAGGGGGAAAATCCAAATATGAGCTTTGGATTCTTTGTCTTTAAAACAAAAATAAAAATGTTACACAAGATTGTTATAAGGCTTAAATGAGATACCATATATAAAGCACTTCAGAAATTGTAAAGAGCTACAAATCTATTATTATTATTATTATTATATTCCAAACAAATTGGTTTATTTGCTATCTCCCACAGCCTTGTTGTCAAGAAAAACTTCCATTTTAAATTTCAACTCTGACACATACTTTCTGTAACATTCTTGATAAATCACTCTTGATAAATCAGTTCTCCAGGCAACTCCCTAAGATTACAAATTGCAAAATAGTTAATGATCTTCATTATTTACATTTTTTGTTTTCTTGATTATCCTGAAGCCAATTAAATCACAAGTCTGAACAACAACAACAAAAAAAAAAAAAAAAAGGGAGAGAGATAAAAATGAATTCCACTGAAGTCATCTGGGAGAAACCTGGCTTAAAGTGAGGAGTCTGTAGGCAAAAGCAAAAATTATTTTTGGATGAAAAAAATGTGCCATCCTTCCAACTAAGGTTTTCCTCACAGCTTTTGTGGTATGGATTTATTCAGGTAAACTGGGTAGAAGACATGCACCATTTAATCTTCTGGGTCCTATAACTCTCTATCTATTTTTTCCAGATACAATGCTCAAATCTGGGCAGCCTAATCTCCAGGTGAGGAACTGATGCAGCTAGGTACCATAATGGAGACAGCACTAGTCCTGGAGTTAGAAGACATGAGTTCAAATCTAGATTAAGACACAGTACCTATGTGACTCTGGGCAATTCGGGAGGGAAAGAGATGTTCTTCCCTCTTTGAGTCAAATCTCATGAGATTAAGGTTCAAATAATGCTCATCCCAAGCACTTACTATGTACCAGGCATTATAATAATATCTAAACACACACACAAAATAGTCCCTGCTCCCAAAGAACACATCTTCTGGTATACATACACATGCATATACAACTTAAGTTTCAAAACCCTGAAGCATTTTATGAGTTTAGGTGAGATTTTCCTCATTGATTACAATGAGGGAATTGTGATGATTAATTGACACTGTGCTTGGGTGATAAACAAAGCTAGTACAAGAACTTAGGAGAAACATGTGGTTTCAAAGCCTTCTTGGGGAGAAATCCAGAAAGAAAGACAACAATTGGAGGGAGAACAGACATGTAGAGGAGCCAATTCTTCAACATGTCTCTGATTTCTAGATTATCTCTCTAGAGACTTCAAGGAATTTCTCTTGATAAACTCTGGAATACTCATTTGAACTGTCATCTTGATTCCAGTGAGAAAGTATATCCACTCTGCATGTTATCTGATATATTTTCATCTGAATAACTTATTTTTGTTTGCTATCTAGGTGAATAAATGAGTTTATTCACTACTCACTATTTGTGATGAACTAGCATTTAGTGGGAAGAAACCAATGCTTAAGGAAAGACTTCACAAACTCTTCCACTTTAAGGGAGAGTGACCAGGAAAGCAGAATTAACTTAAAAATAAAATCATTTCCCTTAGACCAGTAATATTTGAGAGGAGAAAGAAATAAACAAAATTCTAGTCAGGTACCCATCTTGGAGAAAAGAGAGCAGCCAGCCTCTTGGTCCAGTCACTGGTTCCTACCAGGCAAGAATCAGCATATTTCTTAGAGTAGGATATTATCCAATTTTAGATTTATCAGTTAATGCCTTCTTATGAACAACATTAAGACAAACTCATGTGGATATACATAAAAACTTTCATAAACAATATATACATGCAGAATAGTAAATTTTATATATATATATGTATATATATATATACACACGTATATATATATATATATATATGTATATGTATATGTATATAGAAAGTCATTTCCAAGGAGGAAACAGATAGAAAGATACGTTTCCTATAGCAGTCAGTCAGTCCCTACTATCTGCTAGGCATTGTACTAAGCTCTAAGAAAAAAGTACTTGAGCTGAGGTTTAAAGAAAGCTAAGGATTCTATGAGGGGTAAGGAAAGAGTAAATTCACACACGGAGGATGATGTTCTCCAGATACATGCCTTTAAGTTTTCTATTCTGCTTTGTTCCTTCAGTCATTTTTAATGGGACAGTTTCTTGTCCCTTGACCATTCAGACACCTTATTCCACACACATTCTAATTTGTCAGTCCTTATTAACACACATTATCCATGCTCTGCATTACTGGTCTGGCTAATATAAAGTAGGATAGAACTATTAACTGCAGTTTTTCACAACTGAATTAGTGTCAATTCATTGATTCATTGCCTGAGTGACTAAAATCGTATTCTGTTGTTTCCTCACAATGGCAAGAGATGGTGGAATCCCACAGCACATTGAGTGAAATCTCTGTAGTGAAATTATGAAAGAACAGAGACAAGAATGTCAAAAATGGATAGATATGAAGGAATTGAGATACGCATGAACAGTGACAAAGTCAAAAACCAATTGAGATGCAAGCATCAACTAAAATCCTGTGTTTTTCATATAAGTAATTAGTAAGCCATGTATCCTCATTATGTACTTAGGTAGCTAAATTTTTCTTAGCATAAATTAGGATTTATCAAATATTTCAATGAGATTTTAACTTGTTAATTTCAGTTCTTTGTTTTATCTAAATGCTATTGAATCCTGATAGTCTAAATTAATGCATCTTCAGCTTTGTGTCATACAGACATTTGGCAAATGCCCTCTTTGTTTTATTAAATTTATTGAACTGGATAGGATCAAGGAAAGAACTCTGTAGTAGATCTCTATAAGGCTCCCTCTGGTTTGACATCAGAGTTGTTCAATCATCTATGAATATACTTCTATAGTTATCCAACTAGTATTTCTATTCAAAAGGATATTATGGTATACTTTATGAAATACTTTTGTGAAATTAAGAAATTATCTCTATAAAATTTCCTTGAATTTGCAGATTCACCATATCAATAATTTTATTATTGTAGAGTACCAGCAGGGAGGGACTTTCCTCAATAATGCAAATCAACACATTCTTGCAATTTATATTCTTAGTTTCCCAGGGCATTAAGAGGTTAAGTAACTTGCCCAGAGTCATACAACTAGTGATTTTCAGAGGTAGGTCTTCAATACAGCCTTTCTGACTAAAAAGCCAATTCTCTAGTAATTATATCATACTGCCATATATCAATCTAGATATTCTATCACAAAGGTATCTGAAGAGAGTTTAACATGATTTTTTTTTCCTTTCACTGAGTGATTATCACTTTTTAAATGATCACAAGACACCAGTTTAATTGTACAAAACTGTCATGGATTGGACAAGTATCTTATTAGTTAAAAACATCCTATAGTTGGGGAAGACACAAGTCTAAAGTTGAAAAGAAAAATCATTTGATAATAAATGAAGGGGAATGAAAATATTAAAGTTGAAGAGAAAAGAAGAGAGGAGATGAGATGGAATGGAATGGAAAAGAATAAGATGAAATAAGATGGGATGAATTTAAGTTACACAAAAAGAGTCAAGACAAGAAAAGAGAAGAGGAGAAAGACCTCATTGAGTGTTGGACAACTATTGATTGACAGTCTAATTTCAACCTTTTTTGCAGAAGAATAATACGTCTATATCTGATTATATTAAGAATTCTGTCCTGAATTTTTGGAAGATAGAGGAGAAATGGAAAGATAATTTAGCCCCTCCAATTCCCTCTCCTCAAAAATAGTAATAAAAATATCAGACAGAAGTAAAACTACTAGAAACCCTCAAAAGGAAATACATTTATGTTAAAAATCCAAAAAAAAAAGTAAGCATGAAAGAGTCCTCCTTTAATAAATAATGTTGCAATGGAGAAAATATGGACATACAAGTATAAAGAAAGAATACTTTCCCTCAACACTATTATTTGACATTGATTTAGAAATGTTAACAGGGTAGTTACATGGCACAGTGGATAGAATGCAGGGCCTGAAGTCAGGAAGACCTGAGTTCAAAACTAGCCTCAAATACTTACTAGCTGTCTAACCTTGGGCAAGTCACTTAACTGTATTTGCCTCAGTTTCCTCATCTGTAGCATGAGGTGAAGAAGGAAATAGTAAGCCATCCCAGTATCTTTATCAAGAACCATTCTTACTTAGGCAAAAGAATATCACTCAGCTTTTGAAAAAATCCACTGATTAATATCTAAGACAGATCTCAGGATGATAACTCACAGAATTGTTATAGTTAAACTTCAAAACTCTCAGATCAAGGAGAAAATAGTACAAGTACATATACAATACAAGTACAAGTGGGGCAGCTAGGTGGCTCAGTGGATAGAGCACCAGCCTAGAAGTCAGGAAGACCTGAGTTCAAATCTGAGTTCTCAGACATGTAACACTTCCTAGCTGTGTGGCCCTTGGGCAAGTCACTTAACCTCAATTGCCTCAGGAAAAAAAAATAGTACAAGTTCAGTAGTACAAGTACATAAGATTTAGCAGCTTCTGCATTAAAAGACTGAAGAACATGAAGTATGATATTCTAAAGAGCAAAGGAGCTGGATTTGCAATCAAAAATTTACCCAGCAAAGCTGAGAATAATTTTGAATAAGGGAGAAAATGGATATTTAATAAATTAAAGGGCATTCAAGTATTTGTGAGGAAAAAACAGAGCTGAATAGAAAATTTGACCTACAAGAATCAGAGAAAGCATAAGAAAGCAAACATTAAAGACAAATTATAAGGGATTTAAGAAGGTTGAATTGTTTACTTCTTAAATAGATAAAGATAAGATAAACTCTTAAGAAAATTATCATTCTGTGGAGGAGGAAGGAATTTGTGACCCAATAAGAACTAGAAATCATTATTGATCACAAAATAGATAATTTTGATTATATTAAGTTCAAAAGTTTTTGTACAAACAAAACTAATGCAGACAAGACTAGAAGGGAAGCAATAAACTAGGAAAACATTTTTACATTCAAAGGTTCTGATTGGGCAGCTAGGTGGTGCAGTGGATAGAGCACCAGCCCTAAAGTTAGGAGGACCTGAGTTCAAATCTAGCTTCAGACACTTAACACTTCTTAGCTGTGTGACCCTGGGTGTTAGGAGCCAGCACCCAGAAGGGGCCCCTTCCCCCCATGAGAAAACCACACCTCCAGGGCCTCAGTTCCAGGAATCAGCCGACCTCGGAATGTTTCAACACCAGGTATCTTAATCGACAGAAATTCCTTAAGAATGTTTCAAACACCAGGTGTCCTAACCGATAGAAATTCCCCACACTCCTTCCCTTATACTACCGCATTTTTTCTAAAGAATATATACTGTGCCTACACACAATAAACTTAGACCTTGACAAGAATCTGCTTGGTCTCATGCCTCTTTCTCTCGCCCATTACCCCTCCAGGCTGGGTTCTCCTCAACCCCACGAATAACCTCGTCCCGCTGGACGGGACAGGTGGCGCCCAACATGGACTTCGAAGTAGGGACCCTTGCCAGACGGACCACGTCTCCATTCAGAGACCAGAAGCAGGACGTTGCGACCCCTAATGTGAGGATCCCCTCAATGTGTTATTTCGATCCTCGGTAAGTTGATTTCGTCGGTCTCATACCCCCCATGGGCCATACTTTATCTAAGGAACAGGTCTTTATAAAAGACCTTAAGTCATCCCTCAGAGAGAGAGGGATTAGAGTTAAAAAGAAGGATCTGGTCAATTTTTTTTTTATTTGTAGATGATGTGTCCCCCTGGTTCATTGTTAATGGCCAGGAGATTCACCCAGGAAAATGGCAAAAGGTTGGCAAAGATCTTAATAGAAAATTGCAGATAGAAGGCCCTAAGGCAGTTCCTGTAACTGTTTTTTCTTACTGGGGACTGATCCGAGACATCGTAGAATCAGCCTCTGGAGATCCTAATAAACAACAGTTACTCTCAGTCGCCGAGTCTTACCTTCGCCCCCTGTCTCGAATGGCCTCTTTAATGTCTCTACCTTCGGCCGAAAAAATCCCTCCCCCCGGCCCCCCTCGGTGGTCATTGACATGCCCCTTGCGCCCAAGGAATCCCTCTACCCCTCTCTTCCCAAGGAAGAGCTCCCCACATCTAACTCCCTCACCTTCCCAATGTTTACTAGAAAGCCCGATAATGACGCTTTGAATCCTGGGGGCACGGCACAATTAGAGGAAGAGGTGGCCCATTACATTGATCCTGCCCGGCCCCCTCTTAGCACAAGCCCTCTGCACATTCTTCCTCCTTATGCAGTGCAGACCTGCGCCCTTACCTACAACAAAGCTATCCGCAGCCATAAAATTAGTGCAGGAACAGCTGGCTGCCAGTCATATTGAGCCCTCTACATCCCCTTGGAATACCCCCATCTTTGTCATACAAAAACGTTTGGGGAAATGGCGCCTATTACATGATCTCAGGGCTGTGAACAAGACTATGGTCCCCATGGGAGCACTTCAACCCGGACTCCCCTCACCCGTAGCTATCCCCAGAGGGTTTTCTAAAGTTATTATTGATTTGAAGGATTGTTTCTTTTCCATCTCCCTCCACCCAGATGATTGTAAGCGTTTTGCCTTTAGTCTCCCCGTTGTTAATTGCGTGGGACCCTCACCCCGCTTTCAATGGAGGGTCCTCCCCCAAGGCATGGCCAATAGCCCTACCCTTTGCCAGAAATTCGTCGCTCAAACTATCGACCCTTTTAGGCTAAGTCACCCAGAGGTCTATATTATCCACTACATTGGATGATATCCTTTTGGCCGGGTCAGATGAACAACAGTTTTCTCGGATCTGCCAAGCGCTTGTTACTGCCCTACAATCTCGCGGCCTCTCCATCTCCCCCGAAAAGGTCCAGACCCAGCCCCCCCAACTCTTTTTGGGCTTTGAGCTACTTACCAATAATGTTCTTTTACAAAAACTCCAGTTACGAGTTGACTGTCTCCACACTCTCAATGACTTTCAAAAACTCCTTGGAGACATCAATTGGTTAAGACCTTACTTAAAACTCACTACTGGAGAATTAAAACCCTTGTTTGACATTTTAAAGGGAGATTCTGACCCATCCTCTCCCCGCTCCCTCACTCCCGCAAGCCACAACCATCAAAACTGACAATGGGCCTGGCTATACCAGTTCTGCCTTTAGGCAATTTTGCGCCCAAATGGAAATCAAACATATTACTGGCATTCTATACAACCCCCAAGGGCAAGGTATTGTTGAAAGGGCCCACCAAATGCTAAAAAACATGATTTTCAAGTTACAGTCAGGAGGAGAAATATTATACCCCAGAGCAGGGAATTTTAAGACCCTTCTGAACCATGC
>JAJPUD010001720.1:247919-277211 GCA_023553655.1 Myrmecobius fasciatus | reverse complement strand
CACAAACCCCTCAGGTACCCTTTGTCTTATAAGAGAAAAAAGGGGGAGATGTTAGGAGCCAGCACTCAGAAGGGGCCCCTTCCCCCCATGAGAAAACCACACCTCCAGGGCCTCAGTTCCAGGAATCAGCCGACCTCAGAATGTTTCAAACACCAGATATCTTAATCGACAGAAATTCCTTAAGAATGTTTCAAACACCAGGTGTCCTAACCGATGGAAATTCCCCACACTCCTTCCCTTATACTCCCACATTTTTTCTAAAGAATATATACTGTACCTACACACAATAAACTTAGACCTTGACAAGAATCTGCTTGGTCTCACCCCTCTTTCTCTCGCCCATTACCCCTCCAGGCTGGGTTCTCCTCGACCCCACGAATAACCTTGTCCCACTGGCCGGGACACCTGGGCAAGTCACTTAACCCCAATTGCCTCAGCCAAAAAAGAAAAAAAAAAGTTCTGATAAAGGCCTCATTTCTAAAACATAGAGAATTGATTCAAATTTATAAGAATTCAAGCAATTCTCCAATTGATAAATGGTTGAAGGATATGAACAGGCAATTTTCAGATGAAGAAATTGAAACTATTTCCAGTCACATGAAAAGGTGCTCCAAATCACTTATTGATCAGAGAAATGCTTAAGACAAATCTGAGATACCACTTGTCAGATTGGCTAAAATGACAGAAAAAGATAAAGGTGAATGTTGGTGGGACTGTGGGAAAACTGGGACACTGATACATTATTGGTGGAACTGTGAATGGATCCAACTATTCTGTAGAGCAATTTGGAATTTTGCTCAAAAAGTTATCAAACTGTGCATACCTTTTGACTCAGCAATTTTTCTACTGGGCTTATATCCCAAAGAAATCTGAAAGGGGGAAAGGAACCCCCATGTGCAAAAATGTTTGGGGCAGCCTTTTTTGTAGGAGCAAGAAACTAGAAACTGAGTGGATGCCCATCAATTGGAGAATGGTTAAATAAATTATGGTATATGAATGTCATGGAATATTATTGTTCGGTAAGAAACGACCAACAGGATGATTTCAGAGAGGCCTGGAAAAACTTATATGAACTGATGCTAAGTAAAATGAGCAGAACCAGGAGAAAATTATACACAGCAACAACAAGACAATACAATGATCAATTCTGATGGACATGGCTTTCTTCAACAATGAGATGATTCAAACCAATTCTAATTGTTCAGTGATAAAGAGAGCCATCTACACCCAGAGAGAGGACTGTGGCAACTGAATGTGGACCACAACATAGCATTCTCACTCTCTCTTGCTTGCATTTTGTTTTCTTTATCAGTTTTTGTTTTCCTTTTTAGGTTTTTTTTTCTCTTTGTAGATCTGATTATTCTTATGCAGCAAGATAACTTTAAATATGTATACATATATTGGACTTAACATATATTTTAACATATTTAACATGTATTGGACTACCTGCCGTCTAGGGAAGGAGGTGGGGGGAAGGAGAGAAAAATTTGGAACAGAAGGCTTTGCAAGGGTCAATATTGAGAAATTACCTATGCATATGTTTTGCAAATAAAAGGCTTTAATAAAAAAATTGTTATCAATACTAGGGTAGTTTGAAAAAGCATACTTAGATAGAAGGCTTAGGGGTGAGTTGAGTATGATGGAATGATCCTAAAAATTAAATTGGGTAAGAAGAGATAAAATAGAGTAATTATCTCATACAAACCAAATGTGAATGGAAGAATTGTTATCATGAAGGACAGGAGGGGGTGAAGGGTTGGCAGTGCTAGAACCTTATTCTCATCAAAACTACATTAAAAGGAAATAACACATACCTCTAGAAGAGTATAAAAGTTTTCTTAATTTACAGAGAAATAGGAAGAGAGGAGAAAGGATAAGGGAGGCATTCTTTTTTATAAATATTATTCTTTTTATAAACTTTCATAGACATATAGAAATCAGCTACTGATAGCTCCTGTATTAGGAAGATTATAGTAATTTCAAATGTTTAAAAGGGAAAAGAAACCTGGATCTCAGGGAGAGATTCCTTAAAAGGGTACAGATTATGGAGATGGTAGTTAGAAGAAAGTCAGAAAGTCAGGAGGGAAAGGGGAAAAAAGAGGGATAGACAGGGAAAATAGGATGGAAAGAAATACACAATTAATAATTATTATTTTGAATGTGTATGGGTTGAACTCACGCATAAAATATAAATGGATAAGAGAATGAATTAAAAATCGGAATTTGACAATATAAAGAAATGCATCTTTAAAAATTAGAGATACACTCAGTTAAAATAAAGGACTAGAATAGAATTTATTATTCTTTGGTTGAAGTTAAAAAAAAAAGCAGAGATAGCAATCAGGATCTCAGACAAAGTTAAAGCTAAAATACATTTAATTAAAGGAGGTAATTAGGGAAACTGTTGAGATTGGGAAGGGGACCCCAAAGTTTGGGGTCACAGACCAGTGTCATGAGGTATCTCAAAAGAATTTGCAGGCTTAAATCATTTCCTAGTCAAGGGGCAAAGTTTTATTATAATTGTAGCACCATTATAAGCTGGCTAAATTCCAAAGAAATTAGCAAAGAAACAGAAACAAAGATACACATTTATCCACTAAAGCTTTCTATCATTAACATGCTAATTTTATGGCCCAGAGGAGTGTCTCCAGAATTTGATTATCATTGACCAACAGATTATCTGACAGTCAACAATGAATGAGGAGTGGTCTATTCACCATTGTCTCAGGAGTTTGATCTGTGGGACTATCCTGAGGCCAGAAGCTAACTGACTGAGGAGTGGTCTATTCAGAATCATACAGATTAGGCGTGGAGGTTTCCTGAAGCAGACTCCAAAGTCAAAAGATTTAGGATTACTGATTTAACAAAAGCCACCCTAAAATCAGGGGACCACAAAATCATATTACATCATTTCTCCTCTCAAGCAGTCTGACCCCTAAATTCATTTGGAACAAAGGGACAAAGATCTCATCTTCTAAAGCTGCTTCATGCTGATAAGAGGCATAAAGCTATCCCTTTGCCTAATGGGGTCCAGACCGGAGAGGGGAGGCAAGATGGCAGCAGTAGCATTTAGAGAGGTCCTGGGTATCAGGATCAGTTAGTCAGTGGTATTCAGAGTGGACAAATAGTTGGAAGTTCATAGCGTGGGGCCTGGAGGAAACAAGTCTCACAAAAAGGTAAAAAATGCAGGGGTCAAATATGAGCAAAAAAAAAAAAATTAAAAGTAGAGTTAGTATAGAGGTTAGTAGAGACAATAGCCAGAAATACCACCCATAGGAAGGCTGGAGGGGAGAGTAAGATGAGGCTATCATGAATGGCTCTCATATAAACAGCTTTTCCTAGGATAAACACCAAAGAAAATTTTCCCCAAAATCCGATTTTGTCTCCTTGAAGGGGTGGGAGTAAGGTCTGAAGCATTATGCACAGTGAAGGGAACACTCAGATGACCTGGGGTGCAAGTATCATAATGTTTAAAAGGTGTTAAGCATTGGGTAGAGAGGATGACATGCAGAGTGGAGATAATAATTAATCTTTTTTTTTTTTTTTCTTTTTTTTTTTTGCTTTTTGCTGAGGCAATTGGAGTTAAGTGACTTGCCCAGAGTCACACAGCTAGGACATATTAAGTGTCTGAGGACAAATTTGAACTCAGGTCCTCCTGACCTCAGGGCTGGTGCTGTATCCATTGTGCCACTTAGCTGCCTGATAATAATTAATCTTAAATGAGTTGGATCTCCTTTAGCAAAAAAACGTGAGCCTTGGGGCAGCTAGGTGACGCAGTGGATAGAGCACCAGCCCTGAAGTCAGGAGGACCTGAGTTCAAATCTGGTCTCAGACACTTAACATCCCTAGCTGTGTGACCCTGGGCAAGTCACTTAACCCCAATTGCCTCAACAAAAAAAAAAAATGTGAGCCTTCAGTCTTACAAGGGAAGGCTTTTACCCAAGTAGTAAAGGGGACAACAAAAACCAAAAAGCAGTTTGGAGCTCCTGGAAAGGAGCATATGTGTAAAACCCATCTATCAGTCCTTCCCTAAGTATGTACCCCTCCTCCAGATAGGCTTCAGGATGGGGAGGTTTAGCAGCCCTTTCACAAACTGGGCATATTTGACAGTAAAAATAGGTTTCACAAGGGATTGGAGAGCATTTTTTTTCAAGTGAGTAGCTTGTTGTAGGCCATAGAGAAGTTTCTACTTGCTGGCTTTGGGATTCAGAATATTAGTCCTCACGAGGTTATGAGAAAGCTTCAAGGAAGGTGTTATAGGAGCATTATGAGTGAGTTTGCCAGAATAATTTAGGAATGGATATCCTACAATTATTATATGGCTAAGAGATCCTTTCTGGCAAGAAGACAGGGGATAGTCAGGTTAAAGTTATTCCCCTGGGGAGGGAGGGTAATTAGCTGGTATAATTGGTGTGTCGTTCAGGGTGGGCATAGTGATATTTGGGAATGGGACCTTTGCAAATAATGCATCTAATCACATATGTGGGCTGCCTTGAGGATGCTGAGGGCTCACCCGACAATCCTGAATGCCCCCTAGCCTGACTAAAGAGTAAGATGTTATTTCCCCAAAATACGAAAAGGATATTGGAGTCTCTATAGATGTTCACTCTCATTCCTTTCCCCAGTTCCAAGAAAACTGGACCCATCTGTAAACCATTCACCGTCTGTATTGTAATGTCACCCAACTGAGTGTTATCAGTGGCAGGGTTAAGGGTGTGGCACACCCAGAGAGTCAAGTTGGGGTGTCTAGAGGAGAGCCTGAGCTGGTATGCCTCCCACTAGCAAGCCACTGATGCCCTTTGGCTTCAAAAATGCTCTGAATCTGAATGACCTAGGGTGAGCTTAGAGGCTTCCTCAATTAGAAAAGCTGTGGCAGCTAACTCTAAGACAGGAGGGTCATTCCAAAGACACTAATTTTTCTTTGAGAAGTAAGCAAGGGTCTGGGATAAGGTTCAAGAGCCTGAGTCAAGGCCCCTAGAGCCTGGCCTCAACTTTCATCAATATACAGTGTAAAAGGCTTTAGGCAGAGCTAAGGGCAGGGCAAGAGATTAGTTTAGCTTTCAGGGTCTTAAAAACCTTGGCCTGATCAGACCTTGATAAGATTGTCTTCTTCCCTTCACACTGAGCAGAAGGGAGGTGGGAGATGGCTCAAATACTTAGGCAAAGTGGGCCTTTAGAGAAAGAAACTTTCTCCAGAAAGTAAGAGAGTTAAAGCTTTGTTGGTAGTTTTTTTGTTTTTTGTTGGGAGGGGTGTTGTTTTTTGTTTTTTGGGGTTTTTTTGCAGCAGCAGCCAGAGAAGCCTCCAGGATTGGGCTGCAGATACATATTTATACTGTGCACATGGCTTCTACTGACCATTTGCTCATTATGGAAGAGGAAAAAGCAGGGATTGATTATAATAGCATCAAAACAGGTCCTTCAGGCCTCAGCCTGAGAGCACATACATGACAGAATAAAGCACTTTAGATCTGTTTGCCAGCTGATCATGCTGTAATATTTAGCCAGACTCAGAAATAATCAGGGGAGAAACAAAGAAACAGAACTGGGAAACTGAGTCAGAAGGATCTCACTTTAAGCAGAGACTAAAGTTGTCCTCAATTCTTGCCCAGATAAACTGTCCACCTAGACATTTCAGTAAGACATTCTCTGAATAATTTATGGCATCTGTCTCCAAATGGTGGGCTACTGACATAATGATTAGGCAATCAAATTCAGAACTCAAAAGAATATAAGTTACAAGGCCAAGACATTTTATCCCTACTAGCAAATTCTACTAATCACAGTTTAGGGCTAGATACATTATTTTAAAAGTTTACCAGGACTTAAACCCATAAGAGATTTTGATTAACATGTTTTATATGTTTAAATTTATCCTGGTACAAAGAATTAATCATTATACAGGTTTACAAATTCTTAGTAAATGCATTCCTTGTTTAGAAACTATAAATCCTAAACAGGCTTATTTCTCAGACTTGATGGTGGTTTCAAGAAAACTGACAAGCTTACAAATTAAGTGGAGGTGACAGAGACCCCAGGGAAAGGGCTGACCTTGCTGTTGCCCACCCCCACTATTAGTGTTTTCATGGGCTGTGTTATTTAATAGGTTCCCTGCCCCCCACTCTGTGAAGGAGGAAAAGGTGTTGCACACTTCATACTTGGTAAACTGGTAAAGCTTTCACCTTGTCCCTCTTGTTCCATAAAGAGTAATTACCAATTTTAGGTTTAACATAATGACAATAACTCCAAGTAATTTAATTAGCAATTTTAGAATTTTCCTACATAACAGCCAAATAGTCTTAGCTGTAGTTTCTATTCCCTTTTATAAGTTTCCCTTTTGTTTTAGGGAGAAAACAAGACAATTCTTAAAATTGAGATAGAATAGATTTTAAAAATGAGTCTTAATTAATAAGATTCAATATATTCTGATTTCATGTCCTAGACAAACTGAATTGCCATTTGGTTATTTTCCAAATCACAAAAATCATTTCTCTTTTGTGGACCATGAAAAGGGTGAAAGTGCCCGTTTTTACTGATAGGGCCCTCAGAAGTCTGACCCTAGACAACTAAAGTTTTTAAAGTAGTGGCAAACTGCTTTTCTGTTTTCCTAAAGTTCCAAAACTCTGTTAACATTATCAGTGCAAATAGATTACAATTTACGTATTCCTTTAATTAGATACAGCTCTTTTAAAATTGCTATTTTCATGTCTCAAAAAATTTCCAAATTACACACACATAGAAATCATTTAGCTGTTGGTCACATCTAAAAAAAAACCCCACAAAGTTATCAAATATGAAGTAATTATATCCAATAAAGCAGTTAGCATACATTTTATACTAAGCACTTTTGCAATCATGGTCTTCACAACAACTATTATTTCTCTTGACAAATCAGAAAACTGGGCAGAGATAAAATATTTGCCATAAATTATATAGCTAAAACATATCCATAATTGAAACAGAATGGTGTTCTTATCAAATGCAGAGGCTGACTCACTTTCTCACCTTACTGCTATGCTGGGTATTGCCAGGAGTACCTGAGTTCTTCCCAGGCAATTCTTGGACAGAACTTGCTGAAAGCTGGGGTGACTGGTGCCAGGATATCCCTTTGATGGTAGTTTCAGGTACTAGGGCTTAGGAAATACTGACCATGCATCCCTTTTTGTAGTGGCTACAAACTGGAAACTGAATGGATGCCCATCAATTGGAGAATGGCTGAATAAATTATGGTATATGAATATTATGGAATATTATTGTTCTGTAAGAAATGACCAGCAGGATGATCTCAGAGAGGCCTGGAGAGACTTGCATGAACTGATGCTGAGTGAAATGAGCAGAACCAGGAGATCATTATACACGGCAACAACAATACTATATGATGATCAATTCTGATGGACATGGCTCTCTTCAACAATGAAATGCTTCAAACCACTTCCAATTGTTCACTGAAGAAAGCCATATACACCCAGAGAGAGGGATGTGAAATGTGGACCACAGCATAACATTTTCATGCTCTCGATTGATGTTTGCTTGCATTGTGTTTCCTTTATCTGATTTTTCTTTCTTGTAGATACGATTTTTCTTGCACAACAATAAGTGTGGAAATATGTATGCATATATTCTATTTGTCAAGTATTTTAACATAATTAACATGTAATGGATATCCTGCCATCTAGGGGAGGGGTGGGGAGTAGGGGGGAAAATTTGTAACAGAAAGCTTTATAAGGGTTAATGTTGAAGAATTACCTATACATATGTTTTGCAAGTAAAAATTAATTAATTAATTAATTGAAATTTAAAATTTAAAAAAAAAAAAAAGGAAATACTGACCATGGAACCTTTTCCCCAAGCAGGGTTGGAGAGATGTTTTGGCAAGGTTGTGTGGGGTCCCCCTGGTTTTGCTTTCCCTAATTCTATAAGTGAGGCAGAATTTGAGTTTTAACCTGATCTGAGATGGAAGGGGTTAGCAACAGAGGGACTTAGGCTATATTGATCTTGTTAGCAATCCCCACAACTGAAATACACTCAGGACCACTTTGGGGAGTGGAGTGGAGTAAAGAGGGTCCCTTAATAACTTCTGGGGTGCTTTCCCAAAGGAGCAGAAGAGGACTCCAAACAAGATGGGAGTTAAGGAAGGGTTAGCAAAAAGTTGCCATTTACCTAGTTTGTTTTTCCTTTTTTTCTTTCTTTCCAGAATGGTTAAATTCCTGGAATTATTCCCAATGTTTCCGGAATTTTTCTTACAATCTTAAAATGACTAATTGCCAAACTTTTTAATCATTGCTTTCAAAATTTTGAGAATCTGCTAAGATGTTATTTTAATTTCAATTAGCTAACTTTTTTGTGTATCCTCCAGCTTGGCCAGAGCTAAAGTTCACAGAAAAAAGTTAGGCTTTTGAAGAAATTTTCCCAGCATTCTAATGGCGATCTTTTCAGGTAACAAAATCTAGCTCATAGAACAAATATGACCCAGACATTCTTCACAGAGACACAAACACAAATAAAATGACATGAAAGAGGACTGTCCCATCTTTGCCAAAAGTCATAAAATTTTGCCTATAGCTATCTTACAGCATTTCGTCTCCCTTGGCATCCCAAAGAAGGTGAAAGATGGCAAGGCTAACTTTGCTGAAAATTGCAAGAATTTCCCAGTCTGGGTGTCCCCAGTCAAGGAAAACATGGAGCATGGAGCTCATAAATGACCCAGACAAGCCTTCTCCCAGTGGCTTGGGGTGTCTTGCTATAGGATTGTGGGAGAAAAAAAATGGGGGGCTTACCCTGACAAGGAGGGAATCAAGCCGGGGAGGCCAGATTCTTCCCATACAAGGCCACCAAATGTTGAGGTTGGGAAAAGGACCCCAAAAATTTGGGGTCACAGATTGATGTCACAAGGTGTCTCAAAAGAATTTGTAGGCTTGAACCATTTCCTAGTCAAGGGACAAAGTTTTATTGTAATTGTAGCACCATTACAAGTTCCAAAAGAAATTATCAAGGAAACAGAAGCAAAGAGACACATTTATCTAGCTTCCTATCATTGACATACTAATTTTATGGCCCAGAGAAGTGGTCTCCAGGATTTGGTTATCACTAATCAGTAGATTATCTATCTGATAGTCAGCAATGAACTGAGGAGGAGTCAGGAGTTTGATCTGTGGGATTATTCCTGAGGCCAGAAGCTATCTGACTGAGGAGTGGTCTATTCAGAATCAGACAGATAGGGTAAGGGAGTTTCCTGAGGCAGACTCCAAAGCCAGAAGATTTAGGATTATTGACTTAACAGAAGCCCCCCTAAAATAAGGAGACCACAAAATCATGTTACATCAAAACTACATTATGATAAATGGGACCACAGATAATGAAGTATAATATCAATACTAAATGTATATGCACCAAATGCTATAGCATACAATTGTTAAAGGAAAAAGTAAATGAATTTAAGGTGGAAATAGATAGCAAAACTATAATAGTGAGAGACTTTAACCTCTCCTTTTCAGAACTATATAAATCTAACCAAAAAAATAAGTAAAATTGCCCTGGTAATGTGTGTGCCTACCTCATCATCAATGTGTACATCCCTGGAAAATATACTGCTAAGGAAAGTGACAAGCATTCAAAACTTCTGCATTCACTGTAACTGATGGTTCCATTTAACATCTCCTACCTTTGTAAAGTCTATCTCTCTGTACGTGGGATTTCCCTTTCTCAATTCTGCCTCTTTAACTTCTAGGTCCTTTCAAGGCTTAACTTAACTAATACCTCTTTCAAGAGACTTTACCAGATTCCCTCTATTGTTAACACCCTTTCCAACACCCTTTGTTTTTATCTTGCATGTATCCTATATTTGTTGATTTGCAAACATACCTCAACCCAATTCAATGTATGCTCCTTAAAGGCAGATTCTTGACAAATGTTCATTGATCATTTTGGAATGAACCTTGGTAAGAATAGGATATATCAGTATATAAATGGGGATGCAGAAAAATTATTTGAGGCATTCAGTTTGTATTTAAAATGAAGAGCCTGGAAGACTGAATTTGAGGAGCCAGAACAATAGTCCAAGGAATAGTAGGGTAAGGCCCACTACTACTCCCCTACCCTACAGGACTTAATGAATCAAAGACTAGCCAATTCAATTCTCCTTCAAAGTACACAATAGAAGTTGAAATTCTGTAACTTTAGAATACCTTCACAAAACTTCACTCCTCTACCTCACAATGAATGATATCTTCTCTCTCCATCTTTCTGCACAATTTAATGACCAGGTTAAATAGCTGAGTTTCATTGTTCAATATATGTGAGTTTCTTGATAGTAATAATCAGTTAAACATCATAAGCACAGTTAACACTCTGACACAATAATTAGATCACATAAAGCCTAGGGTACAGTTTAGTAGTCCTTAAGGACCACATGATTCCTTCTACTGCTGCTTAAGAGAATTTATTTTAGATGAAAATTTAGAAGTTCAGTAACAATATCTCTGAGTTGAGGAAAGAAGTGATCTCTTCTTAGGATTCCTTCAGCCTTTTGTAGTTGTAGAGACAAGAGACCATATTATTTTTAAGGTTCCTTCTCTGCCATAACTCAACACTATCTTTCCTCCTCAGAGGTGGGCTGAGCCCCTGCTTGGTCCAACTTCTTTACTTCTTCAGAATCTCTCCCTTGATCCTTCCTTTTATACAAATTTCTAAAGACATGAATAAGTCTTTCATGAAGTGACTTTAACTGATTCACATAGATGTACAGGTCCTGTTCATCTTTGGCTTTTATTAATAAATTCAGTGAAGAAGTGTTCTTATTGGACAATGGTAATTACTTTCAAGTGGATGGAATACATATACAATTAAAAAGACAAAATTAAATTTCAATGCTAGATGAAGCAGCCAAGAAGGGGCAGTAAATGAAGGGATTAAAAATCAATTTTCCCTCCAGGGAGAAAAGAAGAAAAGAAGGGTCACCTTTTCATGCTCCTAGTTAGTACAAACATTCCAACTTATAATTACCTCAAAGTCAGTAATTTTTTACATCTAAATGCTGTTTTCTATCATTTTCTTCCATACTCCTATGCTCCATTATCCATCAACTTTGTATAAAACTCCCCTGAAGCCATCTACCAACATTTCCTTTTTCTTCCCAAAATTCTGTACAATTTCAAGAACAAAAACAGAAATTTAAAGTTGTTGGGTAAACACCTCTAATAGCGACTGGATATCTGTATTACCCTAGTCCTCCTGGATGGAAAAAGCACAGACTCTAAAGTAGGGTTTCTTAAACTTTTTCCACTAGCAATCCCTTCCCTCAAGAAATTTTTATGTGATGCCGGGTATATAAGTATGTGAAATTGGCTTATCAAACATTTGCTGATATAAATCATAATTCTATGACTCCCTCCATTCAGTTGCATGATCCCATATGGAGATCATGTTTACTCACAGCTTTTAAACTGCTCTATTTAAACAGCTATTTAAACTTTGCTCTAGTCATAATATCCAGACCCAATCAAGCTTTTAACACTGTAAGTCAGTTAAACTCCCCAGGCCTCAGTTGCCTGTTCTGTAAAATGGAGAAGTTGAGGTAATTGATTTCTGAGATCCTTCACAGCTCTAGATGTAGAACACTAGTATCCTATGGTCCCTGTGGACAGAGGCAGGTCTGCATTACAAAAAAAAATGTAATTCAACAAAATTAAATAATACATCAACTAATACAAACAGTATGTGCAATGTTCCACATATAATTTACCACTTATGAAACAAATGGATAAAGATACATTTTCTTATTTCTTTGGACTATGACTTTAGTGGAGGGAATATTGAATGGCTATGATTGCTCTAAATAATCTAGAAATTCATTTTTCACTACATAGAGTTATTTTCACTGAAGGAAAAGTAGAACTTATCCCATTTTTTGCCCTTTTTAGTATTTTTCATTCTCACTTCAACTTTTTTCACATCTTGGGTCACATCTTGGCTAATTCCTGTTTTTTCCTTTCTTATTACAACTCATTGTTGTAATCTGGAGTGTGCCCTATTGCTGGGATTCTTAATTGAGCACCTCTTTGGACAGAAGGCCTTCATCTTTGTGAAAATTTGAGAATTACAGTTTGTTGGAAAATAAGCATAAACTTCCTTTTAGAAACAATTTCATTTGTCTTGGATCTATCTACTGACCTCATTACAGTATGCTCTTTGTGAGTCACTCCAAACTCTTTTTTCCCTTTTTTCCTAAGACTACTTCTTTTTCTCTGGATTTTGAGAGAAATAGAATGAGCCCTGACTACTAAAGGGAGAAAAAGGATTTTTATCTTGGATAACCTACCATATAGTTAGTCTTTCTCATGCTGATACGTTCCCACCCATTACTTTTTTTGATTAGTTTGAACATGGGGTAGGAGAGATGGGGGGAGAGTGGTATCTAAGTGTTTCCATCTCTTCTCCAGGTTCCACAAATGATGATTCCTCTTTGTAGCTAAGGTAGACCATTCCTTCTGCATTCCTGATTTACAAGAACCCAATGATGTAGGTCTATGACAGAACATGGCTGAATTGAGCTGTGCTTGTAATGAAAACCTGGCATTACCTTAGTATCATTTCTAACTATTGTGGACTTTGAATGACTGGGCCTACTTACTGTTTTTCATACATGATATGTTTGCTCCCATCTCTATGCCTCTGAATGTGCTGTCCCCTATACCTGGACTATTCTCCTTTCTCATCTCCCTTACTTAGAATTCCTACCTTCCCTCAAGGTCCATCTGAAATGCCATTGACTAAAAGTAGCCTTTTCTAATCTCCCCAATTGCTCCACCCTGAAATTATTTTGTGTATATGTTGTTCTTACTTCAATGCATACATGTTATTTCTACCAAAAGAATACAAACTCTTTGTGAGCAGGACTTGTTTTGTTTTTGTCTAAACATTCTCAATACCTACTATGCTGTCTAATTCATAGTAAGTGCTTAATAATCAATCAATAAACCAGGCACTGTGCAAAGTGCTGAGGATACAAAAAGAGTTCTCTGCCCTCCAGGAGTCTACAATCTAATGGGGGAGACAATATGCAAACAAATATGTACAGAGCAAGCTACAATTATCTTCAGCATTCATACATTAAACTTTTAAGACTTTAAGCATTTGCATGATTTTATTAATAACCTCTTTTTCACTTCTGCTTTGGCAACCAGGCACATTTAGGGCTATGCATAATAGAGAAAAAAAAAGAGAGGTATAATGCAAGCAAGTTTGTGAAGCAACTGGTATCCTACTGAGACCCTTAAGGATCTCAAAGTAGCACATGAAGTAGATGTCACTGACAGGTTCTTTTTTTCTTTTTTTAAACAATTTTATTTTATTTTTAACCTAAATTTTCTCTTTATTTTTATATTATTTTTGTTACATTTTGAGTCCTGAGTTGTCTTCATCCTTCTCTCCCAATCCCACATTACAGAAGGTCAACATTTTGGGTGTGTGTGTGTGTGTGTGTGTGTGTTTGTATGGAACCATATAATAAAAATTTCCATGTATCAGTTCTTTCACTGGAAGTAGATAGCATTTTCCTTCATCAGTCCTTCATAATTAATTTGAATATTCATTTTGTTGAGAATAACTTAGTCATTCATAGTTAATCTTTTTTTTTTTTTTTTTTGCTGAGGCAATTGGGGTTAAGTGACTTGCCCAGGGTCACACAGCTGTTACGTGTCTGAGACCAGATTTGAACTCAGGTCCTCCTGACTTCAGGGCTGGTGCTCTATCCACTGCACCACCTAGCTGCCCCCATAGTTAATCTTCAAACAATATTGCTATTACTATATACAACATTCTCTTGGTTCTGCTTCTTTCACTCTGAATTATTTCATGCAAGTCTTTTCATGGTTTTCTAAAATCAACCTGCTCATCATTTCTTACAGCACAGCAATATTCCATTACAATCATATACCAAAACTTATTAAGAATTTTCCCAATTGATAAATATCTTCTCAATTTCCAGTTCTTTGTCATCATCATAAGAGATGTCATATATTTTAGAACATACAGGTACTTTTCCTTTTTCTTGGACACCTTGGAAAAGACTTAGTAGTGCTATTCTTAGGTTTAAAAGTATAGTTTTATAATTCTTGGGGTATAATTCCAAATTGCTCTCCAAAATGGTTAGAACATTTCACAATTCCAGGTCCCAATTTTTTTACATGCCCTCCAACATTTGTTATTTTCCCATTATATTATCTGAACTAATCTGACAGCTATGAAATGGTACCTCAAAGTTTTTAAATTTGCACTTCTCCAATCAATAATACTTTAGAGTATTTTTTTCATATGACTACATAGGTAATGGATAATTTCAAGCTGGTATGTTTTTCATGATCTCCAATGCCATCTACTAACCAAGAAAGAGTTTATTGCAACATAGTATACAATATACTATCCTCACACCATTATCTGACACAGTGGGGGGATAAGTTTGAGGTTGAAAAATGTTTTAATTTTTTAATATATTTATTTAAAACAGATACAAAATAGAAAAAAAAGACAGAAAAAGAAATGTCAAGTGCACAATTGAACATAAGAGAGGATTCAAAGTATATAACAATAAAATTTCATTTCAAGTTATTGTATATAATAATAGAATACATTGTATTCAGAATTGTCCATATTTTCTTCCCTTCATTGTAAGTTTTCTTTTGTTCTCTGATGTGTACTTTTTGCTTTATTCTTTTTTCCCCTTTCCTCCCCCTACCTCATCCAAGCAAGTTAGTTAAGCACAGATATGTTTATGTGTATATATGTACCTGTGCGTGTATATGCATACATACATGTGTGTATGCACATACACATACATATATATACCTATAGTCACACAAAATATGCATATATACATTCATTTGCATCTATATAAAATTGTACTACACTTATTTGTCCTCTGTTTCTCTGAAGATGTATAACCTTATCTTTCTTAGGTCCAAGTTTTTCCATATTTTTCTAAATTCACTAATTTATCATTTCTTATGCCACAGAAATATTCCAACCCAATCACATCCTGCCCTTGAAATTGAGGTCCTTTACTGTAATCACAGATAGATATTATGTAATTCTAATTATGGCTTCAGCATATTTGAATTTGTTTTTGTATTTATTGTTGTTTGTAAAATTTTCTCTTTGATTTGGGGCTTTCAAAATTTATCAATTATGTTCCTGTAGGTTTTCCCCATAGGATCTCTTTTCAGCTAGTGATCAGTGGATTTTTTTTAAAATTTCAACTTTCTCCCATTTTTCTAGCACTTCAGGACAATTTTCTTTAGTTATTTTGTGTATTATTAATTTAAATATTCTTTTTTTGTCATAGTTTTCAGGTAGTCCAATTATTCTTATGTTTGTTCTTCTTGATCTATTCTCCATATCTTTTGTTTTTATTAGATATCTCACATTCTCTTTTTGTTGTTGCTGTTATTTATATTTTGTTTTATTATATCTTGGTCTTTTGTAACCTTGCTAGCTTCCCCTGGCCCAATTCTAATTTTCAAAGAACCATTTTCTTCTTTAAGATCTTCTTTTCTAATTGTTTGACTTTCTTTTCATAATCTTGTTTTTCTTGGTTGTTCTTTTTTTCATTTTTTTAAGTTTTTCCTCAATCTCTCTCATTTGAGTTTTAAAGTCTTTTTTTGAGTTCTTTTATAAATTCTTTTTTTGGCAGATAACCATTTGTTATTACATTTGGGGTAGGAAAAGCTTTGTTTTACTTCAATATCCTCTGAAGATGAATCCTGATCTTCCCCATTCCCTCAATAACTCTATGGTTGAGGTTTTTTTGCTCTTTAAAAAAAAAAAGTTAGTATAATCATCTCTAGTTCTATTGAAGAGGGGAAATTGTACCTCTGCCCTGGAATACCAAAATGAGAACTCCACCCTCTTGTAAGTGCAGGCAATATTCTTGCCCCAAAGCTTCTGCACTCAGCTGGCTCAATCTTCCCCAACTAAGACACCCAATTTCCCATTACTGTTTAGAAATTGAAAGTTCCTGAGACTGAGACTACTTTCCAACCCAGCTGATTCCATGGGTCACTGCTTTTTGTTTCAGTGGAACTAGCCTGAAGTTGTTTATACTTCACAGGGGCCAAATCCTTCCTGGTAACTTTCTTCAAATCTTTTTCTGATTGTCCCAGTAGGACCACTGTTCTATCCCAACTCCTATTTGTTCTTAACTTCTCTATATTCATTCTGAAATACAATTTTGTCTTATTTGTGGGGAAATCTGGAGAGCCTGGAATTTTCTGGCCTACTTCACAATCCTCCCAGAATCCACTCCTTAAAATGTTTTACTTTTGAGAATTGTATTTACTATATAGTACTTATGGAATATTATGAAAAGTAAATATTGTCTGATATCAATGCTTTGTTTTGTTTTGTTTTAATTAAAATGTTAGCCCAAAAGATCACAGAATTCTGGGGAATTATTAGCAAGGAAAAAATGTTTCACATTACCAGTTTTATTTTGTTTACTGCATTTATGAGTTAGTTCATGGTTACTATGTTAAGAAAAGTGCGAATTATCAGAATTAGTGTTTTGTTGTAAAGAAGTACAAGAAGAAAAAATATTTTTCAGCACTCTAGAAAAAGATTACAATTTGGGACAGTTACAGAAACCTAATCCCCTATTTCCTATAGGTTCAATATATCAACATTTGCATTTTTTACTTTTGGGTATTCTATGAACCTTACCCTCACAAAAAAAGTGAATATTCATTGTGTATACAAGATAAATCAAAAATAATTAATTAAGGGAAAGCACTGGAATTAAGAAGGGGATGGGGAAGAAGGGTAGAGAGAAGCTTCCTGTTGAAGATGATGTTTCAATTGGGACTTGAAGGAAGCCAGAGAGGTCAGTAATCAGAATGAAGGAGAGAAACTTCCAGGAATTGGAGCCATCCAGAAGAGTACCTAGAGCCAAGATATAAAGTTTCTTGATCATGGAATAATCTGGAAGCTGGTGTCACTGAATCAAAGAGTATATATTTGAGAGTGAGGTAAGATAGGACTAAAAAGGTAGGAAGGGGCCAGGTTAGGAAAGGCTTTGAATGTCAAAGATCATTTCATATTTCCTCTAAGAGGTAATAAGAAGATCCTGAAGTTTATAGGGAAAGGGGGCTAGAAGTAGATGAAGATGACATGATCAGGTCTGTGCTTTAAGAAAACCATTTTAGTGACTGAATGGAATATGGATCGAAGTAAGGAAAGACAAGATTGACAGACACATCAGCAGACTAGGTCAGGAGTGAAGTGATGAGGGCTTGTACTGGAATGATGACCTTGTCAGAGGAGAGAAGAAAGTGTATTTAAGAGATGTTGAAAAGGTGAAATTTACATAACTTGGAAACAGTTTGGATATGGAGGGTAAGAAATCCAGAATAACACCTACATTGGTAGCCTGAGGAACTGGGCAGATAGTGTAGCCCGCCTACAGGAATAAGGAAACTAAGAGATGAAAAAGGTTTGGGGGAATTTGGAAGATTCTGAGTTTAAGATAAATGAATGAATGTCAGAAAGAAAAATACAAGGATGGTTGGTGGGTTGAAACCAAAGAGTATGGGGGCAATTATCATGAGTATATGTTAATCATCTAAGCGATCCCTGAAATTCTATACCCATGTTTCAACTTAAAATTCCCCCTTATTTTTTTGTTACTGAGAAAACTGTGTCTTCACCTTTACAGAATGAAAAATCTCCAGAGATGGAAAGGCAATCAGCACTCTGCATACCTGAATGAGAATCCTTGCACATCATTCCCAGAAGGTGATTGATTATCCAGCCTTGATTTTAAAACCTCCAGTGTTAGTGAACTCATTACCTCTCAAGGTAGACCATGTCACTTTTGGACAGCTTTACTTGTTAGGAAGATTTGATGTTTGGTTTTTTTTTTCCTCCTCTCACTAAGGGCAAAGCAATTTTTTTGTTCTTTATTTTGTATCCAGAAGACCTGTTAATATATTCTGTGTCTTCCTAGCAGGTTCTTAATAAATTCTTTGTGGATCTAATTGAATATGCTTCTGTATTACCTGCTCTTTCTTCTGGGCCCAGAGAGGATAGGTCTAATCATCATTCTACATAATAGCTCTTCAAATATTTGAAGACATTTCTCATGTTTCCCCTGAGTCATCTCTTCAACTGATCCTCACGTGTCTCATGATGTTTCATGATGTCATGGACTTAGATTAATGGAAAACTTCAAAGTTCAAAATCCCATCTCAGTCACAAGCTGTGTGAACCTGGACAAGTCATCTAACTTCCCTGAGCCTCAGTTTCTTCACCTAGAAAATAGAGGACAAGAAAGACAATGACCTATAAAGTTTCTTTCTGCTCTATAACTGGAATTCAGATTCTTCTCCATTCTGCCACCCCACCCCCCCAGTCCCTAGAATTCATATATTGGAAATACTACCTATAGCCTCTACTTCTAGCTGGACAGCTGCTCTCAGAACCTTCCTTTAAGGAGGATATCTAAGGCAGCCATATTCCATTCCTCTATAAGGTACCCTCCAGACTTCTAGGATGCCCCAAAATTAGGTACTATTGCCCTCCCCTTTTTAGCTATCTTTTCAGTGTTGAAAGCAGGACTATCTTTTTTTTCTATTCATATTATCATGTATTTCTATTTGTATTCTACTATGTCTGCCACATAGTAAGCACTCAACAAAATGCTCATTAACTGACTGAATAATGATCCCTCTGTCATCCTGGTTAATCTCCTCTGAATGCTCTCCAGTTTGTCAGTGCCTCTCCTGAAATTTGGTGCTCCATATTAAACATAATATTCCAGGTGTGGCCTGAGTAGGAAAGGGTACAATAAGACTTCACCTCTGTCATCTTCTATACCCAAAACTTCTTACACTGTGATTTGCAGGCCTATGGGGTCACATAACTGAATGTGGGGATCGTAAAATTATGATTTAGTATCAGTAAATGTTTAATTTGTTTACCTGTTTTTTACAGGTCACAAAAAATTTCTCAGGTTAAAAGGAGTCTTGAGTAGAAAAATTTAAGAAGCCTTGTTCTATATGATCCTTCCTTTAATACAGCCTATATATCACACTCATCTTTTTGGCTGCCAAATCACACTGTTGACTGATGTTGAGTTTACAGTCAGCTCCCTTCCCAGCTCACTTCCCAGCTCCTAACCCTTCATCATTTTTACATAAACTCTATATTTCACCTATTTTGTACTTATGAAATTGAGTTTTTGAAGCCAAGTATAAGATTTTATAGCTATCCCAATTATATTTCATCTGATTTAAATTCTAGTTTATAAAAATATCCTACACTCTTCACAACTATAGGATATTGTTATTTCCCCCTTTTATCCCTTAACCCCAGTTCCAGGTTATTTGCAAATTTGATGACAGTGCCATCAATACTATGTCACTAACATAAATGTTCACCACTATATTGTCAAGGACTGGCCCCTGAGGGTTTTCAGTAAAGAAACATTTACACAGTCCTATTCCAATTAAGTATCTAATGTCATCAAATCACAGTGATAACAATGAGTTTGAGTTTGTTTTCTTGAATTAGGAGTTCTAAATAACCTTGTTATTATCCACACTTTGTGCATCTGAATATAGGCACTTAAAATCATGGGTTTTATTATGTTTTCTTTTGAATATTATTCTGTTTGAATTATTCAGATATTCTCATCTTCATTCAATACTTCGCACTGTGCCTGGCACACAGTAAGCAATTAATAAATGTTTATTGATTGATTGGTCCTCTTGTCCTACTCTGATAAAGCCTCCCTAGGGTAATTCATATTACAGAATGATTGCAATGATTTACCAAAGAATTCAGTGTAGACAGGAAAACTATGCCAAACTGAAATAACACCGGATCTTAGTTGAATATCCTTTCCCTATTGAAACTAAATAAATTTCTTTTTTTAAACTGTTAACTGGACTACAAATGTGTCATTTCATTCTACTTCTGAATGTAAAGCACCAGATTGGCCTGAGTACAACTTAGTCTAAAACAATTTGACTCCATCATCCATCCTTCCTCCCTTTAAAGGGAGGGGGGAAGTTGTCTATACTCATTGTCTCAAATTCCTCACCTCTTTCCTACTTCTTGCTTCTTGCAATCTAGTTCCAACTCCAGCACTCAAGAGAAACTATTTTCTCCAAGGTGACCAATGATTTCCCAATAGTTTTCTCAAGCCTCATCCCTTTTGACATCTTTGTGATTTTGGATCCTATTAACAGGCTTTCTAGATACTATCCTCTCTGAATATGACATTGTTTTCTCATCTTTCTCCTTCTGTACATCCAACTATTTCTTCTCAGGGTCCTTTGCTCAATTATCATCCATGAGCTATTCCTCTTGTGTGACTATACCCCAGAGCTCAGTCCTGGGTCCTCCTCTCTCCTCCATCTCCATTTTGTGGGTTCATTAACATTTCTATCCAGATAATTGCTTAATCTATATATGTTTATACATCTAAACATCCTTATGCATATATCATTGTCTTCAATTACAATCCTTCATCACTAAAGACCTGGTGTTCAGCTTCACCTGCATGTTTCTTAGGCAACTCCAAATCTATATGTCCACAGCAGAATTCATAAGCTCTCCCCTAAAGCCTATCCCTTTTTTCTAACTTCTTTCTTGTTGAACTGATTTTAGATGAATATTTTTTTTTCCCTGAGGCAATTGGGGTTAAGTGACTTGCCCAGGGTAACACAGCTGTTACGTGTCTGAGACCAGATTTGAACTCAGGTCCTCCTGACTTCAGGACTGGTGCTCTATCCACTGCGCCACCTAGCTGTCCCCTTTAGATGAATATTCTTAAACTAAATCATAAGGTATTATTATATGAGACAAACAATGGCAATATTATTATTCTCATTTTACAGATAAGAAAAGAGAAATTAAGGGATCTTTTACAAGTTATGTGGCAGTAACAGAACAGGGACTAGAATCTATCTTCTGATTTCTGTTCTATTTTTCATTTCTGTGAACATATAACAACAATAACAATAACTAACATAAATAAGTTAGAGTTTGAAAACTGCTTTACCTACATTATCTTATCAGAGATTCATCTATTTCAGGTATTTTTCACATGGGGAAACTGAAGCTCAGGGGATCTAAATGACTTGCCTACTCCACTACTCTATAGTAGAGCTTGACTTCAAATTCTGTGGAAAACATGCTTTTATCGTCATATTTTCAAAATATTCCTAGAATGAAAAAAACTTTTAGCAGTATTCTTTGTCTAGTCCTGGCATTATGGGTCAATAACCAGCAGATGGAGATATGTTTCTGACTAGTCTGATTTCTTTCTCTTTAAAATCAATGAGTTGGTTGATCTCTTAGCATGTTTCCTAACCTCCTGAGCAGACTGAACTGCAGCATAACTAGCAACTATCCTCAATGTAGCAAATAGCATAAGTAAAATTAGCCCTACATAGATATACTGCACCAATTAGGTGACACAGTGAAGGCTACCCTGGAGTCAGGAAGACTCATCTTCCTGAGTTCAAATCTGAGTTCAGACATTTGCTAGCTGTGAGGTCCTGAGCAAGTTTGCCTATTTCCTTATCTGCAAAAAGAACTGGAGAAGAAAATGGCAAACCACTCCAGTATCTCTGCCAAGAAATTCTTAGATGGGGTAACAAAGAGTCAGATATGACTGAAACAACTAAACAACAACAGATATCCTATACCTGTCACTAGTGATTAGCTCACCCTTTCATACAAGCCCCTTGCTCTACCCATACCTCCCTAGCCTAAATCAGTTAAAATCTCAGAAGAAATCACTGCACATTTAAAGACCTCTAAGGCCAGGTTTAACACCCTTCCCCATCCTACTACCATCCTACAAGCAAACAACCTATTAATATGGAGTCCAAAAAAGGACAACATTTAAAAATCCTCCCACATTCTCCTCCATGAAAACTGAAAGTACCTCCTCTTGACTCCCTAACATCACCTGAAAGAAATCAGCCTTGAATGTTTCCTGAGAAGGAACAGCACAGTTGGCCCCTACTTGAGACTCTCTGAGCAAGAGACAACAAAATAACACTATAACCTTGTCATCTTGGGAGTCCCAGCTCCACTTTCCAGCCACAGGCTCAGTGATTTCCAGACATTCATGGAAGTCTCCCTCTGTAGTCAGGCTTCAGAATGAAAACTGCCTTCTTTGACTGGCTTCAATTTTCCATGTGTGCCACACATTATTTTCTACCTAAACCAAGCTTATTATTCATATTATTAGTTATACATTATCAAATATTCACATGGTATGTGCAAGAATGTTTGTGGCAGCCCTTTTGGAAGTGGCTAGAAACTGGAAATTGAATAGATGCCCTTCAATTGGAGAATGGCTGAATAAATTATGGTATATGAATATTATGGAATATTATTGTTCCGTAAGAAATGACCAGCAAGATGATTTCAGAGAGGCCTGGAGAGACTTACATGAACTGATGCTGAGTGAAATGAGCAGAACCAGGAGATCATTATACATGGCAACAACAGTACTATATGACAATTAATTCTGATGGACATGGCTCTCTTCAACAATGATATGTTTCAAACCACCTCCAATTGTTCACTGAAGAAAGCCATATACACCCAGAGAGAGGGATGCGAAATGTGGACCACAACATAACATTCTCATACTCCTTGATTGATGTTTGCTTACATTGTGTTTCCTTTATCTGATATATCGTTTGTGTAGATAAGATTTTTCTTGCGCAACAATGATAAGTTTGGAAATATGTATACATATATTCGATTTGCCAATATTTTAACATAATTAACATGTAGTGGATATCCTGCCATCTAGGGAAGGGGTGGGGAAGTTGGGGGGAAAAAATTTGTAATGGAAAGCTATGTAAGGGTTATTGTTGAAGAATTACCCACACATATGTTATGCAAATAAAATAAAATTTAAAAAAAAATTTAAAAAGAAAAAAAAAAGAAAATTAAAAAATTCATAATGGATTAAAAAAAAATATTCACATGGTAGGTCTTGGCCATCAAAGGGGGACAACTCTTGGAACATTTAGTGTTCTTGAGGAGACAGAAGATGCATATACAAAAATGAATAGTGACATAAGACAGGCTAAGTTTCAAATTAAGGATAATAAGTAATAGAGTAATAAGTAGTAGAATGTATGAAGCACAGTTCCTTGACTAGGCAGAATGAAAGGAATCTTTGGAGGAAATTAGATTTGATCAGAGTCTCAAGGAAAGGGCAGGACTTAGTTAAAAAGAGAGGAGATCAGATACCATTCCAAGAAAAAGAAATGTTATTTTAAGGAAAAGAAGAAAGGAGCAAAGGGAAGAAGAAGGGAAGAGAGGTAAGAAACAAAGAAAAGAGGAAAGAAGGAGGGAGAAAATAGAAGGGAGGATAAAAGGAAGGAATGAAGGAAGGAAGGAAGGAACGAAGGAAGGAAGGACCTACTATGTGTCAAGTACTGTGCTAAGTGCCTTACAAATATTACCTCATCTAATCCTCATAACAATCCTGGGAGGTAGGTATTGTTATTACCCGCTTTTTGGTTGAGGAGGCTGAGGCAAACTGAAGTTAAGTGACTCAGCCAGGATCACACAACTGATAAGGATTTAAAGCTGTATTTAAACTCGGGTCTTCATGATTTCAGGTCCTGCACCCCATCCATATTGCTACTTAGCTGCTTTTGTCCCTAAAAATAGGACATTAAGAGGGGGCTTTAGTGGCATAATTATAATGGACAGTTCCAGTCTGAACTGGCTCAAATTGCTCATTTCTCTAATTCCTGTACAAGCTCCATTTAAGCCCCAGCCAGTGCAGACATAAACCTCAGGGACTCTCCATATACCAGAAGTGACTCATGGCAGAAAGACCCTGTCCCTAATTCTATTAGGTTATACCCTGGCTGCCTGCAACAAATTCAGGCTCCTTGGTCACCTTCTATGCATGTGCAAGAGAACACCTGAGAAAGTTTCCTTTCTCATTTTGATCATGAGATCAAAATGGGGCTGGATCCTATTGGTAAGACAGTGGGATATTTCAAGATACCATTCAGGCTTAATTCTAAAAATCATTGCTTTTCCTCTAAATGGAATTTTTCCTGAAAGGTCATAAAAACAGAAGTTGGGGTTGGGGGATGAGGGTGAAAGTGCAGAAATTTACTAGATCAATCAGTTTACATACATCCTCTGGCCTGATGAATCACAAATAAGGCAATAATAAAATAGTTGTACACAGGGAGTTTTCTTGCCAACAGTGTTCTCAACACGTCATAAAACAACAGGACATTGCAATGAAAAAGAATTGAATCACGCTAAGCTATAAATCAAGGGCCCCTCACAGCCTATAAATACCAGGAGTGGTGGCTGAGTAGGGATATCTGCAGCAAATCTGAAGGGGCTCTTTTATAACAGGCTCTGAAAATTAGAGAGATGGAAGGAAAGAAACAATTATTCAACACCTACTGTTTAATACACCTCCTTATTAAATATCTACTCTGCCATTGTGCCCCTTACAAAAATTATCTCATTTTATCTCACAACAATCCTTGGTGATGTTAATATCATCGCCATTTTACAGTTTCCTCTACTGTACTTACCTTGTAAGTGTCTCATGCTAGATTCAAACTCAGGTATTTCTGATCCCAAATTCAATTTCTCCATGCATTAGCATCTTATCATCTGTTTAATTGCAACTTATTCTTTATTGTATCTAAAAATTATTTCTTACTCATTGCTGTTGCTTTCTTCTCTCCATCTACTCACTTGTTATACCCAGCCAATGCTTTCTTTCTCTCACAGAATCCCTAATCTTATCTGCTGCTTCTTCCTCCACTGACCATTCTGTCAATTTTTTTTCTTTGGTGGGGGGGAGGCAGGGATTTTCTTTGGCATACACAAGGTACTTTTATACCACCTGAGACACCCCATTCTCTAAATAAGTTACAAGTCCACATCACTATGTGAATCAGAACCTACTCTGAACCATGGTTCATGAATTCTTGCTGATGAGCCTACTTTTAATAGATAGGCAGAGCACATATTTTGTTCAGCATTCAAAATGCACAGCAAATAAATGACAAGAAAAAAAATCCCCGTTTATGGTATGCTTTCCATATATTACCATGGTACCAGTGCAAGAGAGTACACACAGAGAGAGAATACATATGACTAGAAAGTACATATGGAGAGTATACCTGTAGGGAACATATGTAAGTGGCTACATGTCAAGAACCTATATGTCCATGTGCCAAGGAACATGCATAGCAGACCAAGTAAACAGGCCACTAACACTGTAGGACACTGGTGAGATCATCTTGCTTTTCCCTCCAGGTATAGCTACTGTGGTCCTCTGGTCAACTCAGCTTCCCTTTTTAACCATATTCCAGCTTCCACTGCTCAGGGCTATCTGCTGGATTTTCTGCTTCCATCTGATAAGGTAAACTCACTGATTAGAAAGCCCTTCCTTACAAAAGATAGGCTAATAGCACTTTAGTTCATAGTTGAGACTATGATTTTTCAAACAAAAGGCAGCCAAATCCCTCCCCCCCCCCAAAAAAAAAAAAAAACAGCCCAAAGAAAAGGGAAGTGTCCTCTAGCTCCTGGACATGGGCATACTAGTATGTCAGTTCTTAAAAAATCCATTAGAATGTAAGTTCCTTGGGAGCAGGAATTGTCTTGCTTGGTTGTATTTATATTGTTACCTCTTGGCACAGTGTCTGACACATCTTAAGTGCTTAATAAATCACCACAAATCCATGACAGTCATTCCTGGTTCTGCCACTAATTATACCTCTCTCAGCCTTATTTTTATCACATCTGTAAAATTAAAGGGCCAGATTAAATAACCTCTGAGTTTTCTTCTAGTCCTGAATCTATAGTTCTCTGATTTCCTCAAAATTCTCCTCTGTTTCAGATAAATGGCACCAGCCATTCCTTTTTCCAGAGGAAAAATGGTTCAGAGTTTCTACACTATAATGCTGCATTACAGTTCAAAACATGGCTCCAAATCCAAACAATGTGCATCCCTCTGAAGCCTTTTTTTTTGTACAGAGCTAACTTCACAGTAGAGTTCTCCCAACTTTCAGGAACACTTCTTTCCTCTCTCACCTTTGAGTATGGAATAATGAGTTATATCAAAGTCAAATTCAGACTGACATCCTATTTCCCCAAAGATACATTAGTACAACTAATTAAACTTATTCAAGTTATTCCAGGCTGCTTAACTTGCATCCTTGATATGGGAATGGGAAGAGAGTTGCTAATGGTGTTTTCTCTATTTGTATTAGTGGAAAACTTAGGGTCTGTTGAGATTCCCTCTTTTTCAGAAAAAAAAAAGTCTTGACCCACTCAAAAACACACTAAAATTTCAATAGATCTGTAATTTTCTCAATGTGGGTATTTCCTGAAACAATATCAATGGCAACCTATCAGTGATTCCTTATCTACGTTACCTCTAGCTCATGTTTTCCCATATATTTGCCAAGAGGGGTAGATGCTGGAGTCTTTCTTAGAAAAAGTATCAGCCCTGATCACTTACATTAGAAAGGATAGAGAAATAAGAAAAGAAATCAGAGGAATAAGAAAAGAGAGGAGATTCTTCTATGCCATGGAAGTCAAAGAAAGGGAAAGGAGAAATAAGCATTTATTAAGTGCCTACTATATGCTATGTGCACTTTATAAATATCTCAATTCTCATAATTCTAGGACGTAGGTGGTATTGTAATCTTTTGAAGTTAAGAAAACAGAAGTACAGAAGGACTTGCTCAAAGCTAGGAAGCATCTGAAGGCAGATTTGACCTCAGGTCTTCCAATTTCAGGCCCAGAACTCCATCTACTGTGCCACCTAGAACAAAGAATTTCAAAAAACAAGGAGTATTAATGCATTGTTAGTGGAGTTGTGAACTGGTCCAGCCATTCTGGACAGCATTGGTTCTCTGCCAGTTCTGGCACTATGCCCAAGAGACTATAAAACTGTGCATATCCTTTAATTCAGTAGTACCACGACTGGGTCTGCATTCCAAAAATAAAAGAAGGACCCACATGTGCAAAAATGTTTGTAGCAGCTCTTTTTATGGTGGAGAAATGGAAAATGAGTGGATATCCATCAATTGGGGAATGGCTGAATAAGTTATACTATATGAATGTAGTGGAATACTATTGTTCTATAAGAAATAATGAGCAGGATGATTTCAGAAAAGCCTGGAGAGACTTACATGAATTTATGCTAAGTGAAGTGAGCAAAACCAAGAGAACATTGTACACAGTAACAGTCAGATTGTGTGATGATCAACTGTAATAGATGTAGCTCTTCTCAGCATTTCAGTGGTCCAAAGCTATTCCAATATATGAGAAGTAAAACTGTAAGGTTTGTTTCCATAGTTGAAAAGTTTCAGAGTCTCTCAGTACCCCTTTCCATTGCCATGGTAGAAAAGAATGTGATATAAGTTTTGGGGTCAGTACATCTTGAATGAAAAGAATTAAAGAATGTCTTAACTCAACAGAAGTAATCACAGATGCTGGTTGAGTGTAAATGAACTGGATTTGTGCCCCAGGCAAGCAAACTTTTTAATTGAACATGTCTAATAAGCCTCATGCATATTAAATTCTCTTCCCTAAAGGAGGAGACATCTGCCATTTTTGAACATATGATGATGTGGCAAGGGGATGGAAGAACATGGAAACATATCAAGGAATTGATGTAGTAGGATTGTCATGAAATATTAGATTTTGGAAAGGTCTCCAATGGAAATTCTGTGGAGGAGATGAGGAGGCAGGGTGAGATTATGAAATATAATTGTTGATTCTGGTCTCTATAAACTGCATTTGTGCCCTATCAGGGGTATGAAGCCTGATTCCTGAAAGAAAAGCCTTTCTCCACTCACTCTAAGAATTTGAGTCTGAAGTTTTCATTTCTAACAAATAGATTTGGTATAACAAACTTACTATTTTCACCTTTTTTTCTGCTTTGATTTTTTTCCTTTTTCATAATTTTTACCTTTTGTTCTGATTTTTCTTTCCCAACATGACTTATATGGAAATATGTTAAAAATTAATGTACAGGGAGTGGAGCCAAGATGGCGAACTGCAGACAGCTTTCTCTGTGAACTCCTGGGACCTTCCCTCAAACCCAGACAAAGTGAGCCTTCCAACTGGTTTTTGAGTGAGGGCCCCGCCAAACATTTGGACTACAACGCACTTCTATCAAAAATCTACCTCGAAAGAACTCCGGAGAATGGTTAGCCTCAGGGGAAATCGGCCCTGGTCTCAATCAGACTCCAGCCGGGGCGGAAGTCAGGGCTGCGATAGAGGGGCGGATTTTAGGCACCCAGGAAGCCCCTGGGAGACGCCTGGGCCACTTTGCTCTGCTTGCGGGCAGGTGCTTTGGCAGATCTGCCTTTGGTAAAGGGTGGATGGAGAGCAGCTGAAAACGTGGTCCTAGTGCGAATCTAGCCAGACCAGCCTCAGACCGGAAGTCAACTCGGCAAACTGCCCCAGGGCAAATACAAATTGTTGCAGTTTTCTCTGCTTTTGACCAATATCCCAACTTTAAATCATGAGCAAGAAGCAGAAGAGAGCTCTCACCATAGAAAGCTTTTACGGAGAAAAAATAGAACAGTCCCCAGATCCTGACATTATGAAAACAATCCCAGATGAAGCCACAAAGACAGACGTAAGTTGGTCTCCCTTTCAGAAGGCTTACCTGGATGATTGCATTAAGAATCTCAAAAGAGAGCTAAAAGAAGAATGGGGAAATAAATTGAGATCAGGGCAACAGAAATATCAAAAACTGGAAAATAGGACTGGTGAATTGGAAAAAGAAAACAGTTCACTGAAAAACAAAATTGGTGAATTGGAAAAAATCACCAATTCACTGGAAAATAAAAATGGTGAACTGAAAAACAAAATTGGTGAATTGGAAAAAGACAACAATTCACTGAAAAATAAAACTGGCAAAATGGAAAAAGAATGCATTGAATCCAGAAATTCAATTGGCCAGCTACAAAAGGAGCTAAAAAAGATAACTGAAGGAAATAATACTTTAAAAATTAAAATTGAACAAATAGAAGTAAATGACTCAATAAGACTTCAAGAATCAGTTAAACAAAAACAAAAAAATGAAAAAATAGAAGAAAATATGAAATATCTCCTAGGAAAAACAACTGACTTGGAAAACAGATCCAGAAGAGGCAATTTAAGGATTATCGGACTCCCTGAAAGCCACGATGAAAAAAAGAACCTGGATGCTATCTTCCAGGAAATCATGAAAGAGAATTGCCCTGATGTTTTAGAATCAGAAGG
>JAJPUD010001720.1:235389-246758 GCA_023553655.1 Myrmecobius fasciatus | reverse complement strand
AAGGGATACCATACTGAAAAAGAAAAAGGGGGGAGGGGGGAAAGGAGGCAAAATAAAGTAAAAATAAAGGAGGTAAAATAAGGCAAAATCTCATAAAGAGACATAGAAGATCTAATATAATTGAGGGGAAGAAGGGAGGGCGATGAGTATTGATTGTGTAAACCTTACTCTCATTAGATTGGACTCTAAGAGAGTATATCAGACACATTTGGCTTCAAAGAAAGCACTGACCCTCCTTGCGGGAAGGTAGGAGGGAGGGGAGAAAAGGAAAGGGATAAACTAATAAAAGGATTAGGGGAAAGGTATAAAGGGGAGGGAGGGATTCTAAAGGGAGGAGGATTATTGGTGGGAGGTGGTCATCAAGAGCAAAGTACTGGGGAGGGGGGAAGGGAGAGAGGGGAAAGTGAAGAGAAAATCATAACTCTGGGTAAATAAGATGGCAGGGAATACAGATATAGTTATTTTAACTGTGAATGTGAATGGGATGAACTCTCCCATAAAACGGAAGCGGGTAGCAGACTGGATTAAAAGCCAGAATCCTACAATATGTTGTTTACAAGAAACACATCTAAAACACAGAGATACATACAGAGTGAAGGTAAAGGGCTGGAGCAGAATCTTCTATGCTTCAGGTGAACAAAGAAAGGCAGGGGTAGCAATCCTTATCTCAGATCAAGTAAAAGCCAAGATAGATCTAATTAAAAGAGATAAGGAAGGAAACTACATTTTACTAAAGGGTTCCATAGACAATGAAGCAGTATCAATACTTAACATATATGCACCAAGTGGTATGGCATCCAAATTCCTAGAGGAGAAGTTAAGAGAGATGCAAGGAGAAATAGACAGTAATACTATACTAGTGGGAGATCTCAACCTTGCTCTCTCAGAATTAGATAAATCAAATTCCAAAATAAATAAGAAAGAAGTTAGGGAGGTTAACAAAAGGCTAGAAAAGTTAGGTATGATAGATCTCTGGAGGAAATTGAATGGTGATAGAAGGGAGTATACTTTTTTCTCAGGGGTTCATGGAACTTATACAAAAATTGATCATGTGTTAGGGCATAAAAACCTCAAAATCAAATGCAGAAAAGCAGAAATAGTAAATGCATCCTTCTCAGATCATGATGCAATAAAACTCACATGTAATATAAGGCCAGGAGAAAATAGGCCACAAGTTATTTGGAAATTAAATAATCTAATCCTGAAGAACGAATGGGTGAAAGAGCAAATTATAGACACAATCGAAAATTTCATCCAGGAGAATGACAACAATGAGACAACATACCAAAATTTGTGGGACACGGCCAAAGCGGTTATAAGGGGTAATTTTATATCTCTAGATGCTTACTTGCGTAAAACAGAGAAAGAGAAGATTAATGAACTGGGCTTACAATTAAAAAAGCTAGAAAAAGACCAAATTAAAAACCCTCAATTAAATACCAAATTGGAAATTCTGAAAATTAAAGGGGAGATCAATAAAATTGAAAATAAGAAAACTATTGAATTAATAAATAAAAGTAAGAGTTGGTTTTATGAAAAAACCAACAAAATAGATAAGCCTTTAGTTAATTTGATTAGAAAAAGAAAAGAGGAAAATCAAATTATTAGTCTCAAAAATGATAAGGGAGAACTTTCCTCCAATGAAGAGGAAATTAGAGTAATAATTAGGAGTTTCTTTGCCCAACTTTATGCCAATAAATTTGATAATGTAAATGAAATGGAGGAATATCTACAAAAATATAGATTGCCCAGATTAACAGAAGAGGAAATAAATTATTTAAATAGCCCTATTTTGGAAAAAGAAATAGAACAAACTATTAATCAACTCCCTAAGAAAAAATCTCCAGGACCAGATGGATTTACATGTGAATTTTACCAAACATTCAAAGAACTATTAATCCCAATACTATATAAACTATTTGAAAAAATAGGGAAAGAAGGTGTACTACCAAATTCCTTCTATGACACAGATATGGTGCTGATAGCTAAACCAGGTAGGGAGAAAACTGAGAAAGAAAACTATAGACCCATTTCCCTAATGAATATTGATGCAAAAATTTTAAATAAGATTTTAGCAACAAGATTACAGAAAGTCATCCCCAGGATAATACATCATGACCAAGTAGGATTTATACCAGGAATGCAGGGCTGGTTCAATATTAGGAAAACTATTAGCATAATCAATTATATTAATAACCAAATTAATAAAAACCATATAATTATCTCCATAGACGCAGAAAAAGCCTTTGATAAAATCCAACATCCATTCCTATTAAAAACACTGGAGAGTATAGGAATAAATGGGCTTTTCCTTAAAATGATTAGTAGTATCTACTTAAAACCTTCAGCAAGCATCATATGTAATGGAGTCAAACTAGAACCATTCCCAATAAGATCAGGAGTGAAACAAGGCTGCCCACTGTCACCATTATTATTTAATATTGTCTTAGAAATGTTAGCTTTGGCAGTAAGAGAAGAAAAAGAGATTAAAGGAATTAGAGTAGGTAATGAGGAAACCAAATAATCACTCTTTGCAGATGACATGATGATATACGTAGAGAACCCTAAAGACTCAACTAAAAAACTACTAGAAACAATTCACAACTTTAGCAAAGTTGCAGGATACAAAATAAATCCACATAACTCATCAGCATTTTTATATATTACCAATAAAGTTCAGCAGCAAGAGATACAAAAAGAAATTCCATTCAAAATAACTGTTGATAGCATAAAATATTTGGGAATTTATCTGCCAAGAGATAGTCAGGAACTATATGAACTAAACTACAAAACACTTTCCACACAAATCAAATCAGACCTAGTCAATTGGAAAAACTTAAAATGCTCATGGGTAGGACGAGCGAATATAATAAAAATGACAATACTACCCAAACTAATTTACTTATTTAGTGCCATACCAATGAAACTCCCAAGAAATTATCTTACAGATCTAGAAAAAATAGTGGCAAAGTTCATTTGGAAAAACAAAAGGTCAACAATTTCAAGGGGATTAATGAAAAAAAAGGCTGACGATGGTGGACTTGCTGTACCAGATCTAAAACTATATTATAAAGCAGCAGTCATCAAAACCATTTGGTACTGGCTAAGAAATAGAGTAGTCGATCAGTGGAATAGGATAGAATCACAAGACAAACTAGGCAATAACTATAGCAATTTGGTTTTTGATAAACCCAAAGACCCCAGCTTTTGGGATAAGTATTCACTATTTGACAAAAACTGCTGGGAAAACTGGAAACTAGTGTGGAAGAAATTAGGGTTTGACCCACATCTAACACCACATACCAAGATAAGATCTAAATGGGTTCATGATCGGGATATAAAGAGTGATACTATAAGTAAATTAGAGGAATGTAATATAGTTTACCTCTCAGACCTATGGAGATGGAATAAATTTATGTCCAAAGAAGAACTGGAACTCTTAATTGAAAACCAGATAGATAACTTTGACTATATTAAGTTAAAAAGTTTTTGTACAAACAAAATCAATGCAGACAAGATTAGGAGGGAAGCAATAAATTGGGAAATCATCTTTACATTTAAGGGTTCTGATAAAGGTCTCATCTCTAAAATATATAGAGAATTGTCTCATATATATAAAAATTCAAGCCATTCTCCAATCAATAAATGGTCAAAGGATATGAACAGACAATTTTCAGAGGATGAAATTAAAACTATTTATAGCCATATGAAAAGGTGCTCCAAATCACTATTGATCAGAGAAATGCAAATCAAGACAACCCTGAGGTACCACTTCACACCTGTCAGATTGGCTAAAATGACAGGAAAAGTTAATGATGAATGTTGGAGGGGATGTGGGAGGGCTCATTTAAAAAAGTTATCAAACTGTGCATACCCTTTGACCCAGCAACATTTCTATTGGGCTTATATCCCAAAGAAATCATAAAGGAAGGAAAAGGCCCCACATGTGCAAGAATGTTTGAGGCAGCCCTTTTTGTAGTGGCTAGAAACTGGAAATTGAATAGATGCCCTTCAATTGGAGAATGGCTGAATAAATTATGGTATATGAATATTATGGAATATTATTGTTCTGTAAGAAATGACCAGCAAGATGATTTCAGAGAGGCCTGGAGAGACTTACATGAACTGATGCTGAGTGAAATGAGCAGAACCAGGAGATCATTATACATGGCAACAACAGTACTATATGACGATCAATTCTGATGGACATGGCTCTCTTCAACAATGAAATGTTTCAAACCACCTCCAATTGTTCACTGAAGAAAGCCATATACACCCAGAGAGAGGGATGTGAAATGTGGACCACAACATAACATTCTCATACTCCTTGATTGATGTTTGCTTACATTGTGTTTCCTTTATCTGATATATCGTTTGTGTAGATAAGATTTTTCTTGCACAACAATAATAAGTTTGGAAATATGTATACATATATTCGATTTGCCAATATTTTAACATAATTAACATGTAGTGGATATCCTGCCATCTAGGGGAGGGGTGGGGAGTTGGGGGGAAAATTTGTAACAGAAAGCTATGTAAGGGTTATTGTTGAAGAATTACCCACACATATGTTATGCAAATAAAATAAAATTTAAAAAAATAAAAAAATAAAAATGTAAAAAAAAAATTAATGTACACATATAACCTATATCAGATTTTTTGCTAGTGGGGGGTGAGAGGAGGTAAGGGATGGAGGGAGAAAAAAGTTGAAACTCAAAAAATCTTACCAAAATGAAAGTAGAAAAACATCTTAATATGTAATTGGAAAAATAATATATTATTAAAATAAATTTAAAAAATAAAAAAGGAGTAAGATAGGTCAGTAGTGCTAACTACCATAGTCGAGGTGAATGAAGACATAGAAAGGGCCACTGAATTTGTCAATTATGAGGTCCTGATTGAGAGAGAAGTTTGGTTAAGTATCAAAGGTGGAAGATGTGTTAGATAGATTGATGAGCAAGTAGATATAGAAAAAATAGAGCAATTTTTTAAAAGTCCAAAGAGGAAGAGGATAGAGAGATAGTTAACAGGTTGGAGGGACTTTTTAAAAAAAAAGAAAACTGAAATATACAAAAATATTTATAGAAACTCTTCTTGTGTTAGCAAAGAATTGAAAACTGAGGGGAAGCCTATCAATTGGGGAATGGCTGAACAAATTATGACACATGAATGTGATGGAATACTATTATTCTGTAAGAAATGAAGAAAATGGTTTCAGAAAAACTTAGGAAAACTTTTATGAAGTGATGAAAAGTGAAATGAGCAGAGCAGAACCAGTAAAACAATTTACACAGTAATAATAATAATAACCCTTTAAAAATTATTTTAAAGAATTTGTAATTGATAAACCCAAATGACCTACCACAATTCTAAAGGACTCATGATAAAAAATGATATCCGGGGCAGCTAGGTGGTGCAGTGAATAGAGCACCAGCCCTGAGGTCAGGAGGACCTGAGTTTAAATCTGGTCTCAGACACTTAACACTTCCTAACTGTGTGACCCTGGGCAAGTCACTTACCCCAATGGCCTCAGCAAAATATATATATATACATATGTACAAATATATATATAATGTGTATATATATATACATACATTTCCAGAGAGAAAATTGATAGACTTAGAGAAGCATAATTTTTTTTCGCTTTCTTTTTCCTGTTACTTATTTTATGTCAGAACACAGCTAATACAGAAACTTGTTTTGTATGACTTCACATCTGTAAAGAGTTGGTATTTCTTGCCTTATCAGTGAGTTGGGGAAAGTGGGGAAGAGGGCAGAAGAATTTGAAATTGAAAATAAAATAAAATAAAATTCTTAAAAAACTATTTTAAAAAGAAAAGGAGAACAGTGAAGGCATAGGAGAAGAGATGTGAACAGAGATATCCATATAGACTGTCCATTGTTACTTACATTCTTAGCTCTAACCAGCCAGTCCATTTTCTTTTGCAATGATAAATTTATTTGTTGACATACTTTACTCCAATTCTTTTCAGTAGTTCCTTACATGTTATATGTTGCAATCTGCTAAAACCCGCTGTGTATCTCTCCAATGCCCTCTTAGTGATATTCATTTTTTAAAATTCCTGTTGTGTTTCATAATTCACAGATATTTTAGCCAAACATTGCTATTTAAAAGGATGGATCTTTGTTTCTCCAGGTCCACATCCTTTTAATTTTTTCCTCACTTTTTTAATTTGGCTCCAAATTATTGGGGGAGGATAGCTATTTCTGTTCTTGTAACTTCTATTCAAAGGAATATAGATACCAGCATCACTTGGACTTTCATTTGGATTGTAGAGTCATTGATAGAGTGCTTAACTTCCATAGAAATATTAGCCATGAGACCTGGACAATCATTTATATTCCTGGGCCTCCATTTCCTCATCTATAAAATGAGGCTGTTGAATTTAGCTTTAAGGTCTCTTCCACTTATAATCTATGATCTTGGGATCTATATAATACACACACAAGTGATCGACACTTCAAAAGTTTTCCAGATCCTGGATTTCAATATCCCTCTGTCAGTCAGAGAGTTCAACAATAGCTAATAAGTAGGCCCCAACATCCAGCAGAGCTTTCTTTTTGCTCCTTTCCTCATCCCAACCACTACCACCACCACCACCACTACAACATCCAGGTTCTTTAAGTTTTTAATTTCTGCCCATCAGGAAGCTGAATTCAACCCACATCAATGGTTTTCTTTTACCACAGGACTTCCTTAGGTGTTGGAGGACAAGGAGCAAACCAAGTACAATACTGGAAATCTACAACACATAATAAAGAATTACAAAGGCCTTACATAAGCCTTTGAAATTACAATTTCAAGTCCCCTGCTTGGGACTTAAAATATTCCTTTCATTGAAACAACCCAGTTCTCTTTAGATCTTTATTCTATGAACAAATAAGGTCCTTAAAAGGTCTCATTTTTGACTATGCATTCCCCCCTGCACACACACACACACACACACACACACACACACACACACACACCCTGAACATAATAGTACTTAATACATGTTTATTCAATTTGGATAGACAATTAATTCTGTTTTGCTCACCAGTAATCTCTTCTATGGAGACAGCTAGATGGCTTAGATGATAGGGTGCTGGAATAGAGTTGAAATTTGGCCTTAGACACCTACTCCCAATGAAACTCTAGGAGAGTCAGAGACAACTCAAAAACAACAATCTCTTCTACCTAAGCCACAGGGGTATACCTCTGAAGGAAAATGGATTTCTTTGCAAGTTCTAGAAGAGAACTGATCTAGATCCATTTCATCAGGAACCTTTGTGTTCTCAACTTAATTAACAAAGTAGAATTAATTAACACCATAGAATGCTAATTAACATAGTAGTATGTTAGAACATAAAGGGATTTAAAGAGTTAGGCTAACTCCATTTCAAAAATGAGGTAACACTATCTTTCCCCCTATCCTACACCCACAAGTTTAATATTTCCATCAATTTCATTCCAAATTGGACCATGGGTTGAAATTTTTCTTTATTTTAAATGGTCAGAACTGAACTTTGTCCTTTCATACACTGTTTCTTTAAAGTATAAGAAATCTTACATATCCTTTCAGACTCTTTTTATATACTTTGGCCTCCTTAGCATTCATGAATCTAAGTGTACAGACAATCCTCGATTTATAAACTATTGCAACACAAATCAGTCATTTGGAACTCAAAATATATTTTCTCATAGCAATAATGTTCTAAATGGAGATTAGGTTCCCAGGCCAGCCACTTAAAAATCTATTTAACCCATAATAGAGCAGAGTTCTGTCTAGTCTAGAACCTAATGAATAATTAAAGTATAACTTCTACACCAAAAGGCTTTCCAAATTCTAAGTAGAAATACTGGAAAGATATTTTCACCCACTAAAGCCCCTGAGATAAGATATATTAGCCTTGTCTTCCTTCCTCCAAAAAATCTAACATCCACTCTCTCCTACATTTCTCCCTTGCTTGGCCCCTAAGAGAGTTCCTGGCTTCCAAGATAATGGCTATAAGATTGATGAGGTCCTGAGTAACTAGGTGGGATTGGCAGAGAAATACTGAAGTATTAATGGAATTACTCCCTAAGGCAAGCAGTGAAGGGCACTGATGGGGATCAGTTTAACCTTATAGTTCCATCCTCTGTGGAGGTTGTGGGTAACCCCAATCTTTCTGTGTCCAGTCATATCCAAGTTTTGTCAAACTCCTAAGTTTAAAGTTCCCCTATAAATCTGTCCATGCATCATGCCATCTTTGCTGAATCCCTTTTGAGTTAGTCTGCCATGACATTCTCCCTTGTGGTTCTGTCCCCTCACTGTTCCCCCATGCTTCATGGTGTCTTTCTCCTTACAGATAGCTAACTCTTTCAGGGTGCTAAACTCCTATATGTATTTAGCCAGCCAGTTAAGGGCGTACGCCAACTTCACAGCATATTCCCTTTCTTCTATTTAATTATGAGTTTCACTAGGGAACTTGTCTTTTCCATTGTTAACTATAGGCTCTCCCGACTCTGTTTCATATTTATCACTCCTGGCGTCTAATATACGTCTTCATTTTGTCTGTAACCTCTTCTAAATAAATCTACTTTTTGTCAAAGAGAATGGCCATTGAGAATTCTTCACATGGCCAAGCCCAATATTTGGTGCCTACATCAGCTTCATTAGTGGGTGGTAACCCCCAAACACATCATTTGGAACTAAGAATTGGTACCCTGAATACGTCATTTGGTGTTGGAATTACTCTCCTCAATCACATCAGGATGAGGTGAGTTGGGGGCAGCTAGGTGGCGCAGTGGTTAGAGCACCAGCCCTGAAGTCAGGAGGACCTGAGTTCAAATCTGGTCTCAGACACTTAACGTTCCCTAGCTGTGTGACCCTGGGCAAGTCACTTAACCTCAATTGCCTCAGCAAAAAGAAAAAAAAAAAAAAGGATGAGGTGAGTTGGGGGAGGAGGAAGAAGAAGGAAAGCCTCCAGAAGTAGGAGGATAACGGGAAAAAGAAAGACCCTGATGTCACAACACATAAGAATTATTTGTGTAATATTTGAGGCATTGTAGACACTTACATAGGCTGGCTAAACCCGACGTCACTTCACCCCTACCCACGGTGATCCCTCAATCAAAATCAACCAAAAGACAATATTTATTGAATACATATTCTCTATGAGGAAGGCACTCTTCAAATTTATCTTGCCACAGTTTACCTTGCTTCAATACACTCAACATTCCATGTCTTCTCTTCTCCAGGTTAATTTCCCACTTTGCTCGAGGAATAGAGAGGAGTCCATTCTTGGTAGAAGGGATGGTGGGTATGTCATCCCTAACCGTTAGAAAAATGGATAGCCTACTTCCTACAACAATACTATGAAATTGAGAGCCTACCATATCCAATTGTTTTTGAAATTTTAAAATTTTTCTCTAAAACTAAAATAAGCCTATATACAAAACTTCTTTTTCCTCTCAGAAATAAATGTGATAATATTCACTTTTGATTGATCCATCTCCAACTCCTCAGTACTCTCTGAGATTCTGTGATAGTCCCTCTGTTCTCTTCAATTTCTAATCATGTCTAGGGTATTTAATGCCTATCAGGGTGTAACATTTTAGGAATGACACTAATCAACCAGAAAGTGGAAAATAGTAAAGAACCCTAAAACCATGTCATATGAAATCAATTAAAGAAAATTAGAATTTTTTAGCCTACAGAACAAGACTCAAGGAGGATAGAATTATTATCCTCAAGTATCTGAAGGGTTTTCACATGACACAATCTCTTCTTATCCCTTTTCTTTCTATGGCGGAAAGGAAGTGGAGGAGTGGAGGGACTATCAACAATTTGTCCTTTCTAACAGAAGTGGTCCAGCCCAAAGTGGTGATGCATACATTTTTTTGTTATCTTCACTGCTGCCTTTTCAATTTTGACATTATTTTTATTTATTTATTTTTATTTATTTATTTATTTTTGCTTTTTGCTGAGGCAATTGAGGTTAAGTGACTTGCCCACGGTCACACAGCTAGGGAATGTTGTGTCTGAGACCAGATTTGAACTCAGGTCCTCCTGACTTCAGGGCTGGTGCTCTATCCACTGCGCCACCTAGCTGCCCCTATTTTTATTTATTTTTAAGAAAAAGGAATGCTGGTGACTACCAAAATACTTATTGGTATAATTTATTGATGGTAACTTAGGAGACATTTGGTTAGAGGTTTTTCCCTTGAAGAGACAGAAGACATTTTTATCCTTCACAAGTGAGAGCTTAGAATTCAAAATAATCAACAAATTTACTGGGGGGGTTGAAATGAGATTATTTGTATATTATTACTATTATTACACATAAACCTCCCTTTTATGTGAATAGATTATTATGGGTAAGAGCAAGGAAGGGGAAGGAAAAGAAATAAGCATTTATGTTGTGGCTACTCTAAGGCATTGTGCTAAGCAATTTTTTTTAAGTTTTGTAATAGTATTTTATTTTTTCAAATACATGCGAAGATACGTATTTCCATATACAACATGCTGTGCAAAAGTTAAAAAAAAACATGAGAAAAAAAAGTAAACAAACAACAACAAAAGGTGAAAATACTATACTTTGATCCACATTCAGTCTCATAGTTCTCTCTCTGGATGCAGATGGCACTTTTCTATCACAAGTTTATTGGAATTGGCCTCATTGTCAAAAAGAGCTAAGTCCATCACAGTTGAGCATCACGTAATCTTATGGTTACTGTGTATAATGTTCTCTTGGTTCTGTTCAATTCACTTAGTATCAGTTCATGTAAGTCTTTCCAGGTTTTTCTGAAATCAACCTGTTCATCATTTCATATAGAACAATAATATTCTATTATATTCACATAACATAATTTATTCAGCCATTCTTCAACTGATGAACATCTACTCAATTTCCAGTTCCTTAACACTACAAAAAGAGCTGCTACAAAGATTTTTGCACATGTGGATCTTTTCCCATCTTTTATGATCTCTTTGGTATATAGACCCAATAGCTCTCTTATCTCTACAGACCCATTAGAGATACTGCTGGATCACAGGGTATTGTGCCAAGCACTTTAACAAATATCATTTCATTTGATCCTCCCAACAACTCTGAGAGGTAAATGTTATTATCACCATTTTATAAATGAGAAAACTGAGGCTGAGAGAAAGTAACTTGGTCAAGATCACATAGCTAATATCTATATAAGGCTGAATTTGAATTCAGGTTTTTCCTGACTCCCAAGCTAGTATTCTATTCATTGAGCCACCAGCTACCACCAAGACTCAAAGTGTCTTTTACAAGAATATGACTCAATTCCATGGCAATCTTATACATGGGAGTTCAATGTAGCAATGCTACATATACAAAATAAATTGGTGGGGGGT
>JAJPUD010001720.1:211838-223413 GCA_023553655.1 Myrmecobius fasciatus | reverse complement strand
ACATGGTCAATTTTTGTATAGGTTCCATGGACTGCTGAGAAAAAAGTAAACTCCCTACTGTCTCCATTCAACTTTCTCCATAGATCTATCATACCTAACTTTTCTAACAATTGGTTTATCTCCCTAGTTTCTTTCTTGTTTATTTTGTAGTTTAATTTATCTAATTCTGAGAGAGCAAGGTTGAGATCCCCTACTAGTATCATTTGGCTGTCTATTTCTTCTTGTATCTCTCTTAATTTCTCCCCTAGGCATTTGTGTGCTATTGCACTTGGTGCATATATGTTTAGTAATGATATTGCTACATTATCTATGGTACCCTTTAATAAAATATAGTTTCCTTCCTTATCTCTTTTGATTACATCTATCTTGGCTTTTACTTGATCTGAGATAAGGATTGCTACCCCTGCTTTTTTTTGTTCACCTGAAGCATAATATTTTCTGCTCCAGCTATTTACCTTCATCCTATATGTGTCACTATGTTTTAGATGTGTTTCTTGTAGACAACATATTGTTGGATTCTGGTATTTAATCCAGTCTGCTATCCGCTTCCGCTTTATGGGAAAGTTCATCCCATTCACATTCACAGTTAGAATAACTAATTCTTTATTTCCTGCCATCTTATTTACCCAAGTTATGTTTTCCCCTTTTCTTTCCCCTTTCTCCCTTCCCCCCTCCTCAGTACTTTGCTTTTGATGACCCCCTCCCCCAAACAATACTCCACCCTTTAGATCCCCTCCCCCTGTTTTTACTCCTTTCCCCTGATTCTTCTATTTTCCCTTCTATTAGTTTGTCCCTTACTTTTCCTCCTTTCCTTCCCACTTCCCTCTAGCAACAGACAAGTTTCTATGTGAAATCAAATGTCTGATATACACTTTTAGAGTCCAACCTGATGAGAGTAAGATTTACACAATGCTCATCTCCCTCCCCTCTTTCTCTGAATTATATTAGGTTCTCTTTGCCTCTTCAAGTGATTTTACCTTGTTTTTACCTCCTTTTTTTTTAAATCTTATTTTACCACTTTTTTCCTCTTTTCCCCAGTATGACAACCTTTTCCCCTCTAGTTCTCTTTTTCATATTATCAAAGTATTATCTAGTTAATTATACCCCCAAACTTTAAGTATCCCCCTAGTAAAAATAAAGTTCTCAAGAGTCCTTTCCTTTTTACCTTTTTATGCATCTCTTGAGTTCTGTGTTTGGGTGTCGAGTTTTTTGTTCAGATCCGGTCTTTTCATTAGAAATAGGTGAAATTCACCTATATCATTGAATGACCATCTTCTTCCCTGAAGGATAATGCTCATTCTAGCAGGATAGGTTATTCTTGGCTGTAATCCAAGTTCCTTTGCCCTTCGGAATATCTGGTTCCAGGTCCTTCGATCCTTCAGGGTGGAGGCTGACAGATCCTATGTGATTCTAATTATTGATCCTCGGTATTTGAATTGTTTCTTTCTAGCTGCTAGCAGGATCTGTTCCTTGGTGCTATAGTCCTGAAATTTAGCCACGATATTCCTTGGGGTCTTAATTTTGGGGTCTCTTTCAGGAGGTGATCGGTGAATTCTTTCAATGGTGATTTTGCCCTTTGATTCTACAATCTCAGGGCAGTTTTCTTTCAGGATTTCCTGGAAGATAGTGTTTAGATTCTTTTTTTCATCATGGCTTTCAGGAAGTCCTATAATCCTTAGATTGTCTCTCCTAGATCTATTTTCCAAGTCAGTTGTTTTTCCTAGGAGATATTTCATATTTTCTTCTAATTTTTCAATTTTTTGTTTTTGTTTGACTGATTCTTCAAGTCTTATTGAGTCATTCCCTTGCATTTGTTCAATTCTTATTTTTAAAGTGTTGTTTTCTTCATTTACCTTTTTAAGCTCCTTTTGTAACTGGCCAATTTGTTCATTGCACTCTTTTTCCACTTCACTAATTTTATTTTTCAATAAATTGGTATCTTTTTCATATCTCTTTTGCAGGGCATCATATCCTTCTTGCAAGATATTGTATCCTTCTTGCACTGATTTCAGGTTATTTTCCCATTTCTACTCCAGCTCTCCTTTGAGGTTCTTTATGCAATCTTCCAGAAAGGCCTTTTGAAAAGGGGACCAGTGATGGTCCTTGCTGATTTTCTCTTCAGTTTTGTCTAAAGGAACCTCTGGATCTGGGGTGATAACTTCTTTCTCTTTATAAAAGCTGTCTATGGTGAGAGCTCTCTTTTGCTTCTTCATTTTTTTTTTTTTTTTAGACAGCGTGGGTATTTCTTCAAGGTAGGGAAAAAAAAAAAACGGCGGCTGAAAAGCTTTGCCCTGGGGCACTTCGGCGATTTGACTTAAGGTGCTGGGCCGGTGGGGGCTAGGACTAAGTCCGAATTACTCCTTAAACAAGGCAAGTCTGCCAGAACACCTGCCCCCAATCAGGGCAGAGTGTCTCGAGTGCCTCAGATAAACTCCAGGTGTTTGGAATTTGGAGTTTGGAGTTTGGAATTTCTGCCATGATGAGCTGAGCTGAGTCCCACCCTCACTTCCGGCCTACACAGGAGTCATCTATTTATCTCTCTGTCCGAGTCCGACTAACCTGATATGAAGTTATCCAGAGAGCAGTGTCCAAATATTTCTGAGTTTGTTGACTTGAAGATCAGTTCAGAGGCTTATTTTATTGTTGATTTGAGAGAAGATCGGAGGAGAGGCAGAAAGTCACCTTTTCACTCTGCCATCTTGGCTCCGCCCCCCTTATATCTCAACTGCCCCACTTTTGCCAAGCATGTGAGTCCCAGTTTAGTGGCCTCCCCTCAGTTTCCCTATTTATTTTTGCTTTTATCTTCCTTTCCTTCTTCTAGAGAGAAGAAATTTCTCTGCCATATTAAAAAAATCATTTGGTGCTCTTTTTGCTATAGCAATTGTATTACGTGATGGGTCAACTTGTTCTGATCTGTGAGGTTAAAGTGAGTTTTTTCATGGTAAAACTAAAAAATAATACACTGTCATAACTGCCCACAATAAGACCTTCTAAACTGACAAGACTGAACTGTCCTCCTTAGAGAACATAACATCCTGTACCTTTTTTTGCTTCCTAAAAGATTTTCAAATGAAAGACTATTTCAAATGATGGTCCGGGAATAATTAACTTAGGAGCATTCATTTGCTTGCAAAAGTTAGACTCATTTTTGGCTATTTTAATTCTATTGGTGAAACAGAGCTGTTTTCAAAGTCTTCATTTTATGAGGAATACACTGTTCTATGTGCAATGGGGTCTCCCCCCCCCTTTATTTGGCAACATTTCTGCTGGTGACATACTGGGGATTAGAAAATCAAGGGCAAAAAGTCATTCTCCTCAGGACATGAGTTGTAAATAGACACTTTAAATTAGCTTTGGATCACTGCTCCTCCTCTCAAGTTTATGAAGAATGCATTTCCCCTAGTATAGTATACATGTAGAATGTCATTGAGAACCAAAGAAGCACAAAGTAGGGTATCAGTTGTTATCTTTGGTGCCTCAAATTTCTTCTCTTCCAACAGACGATCAATTTCTTGAATCCCTGAGGTTTTTCACCTTTGTGTTTTGACATGGTACTTGAATATAACAATCATTAACAGTCAAAAGTTGAATTGACTCAAATCGTATGAATTCTCAATCATGCAAATACTCAAAGAGGACAAAGCCAAGAGCCTGGCAATGCTTGTCAAAGAATCTGTCAGATTATGGATTTCATTACTATTGGATCTACCTATGCAAGTGCATGGAGCATCAGATTCCCAAAGGTTGCAAAAGCAACACTTGAAGAAGCTATTTTCCTGCTAGTTTCATGACTTAAGGATGCCCTACCCACCAGCATCAGTGTCCCTTTCACCACCACAATATATCCTCAGTGGTTGGAGTTGTTCCAGGCTCCTTGGCTTTTGTCCTGTGGAAAAACAAGTCAAGAGATGGGCAATGGACAAGTAAATAGGAGTAATTTATTAAACTGCACTCCTCTCCACCACACACAAACACACACACACACACACACACACACACACACACACACACACATCCACATACCCAACCTCTGGATCCTGGCCCAGTTGAAGAGAAAGAAGAAAGATTCTTCCTTCCAATTCAATCAAATTAAACTTTTATCAAGCACCTGCTACGGTCCTAAGCACTATGATAGACAATGAGATACAAGACAAATAAAACCGGCCCCTGTCCTTAAAGGAGATCAAGATGCAGAATCTTTCAAGAGCAAATTATTTAACTTTCCATTTCCTGACTTCCTAGATTGATTGAGGATCTGAACTAGGAACGTGGAAACCAAGCTAAACTCATAATCTTCCATCACGTGGTCACTGGGAGATAGTGAGGGGATTTGTCTCAGACCAAAAGTGTTGAAAGCATGTACTATTAATCCATTTTCTTAACAGCACATGATTCTCAGTAAATTCATTGTGTTCTCACTATATGAGGTCATATTATAAATTTGGACTAGTCTAATAGGAAAAAATTCATTGGATGAAGGTTCATGACTATTACTATGAATAGTTTCAGAGCTCAAATCAGAAACATTCCTATTATCAAATGAAATAACATATGAAAAAAGTGCTTAGCCCAGTGTCTGGAACTTAGTATTAACTATATAAATGCATATTCCCTTCCCTTACCCCTTTCTCCTAGGAGAACATTATTATAATAATATAATGGAGGCTAGCCAATAATGACTAATTCCCATATGGTTTCATTTCATATAAGATTTAGATTTAGACTTGGAAGGGACAAAAGGTAATATGATATAATAATAATGTAATATCTAAGATATATGACATGACATGATATGATGTGATGTGATATGATGTGATATACCTTTCTTTCTTTCTTTTTGCTTTTTTGCTGAGGCAATTGAGGTTAAGTGACTTGCCCAGGGTCACACAGCTAGAGAATGTTAAGTGTCTGAGACTAGACTTGAACTCAGGTCCTCCTTACTTCAGTGATGTGATATACCTAACTACAAATCTCACATTCTACAAAACTGAACTATAATAATTAATGAGGCAAAGGAGCTGACATTCCTTGGGAAAGACCAAAACATCAGAATGGCATTTAATATATCAGAAAGCAGAATATTACACCAAGACCCCAAGGCTCATTTGGGAAGGAAGAATACTCAAAAGAAAAAATGTGATGGTGGCAACACAACCTTCTTGGCAGGTACAGAGACCAGGCTGAAGAAGAAGGGACCCTTCCCACATCTTCTATCTTCCAAACTGGTAGCTATAGACAAGTCACTTGAACCACTCTGAGTCTCATTTTCAATGTTCTTTCTATTTTTATTTTATTTATTTATTTAGTATTTTCCCCCCGTTATATTCAAGACAAGAACAACAAAAAAAGTCTTTATACTTGTTTTTAAAAGTTTTGAATTCTAGATTCTCTTCCTTATCCCTATTCACAATTAAGAAACCACTTGTGAAGTTCTGCAAAACATTTCCATAAAAGTCAAGTTGTGGGAAAAAAAATAGATCTCCCACCCTAATGAAAATCGAACCCCTCAAGAAAAATTAAGTTAGAGAGAGACAGAGACAGAGAATGCTACAATCTGTTTTCAGACACAATCAATTCCTTTTCTGGGTATGGATAGGGTTTTTCATCATAAGTCCTTCAGAGTAGCACTACTGAGAATAGCAAAGTCGTTCATAGATAGTCATCCCAGAACATTGTAATATCTTTGTATATGTACATTTCACTTTGCTTGAGTTCATGGAGTACTTTCAAGGTCCCCTCCCCCCAAGCTTCCTGCTCATCATTTCCCATAGAACAATAATATTCTATCATAAACACATACCACAATTTATTGAGCCATTCCCCAATTGATGGGCATCCCCTCAATTTCCAAATTTTTTGCCGAGAAGAGAGTTGCTATGAATATTCTTGGTACATATAGGTTATTTTCCTTTTTTTCTGAATGTTTTTTGGTATTCATGACAAATAGGAATGCTGTTAGGTCAAAGTATATATTTGAATTTATATCCATTTGGGTACAGATCATATCTTTTGATCATTTATCAATTGGGGCATGTTCCCTCTAATTTTGCGAAATGAGGCCTTATCAGAGAAACTTGCTTCAAAATTCTTTTTACAATTACTACAGTTAACTAGATTTCCCTCCATTTATTCTCCCTCTCTTTTTACCCTGTCCCTCCTCAAAAGTGGTACTGACCACTCCCTCCCTCAATATGCCTTATTTTTTTCTACCTTCCCCTCTTCCCACATCCCATTGTCCTTCTATTTTCCTGCAGGGTAAGATATATCTTTATACCCCTATTGAGTGTGTATGTTATTTCCTCTTCTAGCCAATTCTTATGAGAGTAAGGTTCACTCACTCCCCTTCTCTTCCCTCTCTGTTCTTTCTTAATGGATACAGTCCTAGACTTAGAACTAAGAAGGCTTAGGTTCAAATCCAACCTCTCACATTTACTAGTTTCAAGTCCCCTATCTCTGAACCTTAACTTTCCCATCTATAAAGTGGAAACAATAATAACCATAGTAGTATCTGTTTCAAAGGGTTATAGTGAGCATCAAATTAGTTGCCCTATGCAAATCTTAGAGCAGTGCTGGATTCAAAATCAGAAGACCTATGTTCAAATCACTTACTAGCAATTTGACTTTACATAAAACATTTTTCTCTATGGGCCTCAGTTTCTCCACTGCAAAATGAGAAAGCATGGGATGAGATGTGCTTTAAAGACTTTTCCAGTTCTAAATATAAAAGCCTTTGTATTCCCTAGCAAACCTTAAAGTGCTAAAATTCAGATGCTTTAATAGACTAATTTCCCTTCAGTCCATTCACTGAAAACAAATTCTATCACACAGCTTTGGTTATCTAAAGGAGCTTAATCTCAGCCTAGAACAATCATCAAGGTTGAGAGGAATCCTTCAGGACCTGCAGCATTGGGTATCAGTTATTATTTCAGGCTAAAGAATCAAAATTGATTCTCTTACCACTGTACTTTTATTTTTCCTCCTGTGAAATTTAATTTTTTTCATCCATCAAAGGAAAAACCATATACCTCTGTCAAAGATATTTGGTAAAACATAGAAAAGTTAAAGGATTCCTAAGTTCATTGAACTACAGAAACTCAGATCTTGGAAAAGCCTCCAAAGGGCTCTAGTCTACGTAAAACATGATGTGTCTGGCAAGTGCTCACTTAGCCTTTGCTTGAACACCTTAAATGATGAGGAACTCACTACCCTATAATCTACACTTGTTTTTAGGGATTCAATTCTGTTCAATTCAATAAAATTTACTGACTGATTCCTATTTTTGGTAACCATGGTAAGTACTAATGAAGATAAAGACAAAATTTCATAAGCAATATTTGAACAAAACCAAAAATACTTATACTACTTTTCTCCCAGGGTTGTTTCTGAGGATAAAATGAGATGATAGATATATAACACTTTTTAAAGTGTTATATAAATGCTAGCTATTATTATTATTTAGCCATTATGTAACAGGCACTGTGCTTAGTATTATTACTAAAAAGACAAAAATAAAATAATCTTTGTTTTCAAGGAACTTGTCTAACAGAAAAAAATGTGTATATTATACAGATATATATTATACATATATGTGTCTGTAATATATACATATATTCATATTATATATAATATATAAATATATTCACATTATGTATACACATACTTTCACATACATTTTCTTCCTAATATATAAAGAAACACATACACACACACACACACACACACACACACACACACACAGAGTAACTTTAGGGAGAATGATACTAACAGCTGAAGGACCAGAAAAGATCCTATATAGAAGATAGTATTAGAGGTGAGTCTTGTAAGATAAGAGGGGAAGAAGGAAGGGTCTCTACCACGTTCCTGTGGAGAGCTCACAAATTGGACTGAGAGATACAGTTAAAACCAAACACTGAAATGACATGTACCAGGAAATGAGTTGTGGCTGCAGTAAATGTGTCTTCCTTTCCACTCCAACACTAGAATGAACATTCACAAGAGAGCATTTCTATCCCACCTGAGGAACTAGTTAATAATGAGGTTCAAAAGAGATCCCAAAAGGTTGGGGTTACAGACCAGTATTGTAAGGTCTCTCAAAAAAATTTGCAGGCTTAGACCCATTTCTAACTCAAGGGGCAAAGTTTATTATAGTTGTAATTCCAGCTGAAGTGGACTAAGTTCCAAAAGGATTTAGCAAAGAACCAGAAGCAAGAAGATAAATTTATAGGGAAATGAGAGATCAAGTGCTTCAGGTCATTGATATGCTAATTTTATGGCTTAAAGGTTAGATGTAAAATTGAGGAGTGGTCTGGCATGCACCTACTGAATTTTATGGTTTAGTCTGGTATGCATCTCATTACTGTGTCAGAAACTATGCTATTACTGGCCAACAGATTGTTATCTGGCAGCCAGCATTGTTTATGGAGCTAAGGTACTTCCAAGGCCAGAAAGCGTTAGGATTACTGCCACATCTCCCCTAGTAGCTGTACCCTATCAGTTAATGTCCAACACTATTTCACTTTCCAAGTACCTTCCTGGGCAGATGAATATGACCCAGTATTATCCATCAGTTTCTTTTGATGACAGGATGGGTACCATGACTAAAGAATGGTGTTATTCTTCAGCAGTTCTACACAGTGCGTATTGCTGCCACATATGAGTAGATCAGAGACAACTCAGGATAGTCATCCTGGCCCCTGCATACAAGAGAACAGTTCAAGTAACAATTTTGCACAAAACCAAATCCATATTTTGTTGTGCCACAGTTCCATGTTTCAGTTTCCCTCAGTTGCTCTGTTCCAGTTTTCCTTGATTGTTCTGCCCCAAAATAGCAACCTCCTTCCTTCTGACCATCAGAAATAATTGGACTCACATTCCAAAGGACTCATAAAAACTCCAGATGGTCAGCCTCAATATACCCCTTATCTTTTGGCTCCAGACTTACTGAATTCCAGTTCCTGTCTCAAGCTTCCTTTACTCCCTATCTGTCAGAATTGAATTGATAGCCATTCCTAGAACTCAGTTTCTCTTCCCCACCACCCCACCACCCCACCATCCCTCCTTTTGCCTCATGAGCTCTTTGTTCCCAGAAAGTTTATAAAAATGTTATGACCAAACTTACTATTTGCTGGACCTGCTTGAGATCCAGTCGGCTGGCATGTCTATCAGTCTAAACTCTCAATGGACTGTGTGCTTTGAAACAAGAGTCCCAGCCGTCCTGATCCATAGCTATGGATTCTGAACTCTCAATTAACATCGATAAAATATTAACTAATTTCCAATATGTGATGATGCCTCAGTTTCTCCCTGAGCATTACAATCTTAGCCCTTTCCCCAGATACCCTTGACTTTGGGTTACAGGAAGGGAATATGTAGCTCAGATATCCATTGAGAACTGTTCCAAAAATATAAATCAACTAATAATCAGCACCTTCTGCTGGTTCTTGACATTGAAAATCAGATATCAAGGAAATTTTATTAAAGAAGATTCTTAAGGAATAGTCTTAACATTTCTGGCCAGAAGCGGGGCCCTGCTCCTCTTCAGGAAGAAACCCCAAGCCCCAAGCACAGAAGTGGGAAAACCTTTATACTAGCTAGTTTGGCACAGTCCCTCCCTTCAGAGAATGGATTGGTCCATTTCTTCTGGATTACAATCTTTCTGATACTCTCACTACATGTTTCCCGTAAATATGTATAAACATGTTCCCCCTCCCTCATCACACATCCCATGTTCAAAAATGACAGAAAACTCCTCTTATGGGGTGTTTTGTTTAATATTCAAATAACCTATTAAGCAGGCACAATAGCAATTTGGGCAAGTCAGGTCATTGATTCCAACTAGTTTGGGCTGGATGGACATTATCTGAAGTTTGTAGTTTTCTCAAAACCCCAAGATTCTTTCTGATTTCTTGAATCCACCTGTGCCTTCCTAGTTCCCCAATTCCTTATTTGTCCAAGGCTTCTATTGATCACTTAATTGTTCTGTGGAATCCTAACCTTCCTTAACCTCTCACATTCTGAAAATCTCTTGGTCAGTGGTACCCACTCTCCCACACTACCTCAAAGTTTGCAACACTATGTAAACTCAACTTTTCAGCATTTCTCACACTAGGAAGAAAGAAAAGAAAAGAAAATGTGTACTCATCACTTTAAATTGGCAAATTGGAATTGGTTACTCACTTTACAAAAGAAGAATGGACCCTAGATTGCTCTCACAATAAAAGTGCTACAGAGCACTTGCTTAAAACAGGACTTAATTTCCATAACCTCTTTCAGGAGCATATCTATTGACCTGAAAGAAGAAGATGTTGATTGGTAGTGAATTTCTCATTTTGTTGGATCAACTTGAAGGAATAGATGTGAACTGGTTTCATCTGCTTAGTATGTCTGTGGGACTGATAGTTATTTGATTATGTGGGGATTTTATTTTTCTTAATAAGCCATAGCCAAATCAGAAAGAATAGCACATTAGAGAGCATGTTCTGTTCATTTTTAAAACCCAGTGGAAATATATTTGAGTGCTGAAAACAGAGAGCAGAGCACACCAGAGAAATAATGCTAAACAAAAATATATTGCACGTTCATTTCCCGTTGTTTCACAAATGCAAACTGCAGTGTTCCTTATGCGGGGTGATTCTGCTAATCTGTAGAGGCCATCACTCAGATACTGCTGATAATAAAACCTGTTACTTGTAGCTTGATACTCATCAGCATTAAATCATCTAAGGTTTATTACCTCATCTGATAGGTCAAGATACAGTGAAAAGAACAATGGAATAGGATTTAAAAGAAATTAATCTAAGTCTCTGCTATTCTGCGTGGTCTTAGACAACTTGTTTAGACTCATTTTCCTGATTTCAAATCAAGTCTCATACACTCACGGGCTTACTAGCAGTTTGAACCAGAGCAAGACATTTCACCCTATTTGTCTCAACTTTCTTATCTGTAAAATGAACTGGAGAAGGAAATGGCAAACTACTCCACTATCTTTGCCCAAAAAACCCAAATGGGGTCATGAAGAGTCAGACATGACTGAACAGCAACAAAGTCAGGATAATTATACCTGATCTAGCACTTCACTGGTGGCACTATATACTGGAAAACAATGCAGTCATTCACTCATTCATTTGACAAACATTTATTCAAGACCTCTGAGAAGTAGAGTTATGTGCTAGTACCTGGGAAAATTAAAAGCATAAGAGAGATACAATCCTTGCCTTCACAGAACTTATAGTTTAATAGGGAGGTAATGATGTAATGTGATTTGAGAGGACCCTGACCTTGGGTCTTCGGTTCTAATGAGTCCTTGGTCTTCTGGCTTTGGAATCTTACTCAGGAAACTGAGCACACCCATTCTATCAGAAGGCTACCCTTAATTCATGTGGAGATCACTTCCTAGCCCTACTCTTGAGCTATAGAACTAACATCTCTATGATTGAAAACTGTTTAAGTGTATCTCCTTGATACTGTATCTTTACTGAATTTGTTTAGAATTCAGTCCACACAGTAATGGTTGCACTTTGCTTTTAATAAACTTTGCCCCTTGACTAGGAGATAGGTTCAAGCCTGCAAATTCTTT
>JAJPUD010001720.1:189176-211828 GCA_023553655.1 Myrmecobius fasciatus | reverse complement strand
GATCCCTCTACGGTTCTCTCACCATAAAAGATACCTTGGCCTATATATGTCCTTCTTCTGCATTATGAGTTCTTGCCAGAGGCTTAATTTTCTAGAGATTTAATTTTGAGGAAGTGCCAGTGCCAATCATACTCACTCCTTCATTCCTTTCCCAACTCCCTTCCTGACCCAGGACCTTTTCCCCCACCTTTTTCAGCTTCTGTTTATGTGTTGTATAATGGCATAATTATGTATTGTATGATTTTATCCATCATGTATTGTATATAGTATTGATGTAAACTGTGTTCCCCTTGATCATGAGGGGGAAGGGTTGAAAAGTCCCTGAATCGAAACCCCTCCCAGCCTTTGGGAGGGGCCCTACCCTTCTATTTATGGGGGAAACTCCCAGAGAAGTAATATCCTCTATGATTCAATTGGAGATCTTGGCCTGGGGGCATAATCACTGCCCTATTGAGTTGAAAATTAGTCCCTCAGAGGGAAGCAATAAATTGGAAAATCATCTTTCCATTTAAGAGTTCTGATAAAGGTCTCATTTCTAAAATATATAGAGAATTGTCTCATATTTATAAGAATTCAAGCCATTCTCCAATCGATAAATGGTCAAAGGATATGAACAGACAATTTTCAGATGATGAAATTAAAACTATTTGTAGCCATATGAAAAGGTGCTCCAAATCACTATTGATCAGAGAAATGCAAATTAAGACAACCCTGATGTACTACTACACACCTGTCAGATTGGCTAAAATGGCAGGAAAAGATAATGACGAATGTTGGAGGGGATGTGGGAAGGCTGGGACACTGATGCGTTGTTGGTGGAACTGTGAACGGATCCAGCCATTCTGGAGAGCAATTTGGAACTATGCTCAAAAAGTTATCAAACTGTGCATACCCTTTGACCCAGCAGCATTTCTATTGGGCTTATATCCCAAAGAAATCATAAAGGAAGGAAAGGGCACCACATGTGCAAGAATGTTTGTGGCAGCCCTTTTTGTAGTGGCAAGAAACTGGAAACTGAATGGATGCCCATTAATTGGAGAGTGGCTGAATAAATTATGGTATATGAATGTTATGGAATATTAATGTTCTGTAAGAAACGACCAGCAGGATAATTTCAGAAAGGCCTGGAGAGACTTGCATGAACTGATGCTGAGTGAAATGAGCAGAACCAGGAGATCATTATACACAGCAATAACAATACTATATGACGATCAATTCTGATGGACATGGCTCTCTTCAACAATGAAATGTTTCAAACCACTTCCAATTTTTCACAGAAGAAAGCCATATACACCCAGAGAGAGGGATATGAAATGTGGACCAGAACATAGCATTTTCATGCTCTCTATAGATGTTTGCTTGCATTGCGTTTCTTTTTCTGATTTTTTTTCTTGTAGATATGATTTTTCTTGCACAAAAATGATATGTGGAAATATGTATACATATATTCGATTTGTCAAGTATTTTAACATAATTAACATGTAGTGGATATTCTGCCATCTAGGGGAGGAGTGGGGAGTAGGGGGGAAAATTTGTAACAGAAAGCTTTGTAAGGGTTAACGTTGAAGAATTACCCATACATATGTTTTGCAAATAAAAAGTTCTAATTTAAAAAAAAAGAAAGAAAGAAAAAGAAAGAAAATTACTCCCTCAAATTGCTCCCTAGCTCGGAGCAATAAAAAACCCCAATAAAATCAAAGGTTGTGTGCCCAGACCTTTGCAAAAGTCTTAACATGATTTTGTCCGCTGTTTTCTTAGTGTAATAAATTCATTTTTTTTGGCCACAAACCTCTCACCTCATTCATTCGGGTTTGCGAATTCTTTCCCAAAGTCTACAACCAGCCAAGGGACCCCATTGCTGTCAGGGGATCTCTCAAATCTCATTTCTCATACCTCAACAGTATGAGGAAGTAGAAAATAAGTCTATTTTTTTTTTTGCATCTCATTTTATTTTATTTTTATTTGCAAAACATATGTATGGGTAATTCTTCAACATTAACCCATACAAAGCTTTCTGTTACAAATTTTCCCCCCTACTCCCCACCCCTCCCCTAGATGGCAGGATATCCACTACATATTAATTATGATAAAATACTTGACAAATTGAATATATGTATATATATTTCCACACTTATCATTGTTGTGCAAGAAAAATCGTATCTACAAGAAAGAAATATCAGATAAAGGAAACAATGTAAGCAAACATCAATCGAGAGCATGAAAATGTTATGTTGTGGTCCACATTTCACATCCCTCTCTCTGGGTGTATATGGCTTTCTTCACTGAACAATGAGAAGTGATTTGAAACAGAAAATAAGTCTATTTCACTTACCTTGAAACCATCAGCACTCTAACTCCTCCTCAGATTTACATTGGCCATCTCCCTAATTAAGTACCTGGAACATACATTGATCTGTTCCTCTACTCATTCAATACTAGTGCAGAGGTTTTTTGATTTCCTGAGAAAGTGTTTCCTCCAAATGCAAATGGCATAAATGTGACGAACAGACTTTCTCATGTCTATTCCTCCTCCCCAAATCTCTAAGTTTGTATCTATTCCATCTGCATCACTGTCATAGGTGTGCTCTGCCTGGATGATTAAATTTTTGGAAGAATCCATATATCTACTACAATAGGAACTTCTTGAACTGATAAGGATTAATAATAGCTAACATTCATATAGCACCTACTGTGTTCCAGGCACTGTGCGAAGTTTTATACAAGTATTTCATTTGCTATAACAACCCTAGGAAATAGATGCTATTATTGTTCCTATTTCACAGATGAGGAAAACTGAGGCAGACAGTGATTAAGGGACATGGTCACAGAGCTAGAAAATATATGAGACTAGATTTGAACTTAAGTTTTCCTAATTTGGCACCCTATCAATTGTGCTATCTAGTTGTCCTAATAAGGGGATAGAATTGTGCTTTTATGTCAGTGAGCAGTTTCAATTACCCACTTCTGACTCCATTTTATCTTCCATCTGCTATGCCTATCCAAGCTATCTATACTGATCATCTACCTCCTCAGAGCTTTGACATTTAAAGCTCCTCACAACTTGGCCCCAACCTGCATTTCCAGCCTTATTACACATTACTTCTTTATATACACACACAGTACTTCTTAAATTGTCCTTCTTAAACATGGTACTCCATCTCCCACTCTATTCTGTTGCACTGACTGTCCCCCATGCTTATAATGCACTCATTCTCACTTCCACCTCTTAGATTTCTTAGCTTCCTTCAGGTCTCAGTTTAAGTACCATTTTCTACCTAAAACTTTTACTTCCTCCCCCTCTCTGATAGTGACTTCCAAAACAATTGTCTATATTTCGAATGCATATGTGTATATATATATATATATATATATATATATATATATATATGCATAGATATAGATATATATATCCACACATATATGATGTGTTTTCCCTGATTGATTATTTCATTGTAAACTTCCATTAAGGTAGATTCTGTTTTGCTTTTTTCTTTATATCTCTAATGTCTAGTTCATAACTAGTAGATACTTAGTAAGTAGATTAAGTAGATACTTAATAAATCTTTGTTGATTTATTAATTAATTTAAATTAAAGGGCTGGCCATGCAACTACAAATTTTAAAGTCAGCAAAGGCAAAAATGAAAAGATACAGCTTTCATCTTCTTTCCATCGTGGATGACAGTGAAAGCAGAATATCTAAATTCAGGAATTATGAAGAAAGGACAATATGATAGCAAAAATAATTTTGTTACACAGTGAAGAAGATAAATGAGGGAGAGAGTATGTTTCATAAAACCAACTCAGTTTTATTTATTAGTTCAATAGGGTTTTTTAAAGTTTTGTTAATCTCTCCTTTTATTTTCAGAATTTCAAATTTGGTATTTAATTGGAGGGTTTTAATTTCTCCTTTTCCTAGCTTTTTTAGTTACATGCCCAATTCATTGATCTTGAGAGTATGTTTCTCAGATTTAAAGGGAGCTATTGGCTGTATCTCCCAGAGCAGGCTAGCTGTATGAAGAGCTTCCAGAACCATGAGTCTGAGGTGCATAGGAGTCTCCAGAGCTGTATTTTTAATATTAATTGAATTATTTGTCTAGAAATCAGCTCAGTAATTGATGTTAACCAATGGTTTAGCACTCTTGTATTCTGCAACACAAGAGCAAATAAGGGAAATGTGGTGGATTGAGTTCAGTTGGAGGTCACTGTATGTCTGTAACTGAGATCCTTTTGCTCAGCCTATCTTTATGTAAATAAACTCTTTTGCAAAATTCCCTTTCATGTTATCATGGATCTCACTGAGGAGACTTTGTAGTATAATGGGACCCAGTGAAAATAGTAAAAAGCCATGCATGAAAAGGAACATTTGGAGAAGTTTACTATGAAAAAGGAATCTTTGGGCTCTGTATAGGATGTTTTCCTTTATAATGACAATGATGAACATGTTAAGTAAACATTTATGTATCCCTATTTTATACCTGCTTTAGCGGCAACATAGATTTAAAGCTAGAAGGGATCTGAGAGAAGATTGAGTTTAGACCATTTTTTTTTCCAGCCCATCATTTTGCAAATAAGGAAAGGGAGGCATAGAGAATTAATAACTTAACCAAGATCATACACCTATCAAATGATGCATCAATCAATACACATTTATTAAATACCTATTATGAGTCAAATGTGCTAAGCTTAAGATTTATGAAAAGAGGCAAAAAACAGATCCTGCTCTTAAAGATTTTATAGTCTAAAAGGAAAGACAACATGCAAACAAATCTATGCAAAGCAAACCATATACAGGATAAATAGAAAATAATTAACATATGGGAGGCAGTAGAATCTGAGGGGGGGGGGGGGATTTGAATCCAGGTTATTCTGACTCCAAATCCAGTGCTCTAATTTAGACCATGACATTTAGCAGGTAATTGAACAAACTTATCTCTGAGATCCTATCAGTCCCATTGTTAATTTATACATAAGAAATATGTATTTGAAAAGAGCCTCAAAGGTTGTGATTTTTCTATCAAGTCAAAAGCTCTCTTTTTAAGAAAATCAGCAGCAAAAATTGGTCTACTACCTTCTAGTGCTTTTACAGAGCATACCCTCAGTGTATGAACTTGAGCCATTTTACAAAAACAAAGAGTTCTACCAGGGTATATTGATAAATGTTTAACAACCAGCTCTCCAAGGGATAGGGAAATATATTTATTTATTTAAAGCTTATTCAATCAATAAATATTTATTAAATGCTTACTATGAGCCAGGCACTGTGTGCTAAGTGCTGGGGATACAAAAAGAAGCAAAAGATACTCTTTGTCCTCGAGAAATTTACAATATGGAAATAAATATGTATAGGTATATATACATGTATATAAATACATACACACACACATATATACATAGGTATATATGTGTGTATATATATATCAGGTTTTATAGAACAATTAATAGAATTGAGGGATTAGGGAAGGGTTTCTGCAATTTCTTAACTCTAAACAATCAAAAAGAATAAAGTAAGCACAGATTTATAGCATCTGCCAACTGACAAGTTGTAAATGTTCACATTGAACATTTAACAATCAGCCTTTTTGAACATAAATGTTCAAGCCAGCTCAAGCATAACACTGATTCTAATACTAACTCACTTTTGTAATATTAGTACTCCATTCCCCCATCCCTTAACAATATAAGGAGAAAGAGAGGTTAGAGGTACAAGGAATGTGAAGAAATTTTTGGTTACCAGAAGTTTGAGATGAAGGATTCAGTCAGACACTAAGGGAAGACAGAGATCAATATAATGACCAGACATCTTCATATCTGTCCTGATCTTTTCTATATCCTTACTCCCCAAAAGACAAACTAGTCACAACAAGAAGCATATAGAGGCCTCTGTGCATGACAGAATAGCAGATGGAAAAGCACCAACAATCATACCAGATCCCAAATCCATGCCTTGGACCAAGAGGAGGAGTTGGAATCATAGATTCCAAGCTTCTGAGTTTTCATCTAAAAACTGACCCTATTGAACATGAACATAGGAACTCCTTTGGGTTTTCTAAATTCACTGTCTTGAATGGTGACTGTCCTGGTGTACTATTTTAGGCAGAAATGCTTCATTTCACACTCCACTCTTCCTGCCATCTTCTCCACTGGCCTTTATGCATGGACCAGATTACATGCTCTTAAAGCTTCAACCCATTCTTCTCTAGAATTTCTGTCTGTCCTATGGTGCCCCTATAATGGTAGATGACTGCCTCATTTGATTTTAGGTAAACCAGAGACATGCTTTACTTCATTCTCTACATCCCAAACACCTTCTTCATAGATTCACTAGCAGTCTTTTTGTCATAGACCTACCCTTTACACTACACTATCCCATTCTCTAATTCTAGAACCATGATCAAATCAATTCTGCAACAGTTTCTGTTAGAGATGTATCATCTATTCCCCTATGCACCATCAGCCCAAAACCAAATACCCCTTCCAGGCCACTATTCTCCTATGTGTGCTTTCTTTCCACTCAGAATGTGAGCTCTTGGAGAACAAGGTCTGTCTTTGGTTTTGTGTTTGTTATCTCCAGTGCTTAGCACAATGTTTGACAAATAGTAAAGACTTAAAATTTTTTTTTCATAATTCATTCTTTTCCACTAGAAAAGAAACTATGGAAAAACTAAAATCAAAACAACAAAAAAAACCTGAACTTTCCTAAAACTCCTTGATTTGGCATAGCCTATGAATTTCTTTTTTTTTAATTAAAGCTTTTTATTTATAGAACATACGAGTGATTTTTCTACATTGACCTTTGCAAAAATTTTTTTGTTCCAAATTTTCTCCTCCTTCCCCTCACCCCCACCCCTAGATGACAGGTAGTCTAATACATGTTAAATATGTTAAATTATATGACAAATCCAATATATATATACATATCTATACAGTTATCTTACTGCACAAGAAAAATCAGATCAAGAAAGAGAAAAAAAAAACAACCTAAGAAGGAAAACAAAAAAAAGCAAATATTCACAGAAAGCATTAAAATGCTGTGTTGTGGTCCACACTCAGTTCCCACAGGCCTCTCTCTGGATGTATATGACTTTCTTCATTGCTTAACATTAGGAACTGGCCTAAATCACCTCATTGTTGAAGAGAACAACGTCCATCAGAATTGATCGTCATATATTCTTCTTGTTGTCATGTATAATGATCTCCTGGTTCTGCTCATTTCATTCAGCTTCAGTTCATGCAAGTCTCTCCAGGCCTCTCTGAAATCATCCTGTTGGTCATTTCTTACAGAACAGAATAATATTCATATACCATAATTTATTCAGCCATTCTCCAATTGATAGGCATCCATTCATTTTCCAGTTTCTAGCCACTACAAAAAGGACTGCCACAAACATTCTTGCACATGTGGGGCCCTTTCCTTCCTTTAAGATCTCTTTGGGAAATAAGCCCAATAGAAACATTGCTGGGTCAAAGAGTATGCACAGTTTGATGACTTTTTGAGTATAGTTCCAGATTGCTCTCCAGAATGGTTGAATCCCTTCACAATTCCACCAACAATGTATCAGTGTCCCAGTTTTCCCACATTCCCTCCCACAATCGTCTTTATCTTTTGCTGTCATTTTAGCCAATCTGACAGGTGTGTAGTGGTACCTCAGAGTTGTCTTAATTTGCATTTCTCTGATCATGAAATTAAAACTATTTCTAGTCATATGAAAAGATCCAAATCACTCCAGCCTCTGGGATAAGAACTCACTACATTGCTAGGAAAAATTGGAAAACAGTATAGCAAAAGCTAGGCATTGACCGATACCTAATACCCTATAGCAAGATAAGGTCAAAATGGGCTCATGATTTATAAATGAAGGATAATACTATGAGCAAATTAGGAGAACAAGGGATATTCTGCCTTTCAAATCTGTAGAGAATGAAGGAACCTATGGCCAAAAAAGAACTAGAGAACATTATGAAATGCAAAATAGATAATTTTGATTATATTAAATTAAAAAGAGTTTGTACAAACAAAACCAATGCAGCCAAGATTAAAAGGAAGAACCTGGAGAAAAATTTTTTACATCCAAGGTTTCTGATAAAGGGCTCATTTCTAATATATATAGAGAATTGACTCAAATTTGTAAGAATACAAGCCATTCTCCAATTGATAAATGGCCAAAGGATATGAACAGACAATCTTCAGATGAAAAAATTAAAACTATTTCTGGCCACTTGAAAAAAATGCTTTAAATCACTATCAATTAGAAAAATTCAAATAATACCACTTCATATCTTTCATCTTAGCTAAGATGACAGGAAAAGATAATGATAAATGTTGGAGAAGATGTGAAAAAATTGGGACATTAAATACATTATTGGTGGAGTTGTAAACTGATCCAACCATCTGGAGAGTTATTTGGCATGATTTGGCATAATTCCAAATAATTTATGCCCAAAGAGTTATCAAACTGTGCATACCCTTTCATCCAGCAGTGACTTTACTGGGATGGTATCCCAAAGAGATGTGGAAGAAAATTGGTATAGAACACTCCATATGAGATATATAATATATATTTAAATATTTTGGTGAGTTTTGCTGAATTTTCACTTTTTAAAAATTCTTTATTAGAAAAGAATAAACCTCTGAGAATAGGAAGATACATTAGAAAATGTAGTTGTAAAACAAAAGGTATCTGTAGTGAGTACATTCTGGCCTCTCCCAGAGCCACAGCAGTTAAATGGTTCTTTCAGAGTTCCAGAAGACACTCTGATGGTTTGGGATGTCTCTTCTCTAATGCCATTGGCTTGAGTACCCACCAGTGTGTTCTATTACTACCAGTAACTGGCCATAACCCTAGTTCCATATACCTACTTAATATAAATTAATTTTTAGAAAGGGGTTATTTTCTTCAAAGATATAGCAGGAAGAAAAAATGCAATCCTTCCCATGCTTTAAGAACATATTCCCTTCCTATATTTCCTTGTTCTCTGGGGAGAATAGGCTCAGATGTTGCACAATTTCTATATAAAATTGATCCCACTAAGTTCATAGATTATTTTTCATCTTCCACGGGAGAGGGAAGGAGTGTGAGAGTGTCAAGTTGAATCTAGAAGATCACAAATTGAGGCACTGATGCTGAGTTGACTGCAAAACTCAGCATGGGCTCTGCTTCCAGACTCCTAGATGCCTGGAAACCTGGAAAATTACTCTCCTGACTTTTTGAAACTCACAAAGTAGTGTTCTCCAATTTCTTCATCTAAAAACAAAAGGACAAGTGCCAAGACAAAAAACTAAGGCCACTTTTCACAAGAGTCACATGTCAGCTTCAGATTGAGAGGGCCCAAGGCACGATCATTGTCTCTCATCAGATGCCATCAGCGAAAGAATCAAACCAAGGGCAGAGATTCACCAAGAGAGGGAGGAGTAAAGGCCAAATAATCCCTTTGAAATGTCTCTGCAGCCAGTCAGAGAGTCTCCTATTCACCATAAAGTTAGCCAACTCCACCCAGATACAAAATGTTCCAAAGTCTCTTTAGTTTATTTCCATCATATATCATCATGACTCCCAGATGCAGGCTCTCTAGCACCACCACTTGAGGAGTTGATTCAATGGCATTCTATTCATTTGCCAGTCCCTATTGTATATATTTGAGAAAAAGAAAAGAAAAGAGAAGAGGAAAAGAGTGAAGATAAAAGAAGAGAGGAGAGGAAAGGAAATGGGCTTAAGAAATACATCCATAACAGAGGCACTCAAGTACATCTGATGAGAGTCCAAAGACTGATTTAGAGTAAACTGAGTTGAGAGTTGTCTTATTAGTAGCAGATGAGCTTTTAATGCTGAGTTTGTTGTTTGTTTTTTATTTAGTAACTACTCTAAATTATAATGTGAATGTGTAGTGGAAAGAACATTGTCTATGAAATCAGATGACCTAGACTCAAAGCCAATCTGTGATATTACCTGAGTCATTTGGCACAGTACTGCCCTGTATGGTATGCCCTCATCAGAAAAGGGACTATGCTCTAAGAGCATATTCAATTTTGCTATGAGCAAAGCAAAACTGAATTAGTTCAGAAAAAATACAAGATGTGCAAAGTCCACCCCAAATGTTCATAAGGACTATTTTTGTGTCTGACCTGTGGCAGAGCATTCCAAGTTCGTATTGGTCTGATCAGCCACAGTCTGAAGCTTGGTTCTAACATAGTGATTTCATTTTGATCACCAGACAATAGAAACAAGGGTACATAGGAATATAAATTTAGAGCTGAAAGACACCTTAGAAGTAATCACAGTCTTCATTTAACAAATGTACAAAATAAGGCCCCAAGAAAAGAAGTGAATTGCTTCAAAATCATAAAGATAGTGAATGACAGAGCTAGGATTTGAACCTTAGTTCTAAGGTCAGTTCTAGTTCTATTGTTTCATATTACTTCTTACCTAGAATACTATTTCTGTTTGTGTCACAATGAAACAGTATTTTCCATTTAAATGATCCACATTAGAAGCAAAACTAAATTTGGGAGGTTATTTGTTTCAAATTCCATTAGTGGTGTTATGCTGAGCAATGGTTAAGTAGTGGGGAGATAGACTAGGAAGGGAGAGTTCATGTAATAGTATACATAACAGTAGATTGGAGAGATAAACAATTGTCAAAAAGGGAAGAGGAAGGAAGGAAAGAAGGAAAGAAGAAAGGAAGGAGCAAGGGAAGGAGGGAGCAAGGGAAGAAATATTTATTAAGCACCTAGTAAGTATGTGACATTGCTTTGAGCATTTTATAAATATCTTATATATCCTCATAACAATCCTAAAAAGTAGGAGTTATTATCTTTACCATTTTTACAACTGAGGAAATAGATGAACTAAAGTTAAATGTCTTATCCAGGGTCATTAGCTGCCACAATAGCATCATAGGACATAGATTCAGAACTGGAAAAGAATGTAACACTGTTTTAAAGATCAATATCCAGTGGTGGAGAGGAAATAAAGCAGTATTTTTATTTTGAACCCCTGTGGAGGTATTCAATCCTCAATTGAAAACAGCTTTTCTTAAGAGAATTGGAAGCACTGTAAATAAAGAATATCAAGGCTGTAGTTCCACCCAAGTACTAAGCAAGCTCCCTTTAACCAAGCAACTAAACCTCAAAAGAAAATATAACTGAATTTCAAGAGAATATAGGGGAAAAGCCATTAAGTGTGGTAGATTTTAACACATCACATTCAGAATACAATGGTATTTTTTTAAAGATTTTTATTTACAAAACATATGCATCAGTAATTTTTCAACATTGACCCTTGCAAAACCTTGTGTTCCAAATTTTCCCCTTCTTCTCCCTACCACCTCCCTTAGATGTCAGGTAATACAATACATGTTAAATTTGTTAAGATATAAATTAAATCTAACATATGGATACATATTTATATAATTATCTTCCTGTACAAGAAAAATTGGATCAAAAAGGGGAAAAAAACTGAGAAAGAAAACAAAATGCAAGCAAACAATAACAGAAAGAGTGAAAATGCTATTGTGGTCCACGATCAGTTCCCACAGTCCTCTCTCTGGATGTAGATGGCTCTCTTCATCACAAGATTATTGGAACTGGCATCATTGTTGGAAAGAGTCACGTCCGGGAGTGATAGCCTAGGTCTCTATATAATTCTTGTCAGTTAACTAGGCTTTACCTCTCCTTGCCTAATTGTTTGTGGAGAGAGAGATGCCCTTTCTTGAGAGATCATAATAAAATTCCTTTCTGCTTTTGCCTTGAGAAATAGTTTATTTATTTGAGCCAGAGGTCTTGTCCCACACACTCCTGTTCAAGGACATAAAGAACTTCTAAAAATACAGAAAAAACTTATATAGAAATATACAAAATACAGAAAGGGATCTTATAAATGTGTTTTTTTCACAAACCATAAACAGTTGATACTAATTGAGAAAGAATTATGAATTTAGCAAAGATATGGACCTAAATGAAAACTAAAATAATTTAATTTAAAACTAAAAAAAATTTTTAAATAATTATTTAAGATAATTTAATTTAAAACATTTAATTAAATTTTGGGACAAAGACCAAATTATAGAAACAACTTTTTCAAATGTTAGAATTCAATACAGAATTGATACTCTAGTTCTTATTCACAGTTTGGAGGTGACATCTGTAACTTAACTAAGGCAATTGAGAGTAAATTACATAAGCTAGGCTACCAGTCCCAAAAGCAGACCACAGCTACTTTTAGAGAAGTATTGTAGTGAGGTAAGTAGAGATAGAATCCCCAGGGACTAGGGAGTTGGTCATGAATTAATTTAACCTATGAAAGGGGGAGAATATAAAATAGCTTTTATTCCTAGGAATCTCTTTTCTACTTCTGCAGTAAGACAAGCAAGTAGAGGAAAAGGATCAGTTTTCAAAAGCATTAACTTAAGTATTCTAAATATGAGATCCTCGACCAATGACCAATGAGATGACATATTGTCAAAGAAATTGAATCATGTCAATATTGACATTCTCCCCTAAAATAAAAGCAGAATTTAAAAGGAAATTGTAGCCAAATGGAAGGATGACTCATAGTGATATGGTCTTGAATGGTGGGTGTGGTGGGCAGAAAGAAACTGAAGTTTGATAAAATTATTCCCTGGGGTAGCCAGAAATCTCTGGTAATGGAGATCTATTTAGTTCCATGGTCCCACCCTCTGTGGAGGTAATCCAGTCAGAAATCCAAGTTATGTCAAGTCACCAAGGCTGAATGTTCCCCATTAATCAGTTTATTGGTCGTGGCTTACATGCAGCCCTTCTTTGGGTTAATCTGTCATGACACTCTGGTGTCTTTTTCCTTACCCCTCTCCATGCCACATGGTATCTCTCCTAACCCCACTAAGCTTTTCAACCCCACTTCTCCATCTTATAATTAACTCTTTCAGAGTGCTAAAACCTTTCAGGATTTAGCCTGCCAGTTAAGAGCATGCCCCAGTCTCATGTGGCATTCCCTTCTACTGGGTAATTTTGAGTTCCACTACGGGACTTGTCTATATATGCTCTCCCACTCTATTTCATATTTATCATCCCTGATGTCGGTTGTATACCTTCATTTTGGCTGTAACCTCTTCTAAATAAACCTACCTTTTGCCAAAGAGAATAGCCATTGTGAATTCTTCACATGACTGAAGTTCAACATTTGATACTTCTCCTAAAGCAGAGCATCTGGTACCACCCCATTTGCTACATCAGCCACATCAACAGCTAATTTCAAATTTCAGTACTTGTGATGGAGATAAGCAAAAAGACACCCACAAAGGTAATTATAGCTTACAAATCATAGAAGGTAGAAAAATTCAGTAAGTTCCTCCAAAGTAAATCAATATAACCCCAGTAACTTCAATGTTTAATATAATGCCACATGCAAGTGTAATAACACAGATACCTGCTGATGGGCCCAGAAAGATTGGGGCACTTGCCATTCCCCGCTCTATTACAGGTTTCCTATCAGGTCTAGACCCATATATGTGAACTACATTCAGTCCTAAGGAACCTGGCCTTAACTGTCTGTTTTTTTATGTTCTCTCCTTAGAGCCCTAAAAGAATTGCATAAAGTTTAGATTTGGCTTATGTCTAACATCTCCCAAAAAAGGAGAAATAGAAAGGTACCCAAGGTATGATGTAAATTATATATGGAACAATTATTAATTTCTTCCACACAAAAGAAATGCTCTTCCAGAAGAAAACTGCAAAAGCCTGTGTTAAGCATAAATTAACATCACACAAAATAAAATTGACTATCATAGTAGATTAGAAATAATCTGTTACCAAAGTGAAAGTCATTTCTGAATTAGCTATTTGTACGTAACTAATCAATTTGTTGGATCAAAGATCAAAATCGGGGAAGCTAGGTGGCGCAGTGGATAGAGCACCAGCCCTGAAGTCAGGAGAACCTGAGTTCAAATTTGGTCTCAGACACTTAACATTTCCTAGCTGTGTGACCCTGATCAAGTCACTTAACCCCAATTGCCTCAGGAAAAAAAAAAAAAGATCAAAATCAACCACAAATTACGAGAAAGGATAATATTAGCTGAATATAATGACATGCAATCAAAACAGCTCCAATTTGACTTATGACAAGTACTTGAAGGAGAAAAGGGAAGATGAGCAAAGTAGAAAATGTTGACAGAGATTTCAACATTTCATAAGAATTTTTGCTAAATTGAAGCAAGAAGGAGGCCAAAAGAACCTGGGAATTACTTCAGCCACACACACATGCTAATAAAATAAAATAGATCTCCTTGCCAAATTGAAACATGACATTTAAGGACAAAAACAGTTTATAATATAAAGTCATTTGTAAGATTTTATGGAAGAGGAGAGAGATCATTATTAGTTTCACCTCTTAAAATGAGAATAAATACAGAGATAAAGGAATTTATTAGAAAGCTTGGTGGGATCTCCTAAGAGATTTAAGAATAAAACTATAACAAACACACACAAAAAAGGGAAAAGATCTGTCAAAATTTCTATATTAAACCACTTTCTCCATTAATAACAAAAAAAAACCTGTAAAATTTATTTATTTAACATTATAATCACTTACATGCTGTATGAAAAAGTAGACATGACACCAAAAGACATCTGGATCAAACCAAGAAAAAAATTCAACAGAGCCTTAATGGATAGTAGCAACTACCAACATATATGACCTTTTTTCTCATGGCAAATTTATGATAAAACTTTATATGGATATCAAGAACATCTTCAAAAAATTCAAATCAACATATATTTATTATTAACCATTATGTTCCAGGGAATGCAGATTCAAATAGAAAAGCAAAAATTAAACAATACCTACCCTCAAGGAATAGAGATTTTACATGTGCATAGATAAGTAAATGCAAAGAATTTCATGGTGGCCAATAACAATTTGCGGATCATGAAAGGCCTCAATTTGGAAGTGGTACAAACTTGAGCTTAAGAGTCTACAACCCTGGATGGTATTTGAACAAAGATAGTCATTTGCTTTAAAAGGAATTTCCCAGGATATTCTTCCTTATACTATATTCTTAGTTGCTAAAAGAAAAAAAAAATCAATTCTTTCTAATTCAATTTAATAATCTAGTTCATTATTCTTAACCAAACAAAAGATAAAGGCAATCACAAAAGATAAATCAATAACTTTTCCTGAAAACTGAAGAGCTTCTACACAGACATTAATGCATCTAGAATAAGAAGGGAAGTGGTTGAATAGGGAGAAAGAAAAAAAAAAAAAAAACCTTTGTATTAGATTTCTCTGATAAGGGTTTGGTATGAAAAACATTTAAACAGTTAACAAATATATGTGAAACTAATAGTCATACCCCAATAGATAAAAAAAAAAATCAAAGTTTATGAACAAATAATTCTTAAGAATTGCAAAGAATTCAGAACCATATTTTTTAAAAAATAACTAATAAAAGAAATGCCCATCAAACAAACCCTCAGGTTTTACCTCACCCTGAAAATCAACAAAAAAATGGCAAGTCAATAGGTATATTATTATATAGTTGGTGAAACTACAACATGGACAAGCATTTTGGGGGAAAATGTCCATACTCTTTGTTCAAAGAAAAAAGCCCCATATACTCCAAAATATTTATAGCAACACTTTTTGTGATAGCTAAGAATTGGAAACAAAGTAAACCCATTAATTAGGAAATGGCTAAGAAAATTGTGGTACATGAATGTAATAGAATATTACTATGCTACAAGAAATTTTGTACGTGAAAAATGTAGAGAAGCATGGAAAGATCTATATGAACTGAAGCAGAATGAAGTAAGCAAAGCCATAAAAACAATATGCACAGTAACACAATAATGTAAAAGGAAAAAACCATGACACCCCAAAAATAAATAAATTATATATATATATATATATATATATATATATATATATATATATATATAAGAATTAAAAAGATTAAAAGGTTTCATAATGAAGAAATATGTGAAAATACCCCCAACATACTCCTTCATGGAGGTGGGAAGTGTACAGGTATATTATGTTTTTGGACTTTTTGAATGTATTCATCAGTTGTGATAATTTTTTTTTTCTTTTTGGAAAACACTATTTGTCTTATGGAATGGCTTTCTGGGAAGGACAGAAGGAGGAATACATGAAATATCATGGCGATATAGGAAACAAAATATCAATTAAAATTTATTTTTATTTTTATTTTGTAGTGAGACTAAGGGAAACCAGATGTACAATTTATCGCACCAAGTTAAGAGCATAAGAGAAAATTCCACAGCATACTGGATTAATCCTATTACAGAGGGAGTACAGGACATAAGCAAAGATATACCCAGAGAGCATGCTACATAGACCACTTAAAAACTGTGATTCTTTTCTGCTTTACTACTGGAACTATGGAAGGGCTGCATAGGACCAAGAGTCATTTTGTATTTTACTTTATTTTATGGGCTGCCATGACCAAAGGATTCCTTACTTCTTTGTAATGTTTCTTTAAAGGGTCAATTCTTAGAAAACATACCATATACTAATTTTTTTTAAATATGGAGATTAGATTCAACTGAAGCAGTTTTAGAAGAAAATTTATTTCATTGAAAGTTTATATTTTTATAAGCATTACGATATTAATAAGAAGAGGAAGATCAATGAGTTATAATTACACACCAACAAAACTAATAATTTTTTTAAGTTTTAATATCTTCAAAAATATATATTTGGGTAGATAAGTGATGTGGTCAAACTAATGTACTAGGATTAACAATCTGGGAAGTACAGAGAGGATAGATTGTAAAGAGAAAAGAAGTTTTGAGAGCAATTGGGAGACAACTACTACTATAGCCCAGGTTAAAAAGTATTAAGAAGCTGGATCAAGGACACCATTGGGAATAAAGAAAAGGGGATGATTAAGAAAAAGAAGGCAAAGTTCAGGCTAAATCATGATATAATTAAATGGATTCAAAACTGACTTCACACAAAAGAGTAATCATAATTGGCTCTAAATATGCTATATGGTGCTCCAGGCACTTGTGTTTGTCCCTGTATGCTGCAACATTTTTAGCAATGACTTTAGATAGACGATGTACTTATCAAATTTGAAAATAACACAAAACTAAGAGGAAAACCAAATACGTTGAAATAAATACTTGTTAAGCACCTCAAGTAAGAAAAGGAAGGAAGGAAGGGAGGGAGGGAGGGAGGGAAAGAAGAAGAAAAGAAGGAAGGAAGGGAGGGAGGGAAAGAAGAAGAAAAGAAGGAAGGAAGGGAGGAAAGGAAGAAAGAAAAGAGGGAGGGAAGGAGCAAAGAAAGGAAGTCAAACTAAAATCTTTTAAAGACCTTAGCTTAAAGTCTCACTGTATCCAGGGCCATCTCCAGTTGTCCTGATCTATATCTTGCCATTAGATACGGATGGCTCTGGAGGAGAAAGTGAGGCTGGTGACTCTATACAGCCCAGTCTCACTCAAATACAATTCATTTGCATGTCATGGCATTGCCTCCCTGATGTTATGGTCCTCTTTGAAAATGAAGGATAAAATGCAACAACATATATCAGGTACTTTACAAATATTATATCATTTGATCATATCAACCACCACCCAAGAGGTAGGTGTCCCTCATTTTATAGTTGAAGAAACAGAGGCAGATAGGGGTTAAATGACTAGCCCAAGGTTTGAATGCTGGTCTTCTTGACTCTAGGCCTAGAACTGCTCCATTTATCTTCCACAAAATTCATAAGATTTTGACAAGTTAAAATACTGACAAAATTTAATAGCATGATGCCTCTCCTAAGATAAACTGATCCCTTGAAATTTCCTCATCCTCTGACTGGAGAGTGATACACTAAAGTCCTCCCAAAGCTTTCCTCTACAGATGACAGGGATCTGGACTTTGTTGCTCACTCTTCACTTTCCATATGTAGCTATCTTTGGTTTGACAAAACATAATGTTCCCATTCTCTGGTGTTCCTTCTCCAAGTTCTTTTCTAAATTCTTTTTGTGTATTGTCTTCCCTGATTAGATTGTAAGCTTCTTGACAGTAAGTAATATTTTTCTTTTTCTTATTTACATCCTCAGCACTTAGCATAATGTCTAACACATAGTAAAATTTAATAAATGTTTATTGAATAAAATTAACTTTGATAGGGAAAAATTTAATCAATGAAAAAATAAGCATTTCTTTTTGTCGTTCAGTCCTTTCACAGTCTCTTCTCTTGGCAAATCTGAGGTTCAGACAGGATAGGCACATTTGAAAATTTTCAGCATAAAGATGGCAATTAAATCCATGAGAACAAATGAGATCTCTAAGTGAAGTAGTATAGAGGGAGAAGAGAAGAGGATTCAGGGCAGAATACTGGAAGAACCTTGTGATTAGAGGATATGATCTGGAGAAGAGTTGTAGTCACATAGGCAGAAGAGAAGCAGGAAAGGGTAGTGTCCCAAAAAAACTAGAGAAGAGATTATCAAGGAGAGAGAGAGTCAAAGGCTGAAGAGAAGTCAAAGAGGATGAGAATTGAGAAAAAACATTTAAACTCTTAAGAATAGGAGAGAGAAAGAGAGAGAAAGAGCAAGAGAGAGAGAGAGAGAGACACAGAGAGAGAGAGAGAGAGAGAGAGAGAGAAAGAGAGAGAGAGAGAGAGAGACAGCATATGTATGTTTCTTTAAATCAACTCAACAAATACAAAAAGGTAAAGGTGTTTGAAGTGTGTAAAGTAGAACTGGGACCTTCAGGGGAAAGTGAATCAAAAGTATGAAATGGGAATAAAAAATTGTAATATAATTTTATATTGTATTAAGAAAACTATAGTGTCAAGAGTCAAGGAGGTCAAAGTCCCTCTGTATTCTGCCCTATTCAAAAATATATCCAGAATATTACTTTCATTTCAGAATGCTATCTTTTAGGAAGAACAGTGATAAACTTAAGAAGGGGACAATCAAGATGGTGTAAGACTTCAAACTCACGCCTTGCAAAGATAGCTAAAGGAATTGGAGATGTTTAATATTAGTAATACATAATAGCTAATAGTACAATGTAATAGAATAATATTATAATAATAACTAATAGCTTTATGTATCATTTTATGGTGTATAAAGTATCATATATGGGAGAGACATAATAACTATCTTAAAGTATCTGAAGGAGGCTGGGGGCGGAGCGAAGATGGCGGAGTGAAAAGGTGACTTTCTGACTCTCCTCCGATCTTCTCTCAAATCAACAATAAAATAAGCCTCTGAACTGATCTTCAAGTCAACAAACTCAGAAATATTTGGGCACAGCTCTCTGGATAACATCATATCAGGTTAGTTGGTCTCGGACAGAGAGATAAATAGACGACAACTGCGCAGGCCGGAAGTGAGGGTGGGACTCAGCTCAGCTCATCGTGGAAGAAATTCCAAACTCCAAACTCCAAATTCCAAACACCTGGAGTTTATCTGAGGCACTCGGGACACTCTGCCCTGATTGGGGGCAGGTGTTCTGGCAGACTTGCCTTGTTTAAGGAGTAATTCGGACTTAGTCCTAGCCCCCACCGGCCCAGCACCTTAAGTCAAATCGCCGAAGTGCCCCAGGGCAAAGCTTTTTGCAGCTGCTGCTTTTTTTTCCCCTACCTTAAAGAGATATCCACACTGTCTAAAAAAAAAAAAAATAAATAAGATGAAGAAGCAAAAGAGAGCTCTCACTATAGACAGCTTTTATCAAGGCAAAGAAACAACCCCAGAGCCAGAGGTTCCTTTAGACAAAAATCCAGAGAACATCAGCCAGGACCATCACTGGTCCCCTTTTCAAAAGGCCTTTCTGGAAGACTGCATAAAGAACCTCAAAAGAGAGCTGGAGGATAAATGGGAAAATAAACTGAAATCAGTGCAAGAAGGATATGACGCCCTGCAAAAGAGATATGAAAAAGACACCAATTTATTAAAAAATAAAATTAGTGAAGTGTTAAAAGAGTGCAATGAACAAATTGGCCAGTTACAAAAGGAGCTTAAAAAGGTAACTGAAGAAAACAACACCTTAAAAATAAGAATTGAACAAATGCAAGTGAATGACTCACTAAGACTTGAAGAATCAGTCAAACAAAAACAAAAAAATGAAAAATTAGAAGAAAATATGAAATATCTCCTAGGAAAAACAACTGACTTGGAAAATAGATCTAGGAGAGACAATCTAAGGATTATTGGACTTCCTAAAAGCCATGATGAAAAAAAGAATCTAAACATTATCTTCCAGGAAATCCTGAAAGAAAACTGCCCTGAGATTGTAGAATCAAAGGGCAAAATCACCATTGAAAGAATTCACCAATCACCTCCTGAAAGAGACCCCAAAATTAAGACCCCAAGGAATATCGTGGCTAAATTTCAGGACTATAGCACCAAGGAACAGATCCTGCTAGCAGCTAGAAAGAAACAATTCAAATACCGAGGTTCAATAATTAGAATCACACAGGATTTGTCAGCTTCCACACTGAAGGATCGAAGGGCATGGAACCAGATATTCCAAAGGGCAAAGGAACTTGGATTACAGCCAAGAATAATCTATCCAGCTAGAATGAGCATTATCCTCCAGGGAAGAAGATGGTCATTCAATGATATAGGTGAATTTCACCTATTTCTAATGAAAAGACCGGATCTGAACAAAAAATTCGACACCCAAACACAGAACTCAAGAGATGCATAAAAAGGTAAAAAGGAAAGGTCTCTTGAGAACTTTATTTTTACTAGGGAGATACTCAAAGTTTGGGGGTATAATTAACTAGATAATACTTTGATAATATGAAAAAGAGAACTAGAGGGGAAAAGGTTGTCATACTGGGGAAAAGAGGAAAAAAGTGGTAAAAATAAGATCTAAAAAAAAAAGGAGGTAAAAACAAGGTAAAATCACTTGAAGAGGCAAAGAAAACCTAATATAATTGAGAGAAAGAGGGGAGGGAGATGAGCACTGTGTAAATCTTACTCTCATCAGGTTGGGCTCTAAAAGTGTATATCAGACATTTGATTTCACATAGAAACTTGTCTGTTGCTAGAGGGAAGTGGGAGGAAAAGGAGGAAAAGTAAGGGACAAACTAATAGAAGGGAAAATAGAAGAATCAGGGGAAAGGAATAAAAACAGGGGGAGTGGATCTAAAGGGTGAAGTATTGTTTGGGGGAGGGGGTCATCAAAAGCAAAGTACTGAGGAGGAGGGAAGGGAGAAAGGGGAAATGAAAGGGGAAAACATAACTTGGGTAAATAAGATGGCAGGAAATAAAGAATTAGTTATTCTAACTGTGAATGTGAATGGGATGAACTCTCCCATAAAGCGGAAGCGGATAGCAGACTGGATTAAAAACCAGAATCCCACAATATGTTGTCTACAAGAAACACATTTAAAACATAGTGACACATATAGAATGAAGGTAAACGGCTGGAGCAGAAAATATTATGCTTCAGGTGAACAAAAAAAAGCAGGGGTAGCAATCCTTATCTCAGATCAAGTAAAAGCCGAGATAGATCTAATCAAAAGAGATAAGGAAGGAAACTATATTTTATTAAAGGGTACCATAGATAATGTAGCAATATCTATATTAAATATATATGCACCAAGTGCAATAGCACACAAATTCCTAGGGGAGAAATTAAGAGAGATGCAAGAAGAAATAGACAGCCAAACGATACTAGTGGGGGATCTCAACCTTGCTCTCTCAGAATTAGATAAATCAAACTACAAAATAAACAAGAAAGAAACTAGGGAGATAAACCAATTGTTAGAAAAGTTAGGTATGATAGATCTATGGAGAAAGTTGAATGGAGACAGTAGAGAGTTTACTTTTTTCTCAGCAGTGCATGGAACATATACAAAAATTGACCATATATTAGGGCATAAAAACCTTAAAGTCAAATGCAGAAAGGCAGAAATAGTAAATGCATCCTTTTCAGATCATGATGCAATAAAAATCACATGCAATATAAGTCCAGGAGAAAATAAACCAAAAGGTAATTGGAAATTAAATAATCTAATCCTGAAGAATGAATGGGTGAAAGAGCAAATCATAGACACAATAATAATTTCATCCAGGAGAATGACAATAAGGAGACAACATACCAAAATTTGTGGGATACGGCCAAAGCTCTTATAAGGGGCAATTTTATATATCTAGATGCTTACTTGCATAAAATAGAGAAAGAAAAAATCAATGAATTGGGCTTATTATTAAAAAAACTAGAAAAAGAACAAATTAAAAACCCTCAATTAAATACCAAATTGGAAATTCTAAAAGTAAAAGGAGAAATTAATAAAATCGAAAACAAGAAAACTATTGAGTTAATAAATAAAACTAAGAGTTGGTTCTATGAAAAAACCAAAAAATAGATAAGCCTTTAGTTAATTTGATAAGAAAAAGGAGAGAGGAAAATCAAATTGTTAGTCTCAAGAATGATAAGGGAGAACTTTCCTCCAATGAAGAGAAAATTAGAGCAATAATTAGGAGTTACTTTGCCCAACTTTATGCCAGTAAGTTTGATAATCTAAATGAAATGGAGGAATATCTACAAAAATATAGATTGCCCAGGTTAACAGAAGAGGATATAAATTATTTAAATAGCCCCATATCAGAAAAAGAAATAGAACAAGCCATTAACGAACTCCCTAAGAAAAAATCTCCAGGGCCAGATGGATTTACATGTGAATTCTACCAAACATTCAAAGAACAATT
>JAJPUD010001720.1:112670-179176 GCA_023553655.1 Myrmecobius fasciatus | reverse complement strand
TCTGATTCCCGATTCAAAATCATTACTCAGAGATTTCTCAAAGTGAAAATTAGAAGTTTATTTGAATTTCGTGAAATTCCCCTGGGACAATCATTCTTCTCCATGCCGCAGCCAGGAGAGGAAGGAGTGCACCCCCTTGCTCACCTGAGCCCAGACTTATAGGGAAAGAAAAGGCAGACCCACCCCCAGGCCTGTCAATCTCAGAACAAAGCACTTCCCACCCACACAAGGCCCACTGATATCAACCAGACCCTTTTTCAAATCAACAACTAGCAGACTGGTTCTAGTCTGCCTTTGATATTCTAAAAAAAACACAATTTATCTTTTTTCCTGCAGTAGGGTCCCCAACGAAAAACCCTGACAATCTCTCACAATCATTCTGAGAAGTCCTCACTTTCCCATCTCATTCAAATCCTTCCTCTTTTTCAACATATGAGGACTTTTCATCTTCATTACAATCCTTGCAACATAATCTCTGCTGGACTCAAAATCATTGTCCAAAACAAGTTGAAACATTCCCAAAATAACACACAATTCATCTGTCCCCTCCCAAAGTTAGTGAGTCCTTGCTGTTAAGCATAATTTCAATTCATGCGCAGTCTCAGTCCATTCTTTGCAGCATCCACAAGTCCTTTTGACTCAAGCAGTCAGTTGCATTGTCCTCCTTTCAGACGTGGATCAAGATGCAATCTCAGGTTGATATTTGTGCACCACGAATCCTAAAAGTACAGTCTAAGCAACGAGTTCTTTAGCAAGTTATGAGATATTTCTAATGAACAAATCCTTAGTATCTAGTACAGGATCTATACTTCCCTTCCCTCCCTGAGGATAAGGGTGTCCATACAAAAAGCTCCAACAGGTTGACAATCCAATGTCCCTCCAGGTTTAGTTCTAACAGGGCCAGTGGTAACTATGTTTCTGACTGCTAATCCAGTGAACTGTCTCTTGATCTGGACCTTGCCTGAGCCTGAAGAGGAAGTAATCTCTAAAACTCAGGCCAGGACAGAGGGACCCCTAGCAGTGAACTCTGACTGCTGGACTTTCCTCCTGCCTTTGTTTCTTAATCAGCCAGGTGATAGCCCCAGACTTCAAAAGTCTTTCCAGGAAAGGACTATCAATTAATCTCTGACAGGCTGGGGTATGGTGGAAGGCATGGATTCTGATAAGTCTGGAGAGAAGCTAAGAGACATTAAGTCTGAAGCCAAAAGATAACGGACCAATTTGGCTCTTTGAAATGCTAGCCCAACTATTCCTGATGGTCAGGAAGTGGGGGAAGAGGTTGCTATAGAGGCAGAACAATTAAGGAAAACAGACATGAAACTGTGGCACATTCCACACTCTTTTGAATTACCTTCCCCAGATACCTGGAAGGTTTTAGCACCATAATGCAGATAGAAACTCTAACAGCCACCCAAATTCTTAACCCAACAATTTCCATCCTTAAATACAAAATACAGCAATAACCCAGACAGAACTGTAAAACAATACACAATAATAGTTTGACAGTCGAGTCATCAATAACCCTCTCAATTGACCTCCTTTCACAGATTTCTTTACCCCAACCTACATCCTCCACTAGGGCATATATAACCCAGACTTTCAGGCTGATCTCTCCCCAGTATTAACTACCATCTGTCCTCCACCATTTAGAACTAACACTCACATCAGTGAAAGCTTTCAGGAACCACTTCATTTACTCCTGAACTTAGCTACATCTTTAGAGTTCAAGATTTAGCTATTCCATAAGCAAGCAGTGACAGGACATTGCTCTCAGAACAGTGAGCAAGAATCAGAGATCCACTCCCACCATCTGTCTTGGAAACCCAGTTATCCTAGACCAGATTGGCATCTGGCAGCCATAGAACTCCAGCACTTTGGAGGCCTGAGGCCTCAGAGGCCCACCTCAACCATTCAGACCCATTTGGGACAAAGGGACGAAGGTTTCATCTTCTGGAACTGCTTCAGGCTGACATAGGGGCGTAGATCCAGTGGGTCTGAAGAGGGCAGATAGCTGGTGCTCGTGGTGGCTGCAGCCGGTGACAAGTGTCAGAATGAGGTCTCAGGTAACTTCAGATTGACCAAGCGGTTGGAACTTCATCACTTAGAGTCTGGAAGAAGCAACTCTCACAAATACATTAACAACACAAGGACTAAAATTGAGCAGAAGAGAATACACAAAAGTGACCAGACACTAGAAACCTACCCAGAAAAAGGCTGAGGGGAGGGATGAGGCTGTCACAAATGCCTCTTGTCCAAATAACCTTCCCTGGGATAAATACCAAAAACGCTTTCCCAAAATTCTTGCTTTTCTTTCCTCAAAGGAATAGTATAATGGGCAAAATATTCTCTTCCAGAAAAGGCTCTAAATCCTCACAAAGCTTTCACACAACCAGTGCAGATGTTAGCACAACAAAAAAAAGTTTGAAGCCCCAGCTTCAATTTGCAAGCCTTTCAAAATTTACTTGCCTGGGAGCTATATGAGGGAATGCAATCAGCAACACTGATAGCTGATCTGTAAGTCTACTTCTCCTCTCCTAAAGTGAATCTACAGAAACCTCTCTATATTGATAGCTGGCAATAATTATTACCTCTGCATTGAATTGTTTGGGTATCAAGAATCCCCTTTCCTTCCATATAGCACCCATGATCACGCAAAACATGAAAAACACATTTGATGTTAATATAACTCTTTGATAAATAACCAAAGGGGTCTAGGATTGGGGTCCACAGACCCTGATAACTTAGCCCTGCCTTCCATCAACATACAATATCTACTCTTCTCACACAAAAGGGAAGTTTCTTTATTTATAAAGAAACTCTAGCCCCAGAAGGATATTATAAGCAGCAGCCAGAGTCCTACAGAGCTGGACTGACAATTAAATATATACTTTATTGTATTCTATATCTTTCACTAACCTCTCTCTTTGATTTCCACTTGCTTTGATTACAGAAATTTGCTATAAGAGGAAAAAATCAGGGACTTTCATGATGCTTCCTTAAAACAGCTTACTTAGGTAACTGTCTTAATTTTAATAACTCCACCTTAAGACACACTCAGGAACAATCAGGTAGGTTCTCACCACTGGGGAAATTGAATCAGAAGAATCTTATCTTCAACAGAGATAAAGATTGTTCTTCTAGTTCATTCCCAGACATAACTTCCACTTACAATGATTCCTTCTCAGTAGCCCATATGGCATGTTCCTTTCAGATGGTGGATCACTGGCTTGACGATCTTTCAGACAGTCACACCTGAATTCAAAACTCCAAACAAATATCAATTGCAGCCCCAAGAGATTAAATCTCCTACAGAAATTCTCATTAATCAAAGCCTCAGATGAATCTAACTCTAGAGATTCAACCTAAAAGTTCCCAGCTTATACAGTTTATCTTTCATATCTAAGTAGATGGTTTTAAGTTTATCATTACAGATCATTTTGCTTCTAAAATACCCAATATATATATGTATATATATATATATATATAAATAACAATTCCAAATTGCATATTATCTATAACAGAAACATTCACAAAAGGGCAAAAACTATTATTCTCAGAGAATACAACTCCCCTAGAATACAATTTCAAGATGACTCAATACAAATCAATTAAAAACTCATACAAAATATCCCAATTCCATATAAAAAGATCTTTCAGATTTAACATTAATAATTTCTTTTCAAGAATGGAAAAATTAATAAATTAATTTCCTCCAACTGAGGAATCCTTAAAGCCTTCCCCCCCCCTTGGAAGCAGCCCAAACCCATCAGATCAGATTGCATGTAAATGTAGGCTGTTCCTTTAAACAAGATAATCAATTGATATTTCAATCAGCCAAGAGCTGCAGTTCATTCAAAGCAGCTATCCCAGACTTAATGGGGAAGGGAGATTAGATTGACACCTGGGAAGACTTCCATGTGGTTGCCCTTCCCCCCTACTTCACAAGGTATTTTTCTCTCAACCACACCATGTCTCCCACTTCTCACAGCTAACTTTTTAGGGTGCCATGCCCCCAAAATCTTATCTGCGAGCCAAAGAAAGGCAGATAGATCCCAATCTCAAAAGGACATCTCCCTTCTATATTTCCTTCCTTTTCCATTTCTCTTAACCCCCAAATGCTAATTAAGATTCCTTCCTGTCTCTCCCTCTTCCCATCAATTGTTTCTAACAAACCCATTTTTCTTATCTCATTTCTTCTATGTATTTATATTTTTCCTTTTCCTTTCTCATTTTTCCCTTCTTCATTTTTCATTTTTCCTTTCTCATTTTTCACTTCTTATTTTTCCTTTTCTTATTTTTTCTTTACTTTTCTTAACTTTTTTTTAAAACTTGTAACTTTACTCTTCTCCATCTCCACCTACTTCAAAACTTTAAACTCGTAAGATTCACAATAGTGAATAGTTAAATCACTCCATAAAACACACATTTTCAACATGACAAACTTTAAAATATAACTTACAATGCTTACAAATTACCCAAAATATCTTTCAAAAGGTAACCTAAGTTACCAGAACCTTTAAAACAAACAATTATTATTAAACTGACTCAAATCAAATATAGCTTCTAAAAATTTCTCCCTCAACAATAAAAAGCCAATTATTCAAACAAATTCCCAAGATCTCATACCCAGAATAAACAGATTTAACATGCACAAAGCAATATTATTTTCCCACAATTTCAGAACTTAAAACTAAGTTCCCAAAAATTCAATAGACCAATAAACCAAAAAAGACATTGCTTTTCCCACTTAAATTTTCTAAAATCCCAATTAAACGTTGCAAACAAAATGAATTTCCATTTAGTTGGATATATGTACATACACATGCATGCACATACACACATACATAAATATATCTACATACACGCACACACACACACACACACACACTTACATTTGAACCTGATTCCCCAGAAACTTTCCCCAAGGTTTTAAAAGCTAATCTGCATTTGTTTTCTTACCTCCCCAGGCAGAGCAGCTTCTTGAATTAGATAAGACTTCATTACTCTCTCATGTGCTCTCTCTCTGTCAGAATTTAAAACAGCTCAACTTTTTTTCTCTTCCTTTTTCTTTCAAAGTAGCACAAACAGGTTACAATTTTTAAGCACAAATTACAATTAAGCAAAAGTTACAATCAAGCACAAGTTGGAAAAACTACAAGCATTTATGCCAAGCACCAACATGAAACAATCCCAATATAAAAATTATTCTTCACTAAGCTGACGGCAGTTTCTTTCTCTCTCCCAGGCTCTGAGCTCCTGCTGCAGTCAGGGAACGGGAAGGAGAGTGAAAGAAACCACCTTTGCTCTATCTTCACTCTCTAGTGACCAATTGTCACACTCCCCAACTATTATTCTAATGGCTTTCCTGAAGTTCCAAACTTGGCCAGAGTTGGACCAACAGGAAAGCTTCTTTTCTCTTTTTCTTTCAAATTAATTCCCTCTAGATGTGACATGTGGACCACAACACAACATTTTCATGTTCTCTATTGAGGTTTGCTTGCATTGTATTTCCTTTATCGGCTTATTCTTTCTTGTAGATACGATTTCTCCTGCACAAAAAATGATGCAATAACTATACATATATTCGATTTCTTAAGTATTTTTTTTTTTTTGCTTTTTGCTGAGGCAATTGGGGTTAAGTGACTTGCCCAGGGTCACACAGCTAGGGAATGTTAAGTATCTGAGATCAAATTTGAACTCAGGTCCTCCTGACTTCAGGGCTGGTGCTCTATCCACTGCAGCACCTAGGTGCCCCCAATTTCCTAAGTATTTTAACATAATTATCACGTAGTGGATATCCTGCCATCTAGGGGAGGGGTGGGGAATAGGGGGGAAAAATTTGTAACAGAAAGCTTTGTAAGGGCTAATGTTTAGGAATTACCCATACATGTTTTGCAAATAAAAAGTATTAATAAAAAAAAATTAATTTCCTCTATTACACTTTGAGTCCGAGAAACCGAACAGTTTGGAGACACTCCCACTGTTCTCCATTACTGAAGGATTCTAAGTATCCTCAAGTACCTTGGCTTTTCTTCTGCTAATTCAGCCTCTACACTGAAATTGCCTGTGGCAAAAAGGAGGTAAAAGTACAACAGAATCCCAGAAATGGGATGGGATTCTCTCAGTCCACTCCCCATTCACCTATTCTCTAACTCTTAGGCTTGGCTCCCATAGCCAGGCCTTCCTCCCCTCAAGCCAGAGATTTGCAAAAACTCCAATTCCTCTGAATTGAAGAAACTTTCCCATTTAGTTCTAATTAATTCCACCCTGATCCCACAGCAATGCTCCCACATTCTCCTTACCTATTCCCCTTTCAGTTAGCTAACATCTCAAATCCTCAGCCGATTTCCTAATTTCGGCTATTCTCTGATCTAAATCTCTAGGCTTTCTAACACTCACTTCACTTCAATCTCTTCGGAGACTGCACTTCGATCTCTCCGAAAAGAGTTACCTCTTTACAAATGACCACTTAAGAGCTTCTCAGAAAACTTTTTAATTTAGGAGAGCTACTCTCTCCCAAACTTTCTGAGGCTTACCTTAAGTTGTGTATGCAAGATTTCCTGGCCATGAGATCAATTCAACTTACACACACCAGACTTCAATACACACATCAGGCTTACACCAGGCTCAGGCCTTCCAGGCCGCCAATGATCTTACTTCTGCTTCCATCTTCACTGAGAATCTCCCATCGGGTGCTTTTGCTTAGTAGAGAGGAGATTGATGTCAGTTTCAGAGACAGGGACAAAAGGTCCCTTGGTGCCATTATGTCTCCGAAATCGAGCAACAATCGTTCCCTTACTAGGCCTTTATCCCGGACGAGCCCCCAAAACTGTGTGGGATTAAAAATCCGATTCCCGATTCAAAATCATTACTCAGAGATTTCTCAAAGTGAAGATTAGAAGTTTATTTGAATTTCGTGAAATTCCCTGGGACAATCATTCTTCTCCAGGCCGAAGCCAGGAGAGGAAGGAGTGCACCCCCTTGCTCACCTGAGCCCAGACTTATAGGGAAAGAAAAGGCAGACCCACCCCCAGGCCTGCCAATCTCAGAACAAAGCACTTCCCGCCCACTCAATGCTCAATGAGATCAACCAGGCCCTTCAACAACTAACAGACTGCTTCTGGTTTGCCTTTGATATTCTAAAAAGCCACAATTTCTCTGTCTTCCTGCAACAGGATCCCCAACAAAAAACCCTCCCAATCTCTCACAATCATTATTCTGAGAAGTCCTCAGTTTCCCATCTCATTCACCTTCCTGATAAGCAATCAGATATGGGTTATACATGTACAATTATGTAAAACATTTCCATGTTAGCCATTTTATACAAGAAGCCTCTGAATGAGACTGGGTGAAGTTTTCTGTTTATGAGACTAGGTCTAAGGCACATGATCGCTATTCCCAGAGCCAGGTCAGACCTTCAGGAAGTTAGTGAAGTTACAGGAAGTGATGTGACACACAGGAAGCAGACTTCATTGGTCAAGGATGGTTACATCCGTTCAGTCTAGCTATTAAAAAGGCATGGGTCTTTTGCTTTTTTAAATCCCCAACAAGCCAGAAGCTGGTCAGGTTCCACAAGCACATGGCAGGAGCTGGGATGGCTCCCAGTTGTGTGTCTGGGCCTCTCCCTGCAGGGACTAAATAAATGCCTTCTCCTTGTACCTGAAGATGTCTCTGATTAGTTAATTTGGGAAAGGAGATCTGGCACCCATCCCACACACTTCAAATATTAATAATAATTTTTTAAAAATGAAAGAAAGAAAGTGAAAAAGTTCACTTCAGTCTGTATACAAACAGAATCAGTTTTTTCTCTGAAGGCAAATAGTGTGCTTCATCATTAGTCTTTTGAAATTTTCTTAGATCATTGTATTGCCAAGAATAGTTCTTCATCACACAATGTTGCTGTAACAGTGAATGATGTTTTCCTAGTTCTGTTCACTTCATTTTGCATCAGTTCTTGTAAGTCTTTGCAGGTTTTTCTGAAATCATCCTGTTTGTCATTTCTTACAGCACAATAATATTCTATTACAATCATAGACATACAATCTTATTTAGCCATTCTCCAATTGATGTACATCCTTTTGATTTCCAATTTTCAGCCACCACAAAAAAAGCTGCTCTAAATTTTTTTGTACCAATATGTCCTCCCTCGCCCTTTCTTTTTGAGGTCTATGACATAGAAAATGCTCTCTAAAATGATTGGCTCAATTCACAACTCTACCAACAGTGCGTTATTATCCCAGTTTTTCTATATCTCCTCCAACATTATCATTTTCCTTTTTTTGTCATATTAGCCATGCTGAAACACTTTTAGTTAACGCTGCAAATAGACAAAGCTCTTTTTTTAAAAAATTTTTATTAAAGCTTTTTATTTGTATAACATATGTATGGGTAGTTCCTCAACATAAATCCTCACAAAGCTTTCCGTTACAAATTTCCCCCCCTAGTCCCCTCCCCTCCCCTAGATGGCAGGAAGTCCACTACATGTTAATTATATTAAAATACTTGACAAGTCAAATATATGTATACATATTTCTATACTTATGTTGCTGTGCAAGAACAATCCTATTTACATGAACAAAAAATATCTGAGAAAGGAAACCCAATGCAAGCAAACATTGATAGAGATCATGAAAATGTTATGTTGTGGTCCACATTTCATATCCCTCTCTGGGTGCATATGGCTTTCTTCACTGAACAATTGGAACTGGTTTGAGACTTTTCATTGTTGAAGAAAGCCATCAGACAAAGCTCTTAATAGAGAAGAACTAAAATGATTTGCAGAACCTCTGAGAAAATGAAACCGAGTAGCTAGAGGCAGAAAGAAACTCAACAACTAAGAAATCAAGTGAACCCCACAAATGTCATATCCTGTAAGCAAGTATGATGCAGTGTCTGGCACAGAGCAAAACCAACAGTAAATGCCTAGCAAAAGCAGTATAAAGAGCACCAGAAGACATCTGTGGCCCTGAAGAGATCTGAGTTGACCCTCTCTCCAAGCCCTCTGACAAGTGTTCCATATGTGTGTATGCTTCCATATGTTTATACTAGCCATATTTTTTACTTTTATGTGTGCCTACTCACATATGTTCTCTATGTATGTTTTCATATGTGATCCTTATTCTTGTCAACTCTTTCCACTAAGAGTACATGTATTAGTCAAAGAGTATTTTCCAGCTTGGAGGAGCAAGAGGGAGAAAGAGGACAGATATTCTATTCCTTCTTAAAGTGTTTTTAATTAATTACATCCTTTGCCTGAATAGCAAAAGCAACACACTAGTAAGGGCTTATGAATTGTGGTTTTTCAGGAGATGAAAGTCCTGAATTACTTGAATTTGGTATAGCTTTTCTTGGAATAGTAGCCATGTGTCCAAGTGAGGGTACCCTTAAGTGACAGCCTCCGATACAGATTAAGATAGACTCTAATGTAAGGAAAACGATCTCCCTAATCAGGTACAAAGATACAAACTACAAATATCTGAACTGTAATAACTTCACTTTACAATTTAAAACATGCTTTTCTCACAACAGCCCTATAAATTAGGTAATATAAGTATTGTTATTCTCATTCTATAGATGAGAAGGGAAAAACTGAGCCTCTTCTGTTTGGCATTAAAGGCCCTGATAAATTTAAGCAGCTCTGCCTCACTTATATACAATACACAAGAAAGTCAAAAAACCATTTCAAGATGCCACTGGTGCTCTTTGAGAACAAAGGACAAACAACAACAACAATGCTCTCTATATAGCTCTAGATATACTCATTTTCTAGGCTTATTATTCTACATTTCACATGCTCTGTAGTCCAGCCATACTGACCTTCTTGACATCCCTCACTCATTAATATTGAACTCCTTTTTCTGAGCTTTTCTGCAGTCTTTCACTCTTTATTGGAATGAACTGCTCTTCACCTCTGCCTCTTAAAATCCCACATTTCCTTCAAATGTTTAATTTATGTGCTATCTTCAACCCAAGGTCTTTCCTTACTCACCAGCTACCTAGGACCTCTTCCCTGAAATTATCTTGAATTGATTTTATGAGTTTTTGATTTTTTATTGTGTGTTATGATTTTTGTATGTGTATGTATTGTAAACACACCCCACCCCAACTCTCCATGGAGTGTAAAGTTCTTAAAGGCAAAGACTCATTTTTGGTCTTGCTGGTTGCCTGTTTAATTACTGCATATATAGAAAGGAGATTATGATAAACCACTTAATCTGGGTTTTTCTTTTGTTTGTTTGTTTGTTTGTTTCCTGCATCTTAAAAATGTCCTAAAGAGGAGAGAGAGAGAAAAACTGAATTCTACCCAGAACAGGAATGGGAGAAGGGAGAGATCAGGCATTGTTATTATGAAAATGTTGGTGAGAGAGTTAAGGTTAACTCTCATTACAGTGCTTGGTTAACCTTAAACCACACTTTCCCCTTAATCCAAGGGGATCATGCATGCATGATCAGAAGCCTAAGTGAATTAACAATGACTGGATCCAAACAGGTGATGCTTTCAGGAGATTGGAGGCAGAGTCATGAGGGATGAGTAATCCTATAACCTAGGAATAACAAGAGACAAGTCAGAACTGGAGAAGACTATTGAAAGTATGTGACATATAGGAGTCTATTACAATGGGTGGGGCAAACTGACTCTAGCTTTGTTAGAAAGGATTGTTGGTTAGAACCTGGAATTTTGGAAAGAGGCTGATGTAGTGGGCTCACTTCCCAGGTGGTCTGGTTAACTTTAATTTATCCCTTACTTCAGAAGAAAGCAAACATGGCCATTGGAGCTATTCCTAACTAAAAGCTTCTGGCTGAATTTTTGCTGGCATTGCCTAGGCAAATTTCTTCCAGGGTTGGAACTCTTAGAGGAATTTCTTTTCCAAAGGCCCATGTCTCAGAGACCCATGGCATTTTCTTTTTCTCTTCTGCTACAATGCCCCTTCCCCAGAGAAGGCACTGCAGGATTGCCATGTGAACATGACCATTTTAAGGCATATAAACTGGTCTCGAATGTGAGGAAAAATCAGTGTCAACCATCACTTGTGAGGCATTTATTAAATGCCTGCTAAGTGCCAAGCATCATTCTAAATACTGGAAATTCAGTACAAAGACAAAAATGAAACCGTCCCACCCTCATGATGCTTACAATCTATCAGGAGAGACAACATATATATACAAAATAAATTAAAAGTATTTTGGGAGGGAGGGTGCTGGTGTTTAAGAGATCAGCTCAAGCTGCCTTGAAGAAAGAAAGGAATGAAGCAGAGGTCATAAAGGAATTCATTCCAGGAATGGGGGGTGAGAGATAGGAGGACACTGAATATGAACAAAAAGCTATATGCAAAGTAAGTGAACTATACATACATATATATCTACAAGACTCAGGTTACTCAATTTACTAGACTCACCTTAAAAATTTAGAGTGAGTTGATCCTTTCCAGGCTTCCAGTGACTCATTTATTGTCTATTCCTATTAACCAAGTTTTTGAGTCAACATTCTTCTTTGTGATTATATTTGTTGATTACTAGAAAATCAAGGGACTTTAACATTTAGAATCTTGGTCCAAGTTGAATCTACTGTCCTTTTTCGATGCCTGAAAACTGATTCAAGAAGACTGGACTAGGCTTACCGTCTGTTCAATTCTACTTAATAGATTACACACATGTTTGTTCAAAGCAAGAGGCATGAGGTATAGGCAGGTAGACCTGATCTTGCAGTCAGGTTACCTAGATTCAAGTCCAATCTCAGAGACATAACTGGCTAGGCAAGTAACTAAAATTTATAGTGCTCTGAGGCAACTAAGATTAGCAAGTGGGTGCAGATCTAAACTGCCTGGTCTTTGTCACAGAAATTTCCTCCATCAATGAAAAATAGATCTGATTTTTAAAGAAATAATTATTCTAATGCACATGTTTAACATATATTGGATTATTTGTGGTCTAGGGGAGAGGAGAAGGGAGAAAAAAATTTGGAACACAAGGTTTTGCAAGAGTGAATGTTAAAAATTATCTATGAATGTTTTGAAAATAAAAAACTTTAAAAATAATCATTCTAGATACGGGATAAAAAGACAAAAGGCATATGCTACCCTCAAGAAGCTTACATTCTTTTTTTTTTTTTAGTTTTCAACATTCATTTTTATAAAATTTTGAGTTTCAAATATTTTCTTCTTCTCTCCCTTCCCTCCACCCTCCCCAAGACAGCAATATATATAAATATGTAGATATATATAGATATATAGATATATCGGTTTTACATGTACATTCATTTTAAACATTTTCATATTAGTCATGTTGTGAAAGAAAAATCAGAACAAAAAGGAAAGACCATAAGAAAGAAAAAAACAAACTAGTGAAAAAGCATGAATGTTGATCCATATTCAGTTTCCATATTTCTTTGTCTAGCTGTAGATGACTTTTTCCATCCCAAATCTGTTGGAATTGTCTTGGATCACTGTATGGCTGAGAAGAGCTAAGTCTATCATAGTTGTTCACTGTGTAGCTTTTCTATTTTTTTTTTAATTAAAGCTCTTTATTTTTCAATACATATATGTGGACAATTCTTCAATCTTAGCCCTTGCAAAACCTTGTGTTCCAATTTCCCCCTCTCCTGTATGTATATATATATGCATATATTTATGCAATTATTGTGCCACACAAGAGAAAAAAAAGAAGCAAAATAAAATGCAAGCAAATAACAACAAAAAAAGTGAAAATGCTAATGTTGTGAACCACACTCAGTTCCCACAGACCTCTCTCTGGATAGAAATGGCTCTCTGAACAATTGAAGAAATCACTGAACAATTGGAAGGTGGTTTGAATCGTCTCATTGTTGAAGAGAGTCATGTCCATCAGATTTGATCATCGTACAATCTTGTTGTCGTGTATAATAATTTCCTGGTTCTGCTTATTTCATTTAAGGATGCTTACATTCTACTGCAGAATTTGTTATTATTGTTGTTCAGTCATGTCCAATTCTTTGTGACTTCATGGACCATATTGTCCATGGGGTTTTCTTGGCAAAGATAAGTGGTTTGCCATTTCCTTACTCAATGGAGTAACATGCCCAGGATCACACAGCTAATAGGTGTTTAAGGCCAGATTTGAATTCAGGGCTTCCTGCCTCTGGGCTCAGCACTTTACCCACTGTACCAGCTAGCTACCTCCTAGGGAGAAGTGAAGTGGCTTGCCTAAGATCATACAGCTAGAAAATATCTGAGGCTGAATTTGAATTTAGGTTTTCCTGACTCCAAACCCAGCATTTTATCCACTGCGTCTTCTAGCTGCCTCATCCATTGGGGAATTCAATAAAATAGTAATTATTAGTATTTATAAAGACACTTTAAAGGCTACAAAGTATTTTACATTACATTAGTTCTGGAGCAGGAGTTGAATCCCTTAGAACATGCATGGGATGATCCCCTTCATGAAGAGTGTTTGAGTTTCCCAGGCAACTTTCAGGGACATGGGTGGCTCACTGTAGAAGGAACTGGTATTTTGATATGACATAAAAAGCACTATATGTTTCCTTGGTCTGCGACTCCTATACAAGCATCATAGGAGTAGACACAGGGTGATGTATTCATTAAAAAAGGAAAGGCAACTAGTGGCTCACTCTTTTCCTTCAACTCTCCCCAAATTTGTGTTGTTTTTGAGTCACTTTAATTATATTTGACTTTTCATGACTCCTTCCGGGATTTTCTTGGCAGAGATACTGGAATAGTTTGTCCAACTCATTTTACAGATGAGGACACTGAGGCAGACAGGGTTAAGTGACTTGCCCAGGGTCACAAGGTAGAATTTAAGGTTAGATTTTTAACTCAGGTCCTCCTGACTTCAGTCCTTTTATCTAAATGGCAAATAGCTCTTCCTTGATATACTTCCTGTAAGTATAGGTATTCCCTAAACTGGCTCCCAGAACTCAAATGCACTTCTTAATCTCCTGTTCTTAGGATCCTTGATCTTATCAAAGCTCATTTTGGGAGCTGCCTCCTATGATAAGCCTTTCCTGAGCCCCCTACTTGTACTCTTACCTTCATCAAATTAAATTATCAGCAGGCACTATAGCATACTAAGACTGAACTTGCTCTCATCCTTAGTTTCTTCAATCTATTAAGTACCTCACATGGTTATTGAGAAGCTCCAATACTAGCCACCTGATGCTGAACACCCCCCCAAAAATATATATATCCCCACCAAAAGACCAATCTCAGCTGTTACACACAATTTAGCTGCAGCATGGTCCAGTGATGATGACATGTGCAAAAAGTATTATCCCCTAAGAATATGTGATTAGAGAAAGAGGTTGGCAAGAGCAAGGGTTAGTTACCAAGCAAGTGTTAGTGCTTGGTATCCAGGAAGTGTAAAAAGCGCTAGAGAAAAATCTTGTCAAGCTCAAATAGAAATAAGAGCCATCAATACATATATAAGGATCCCTATGGGCAGCAAACTGATAAAGTCAATGTGTCATGGTATTTTTATTTGCTTTGTTAGATATTTTCCAATTATATTTTAATCTTTTTTAGGTCTCATTCTGTAATGCTGCAGACTAAAAGTTTTCCCTAGCACAGCACCTGATATGTGGTAGGCTCCTAATAAATGTGTTTATTGGATTAGAAAGGCCACAAAGTAGCCATATAGTCCAATCAATGTACAAAAGAAATACCTATTATAATATATCCAAAAATTCGTCAGGCATCTTCTGCTTTAATAATAACAATAATTTTTATTGTTCAATAGTTTTAGTCTGGTCCAACTCTTTATGACACCATTTGGCATTTTCTTGGCAGTGATACTAGAGTGATTTGCCTTTTCCTTCTCCAGCTTATTTTTAAAGATGAGGAAACTGAGACAAATAGGGTTAAATGACTTACCCAGTGTCTGAGGCCAGATTTGAACTCGGGTCTTCCTGACTCAAGACCCAGCTCTCTGTTCACTTATGCCATGGATTCAAGGCCCTTCACCATCCTAGTTACCTTACTCTGGACACTCTCCAGCTTAGCAATGTCCTTTTTAAACTGTGGCACTCAGAACCCAACCCAACACTTCATATAAAATCTGACCAGGCCAAAAAAAGTGGGACTATTGCCTCTTTATTTTTGGAAGCTCTGCCTCTCTTAATGCAGGCCAAAACTGCATAAACGCCTTCAGGAGCCACATCACTCTTCTAACTTTTACAGACCTTGCAGTCCCCTAAATCTGCCAGAGCTTTTCCAGAACAACTTCTATCTAGTTATATCTCCCATATCTTGTGCTTGTGATATTGTTGTTTTGGTATCCAAACATTCCAAAAGTAAAGATGAGGATGAAGGTATTACAGAAACAGGAGATAAAATGTCATGTACTGGCAGTATAGCAAGCAAGTCGGATTAGCTGCACCATAAAGTTCATCAAAAAGTCATATGCAACAATAAAGCTTGGAAATGTGCAATAAATCTGGCTAGACTAAGATTATGAAGGACTTTAAAAAGGCAAATGGATGAGTTTGTATGTTATCCTAGAACAAGAAAGAGCTTCCTGAGCAAAAAAGTGACACAGTCATATCATTGCTTCAGGAGTAACACCTTATCAGCTATGTCAAGAATGGATTGAAGAGAGGATGGACTGACAGCAAGGAGAACACTTAGGAGGCTATTACAGTAGTGATAGAAGTGATTAGGCACTGTTTAAGAGAGTTTACTCTATTATTGGAAAAATGGAGATAGATGTGAGTTTAGAGGTTCGATCAATAAGACTTGGAAACTGGTTAGATGTGAAGGATGAGGAAGAAATTTCTGAAAATGTGATCCTTCCTGATTAGAATATTGATGGTTACCTCTAAAGAGAAAGAGAATATTGACAGTAGTAGAAGTAGTAGTAATAAATTGTTTCCTATGTATTAAGTTAAAGATGCTTATGGAACAGTCCATTGAAAATGTCTAATTTCTCACTTCTAATATTCAATCTATTGCCAAGGCAAGTCAATTTCACCTTTGCAACATCTCTTAAATATTCCCTCTTATCTTTTCTGGCATTTCCACCATTCTAGTATAAAGCTCTCATCACCTGAATTATAAAATGTTTAGCACAGTGCCTAGCACACAATAAGTGCTATAGAAATGTTAGTTTTTACTACCATCATCATTATTACTATATTTAATCCTTGATATTTTACTACTTTGATTTATGTTTACATAAACCTCTCTCATGGAGACAATGGAGCTAAATACATAGATCTGGGCAGGGGTGCCATTAATTATAGAAATGATCATTAAGTCCATAGGAAATAGTAATGTCTCCAAGAAATTATATATAGAGAAAAGTAAGGGAAATTAAAATGATGTACAGCCCTGGAGAGCACCTACAGGTAGGGGACATGATTTTGATTATGAACCAGTAAAGGAAATAGAGAAAGAGTGGTCAGACAGGAGGAGAATAAGGAGAGAGAGTGCCAAGGAGGACAGAGTATCTAGGCAGAGAGAGTAGTCAGTAATGTGCAACAGATAGTTTGAGAGGGAAGAGAACTTAAAAATGACAATCAAGTTGTTTTTTTTTTAGTCCATCAGGTATGGAAACTTCAATAATTCTGCAATCTTAGTCAAAAACCCATAATTAAGTCCTCACTAGGTGCCAGTTACTGTCCTAAGCCCTGAGGATACAAAGAAAGGTTACTCTGCTATATTGATTCCTTAGTTCTATCATTTATCCAAAGTTAATGAAATCCCTATATTTCATTAAGCAAAGCTTCTCTATATTAATAATTATGTACATTAAAATTGATTTCCCATAATTAGAAATAGGTATTTACTTTAAGATTATCTATCCCTTTTAAAAATTTACCCTTCAACTCTTGGGTTTTTTTTTTCTTTCAATTTCTCTGAAAACTTCCTTCAGTCAGCATTGACTAACTGAAACCTTTTGTGATTTAGTCAGTAACATGCTCTAAGGGGCTTCACATTTTGTCTTCATTGGTTTTTTCTGTCTCTATTTTACAAATAAGAAAACTGAGGCAGAGAATGTGACAGTAACTTCTACTTTTAAAAGCAGATATTAAATTCTTTGAAATACCTTTCCTATTGTGCTGTGGTTTCTAAGGGCAAATAAGAATCCTATTTGTTTAATTTCCATTTTAGAAAGCTTTCCAGGAAGGTAGTCAATCCATTGTTAATTTACAAATTGCTTATACTTATCAAATATAAGTAGTTGATTGGTATTTCAAGAAAGGATATCATATCACAAATCTAACTACATTAATAAACCCCCAAGAGTCAAAGGCAAAATTTTAAAAAGGGATAGGTAATCCCAAAGTAAAGTACCTACTTCTAATTACATAAACAATCAACTAAAAAACTGTAAGTAAAATATATCAAAATATCTGATAATGATGTAGATGGTAAAAGAAGTCCTCCAGAAATGCCATTGCCTTTTGCAAGATCTGGTTTTCACTTTGCTTGGCTTTCTTGAAAAGTTCATCTGCGATCTGGCCCATCTAAAGCTTTATATGCTCCTAAGGTTTGGTAGGAAAAGCGGACTAATTATATAACATAAGTAATGAAAATATAAGAGAAAAAGCTTCTTATATTTTCTGGGTCTGGGGTCTGGGATTCATTCAAAAAATGAAAAATGTCACTGGCTTCATGCATTTCAAAAGTGAGTCAAATGCTGAATTTTTCTAAAGGCAAGAGAAAGATAACTGACAATCATACCAAGAGCTAAGCTTCAGGGTTTACAAAAAAGTGTTGGCCTTGCTATAAATCAAAGCACAAGAAACATTTTGGTTCAGTGGATACTGCTTAGACTAAGAAGTCCTGTGATTTGTGCCAGCCCTGCCACTAATTTACTATCTAATATTTTCATGATAAATCATCCATCATTTCTTTTCCTTTTTTCTCTTTTGCCCTCAGTTAATCCCAATTAATAACACTGCAATGATGTTGTAAGGGACATAGCTGGTAGAGCTCCATGTGAAATCTAGGCAGATCCATTACATAACTGGGGAAGCATTGGAAGCAGAGAATCTAAAGGACTGAAATAAGGCTGGAGATACCATCTCTTATAAGAAACCTTTTTGCAATGGTAAAGTTTTCTTACTTTGAGTACCCCATATTCAAAAAGTCAATGGTACAATCCCTATGAGATTTGTATATACTGAGGTATATATATATATATACATATATATATATATATCACTTATTCTTGATAGAATGCAACTCTTTAAAGGCAAAAACTGTTTCATTTTTGCCCTTGTGTCCCTGGTCTCTATCACCATGCCTAGTATGTAATAGGTACTTAATAATAGGGAGGGAGAAGGAAATAATCATTTATTGGGCACCTGCTATGTGCCAAGAACTGTGCTAAATGCTTGCAAATATTTCATTTGATTGATGTATTTTGGATAGGGGAAGGAAACTGGAAGGGAAAGGACTCAGAATATAAACAAAAATGGAAAGTTGGATTTTGGAATGGGAATCTGAGACAGACTTAGTTTTTTGTTGAGAAATAATAAAAGAAGTAACAATTAGATGAGGAGCCTCACCTGTTTTCATACCACAAACAGATCCCCTTATTTTTTATATTCTAAATTTATCAAAATAATAATTTGAACTTTATATATTTTAATTTCATGTTATCCAAATTCAATTAGCTTCTCATTGCTGTAATGTGATCTTTTTATTTCTCCCTAATTGATTCCCTGTGTCACTACCCTTCCCATCAAAAGCTTTCCAAACACTCTTTTTTTCTCAAACTTCTGAACCTCACTTCACCCTTTATCAGCTGAGTACCTTCCCTGCTACTTTCCTGAGAAAACTGAAGTTATTCCAAGTGAGCTTCTTTTGCTCTCTCCTTTTCTCACCTCAAAGTCTCTTGACGTCATCCTGTACCCTGGCCTCCTTTCTCTAAGTGTCTGACAATAAGATAGCCTTTCTTATCTCCTAGGCCAACCTTTCTGTATATACCCTTGATTCCAACCTCTTTCATCTTTTTTTTTTTTTTTTTTAGCATATTGCCACTTCAGTCATGCCCTCTCTTTTCCAAATTTTGAATATCTCTCTTTCTACTGATTCTTTCCCCACTATCCTTAAACATGTCCAAATATTCTCCATCCTTAAAAAACCTTTACTAGAACCCATCACACACAGACTCCAACCTATCATCCTATATCTCTCTTGTCTTTCTCAGTCAAATTCCTTGAAAAAGCTATCTATACAATTGCAAAGGACTCATGATGGAAAAAAAAAAGGGGGGTTGAGGGAAAGAGAGCCACTTCCAGAGAGAGAACTGCTGAACTCTGAGAACAAATTAAATTTTTTTTTCACTTTAATTGTTTTTTTGTGGTTTTGTTTTTTGCAATATGGTTAATATGGAAATATGTTTGGCATGGGTTTCATATTTATAAGTGAATCATTGCTTTCTTTCTCAATAGGTGGGGGAGGAATAAAAGGAGGAAGAGAATTTAGAACTCAAATTTTTAAAAAGAATATTAGTAATAAATGAATAATATATTTTTAAAAGAAAAAACTATATTGCATTAACGTTGATACTGCAACCCTTAATTTAGCTCCAAACTAATTCCTCATTAGGCTAAAACTGCTTCCTCCAAAGTTGTCACTGATCTCTCAATTGCTAAAACCTTTAAGTCTTTTTTCAGTTCTCCTCCCTCTCAAACAATCTGTTGCACACTATTGACCACTATCCGTGCCTGGATACTCTGTCCTCCCTGGCACTCTCTCCTAATTCTCCACCTATCTGACCATTCTTTCTCAATCTCCTTTACTAATTCATAATCCTCTACCTGAAATGAGATATTTTCACTTCAGGTATTCTGTATTGTATGTTCCCTTACTCTTCTTTCCATATATTCTCTTTTTTCCTTTAAAAAAAATATATATATATGTATATATATATATATATATATATATATACTCTTAGTGACATTGTCAATTCCCATGGATTTAATTATTATTTTATAATCAATGATACCCATGCCCATATCTATGTGTTTGGCTCCATTCTCTCCCTGGCCCTTTAATACCAAAATATAGTTGTAAATGATCATAATAATTTAGTGTTTGATAAACTCAAAAACTCCAGCTTCTGGGACAAGAACTCACTATTTGACTACTGGGAAAGCTGGAAAATAGTATGGCAAAAACTAAGTATAAGCCTACAACACATTGTATGCCAAAATAAGGTCAAAATGGATACACGATTTACACATAAAAGATAATACCATAAGCAAATTAGAAGAAATAATTTACCTGTCAGATATATGGAGAAGGGAAGAATTTATGACCAAACAAAAGATAGAATTACTTTATATAAAATGAATAATTTTGACTATGTTAAATTTAAAAAGTTTTGCAAACAAAATCAATCCAACCAAGATTAGAAGGAAAGAAATTTTTTGAAACTTTGTCCCAACATATATTTCTAGCTTCACTATATATTATTCCCTTTCTTGCACTAGGAGCCAGACAAAACAGACTTCTGTTCCCCAGAAACAACATTCTATGCCTCCTATCTCCATATTTTTGCACAGTTCCCTGCATTCCTTCAGATTCAACTTAATTAAACTATAATATTGATGAAATTGTTTTCTGGGGCAGGCAGGGAAAAAGCTTTGGAGTTGCTCTCTGTGGAAGTCATCCAGTCAGAAATTCAAGTTATGTCAACCCTGAGGCCTACTTTCTGTAGGAGAGGTGGGCAGCCTCACCTTGCTATATCCTGTCAGAAATCCCAGTCATGTCTCTGAGATTAAATGCCATTTCTATGGAACTTTGGGTCAGTCATCCACAACACTTTATCTTGTGGTGTCTTTCCCCTTACCCATCTTCCATGCCATATGGTGTCTTTCTTAGCCTTATTATGCCTTATGAAGTCTCTCTTCTCAAACCCCACTACTCCTCCTTATAGTTAATTCTTTTTAGGGTGCTGATTGTCTTTTGAGATTTAAGGGTATGCCCCAACCTCATGAGGTGTTCCCTTTCTACCCTAATTGTGAGCTTCACTAGGGAGCATTCCCTTCCCATCATTAATTATTAAAACTTTTTTCTATGCTCTCTCAATTCTATTTCATATTTACCATTCCTAATGTCTATTTTATCTTTTCATTTTGTCTGCAACCTCTTCTACTAAATAAATCTACCTTTTACCAAAGAGAATAGCCATTGTGAATACTTCACATGGCCAAACTCCAACATTTGGTGCCTACCATCATCTGGTGCCTAAATAACATCATTTGGGGCTATATAAGTCACTTGTTCTTAGACTACCTATCATTTAAACACTTTGTGTGTTTCTTCTCTTTATGTTTATTCCATATATCTTTATATATTAATGTCCTCTCTCTAGCTCTTTAAAATGTGATGTCTTTGAGAGATAGGGGTTGTTCCATTCTTTGCATTTATATCCCTAATCTATAATATAGTGCCTAGCACATAGCAGACACTTAATAAATCCTTTCCCCAACATTTATACTGGTTGGACTTCTCCATCATGCCTTCAAAAATGAACCAGGAAACTCATCACTGGAAAATCTCACTATCTTACAAGATTGAATTAGCCTTGATATTCATATTTCAGCAGTACCTTCTGTGTCTCAGATTGTACTCTCTGATTGGAGGATAGAACAATGAGCTTCAAAGGTTTTTTCCAGGGGGTTAAGGAAAGGATCCAGCACATTCTTCTCTCCATTTCCTACCAGCTGCTTTGCTTTTGGATTTCTTTGGACTTTTCCATTATGCCCTAGAGGTTAGCACCTTCCTTCTCTCCTTTTCAGCTTCCTTTTGTGTATTGTCTTCCCCCCCAAAAAAAAAAAATTGGTAGCAAGTTCCTTGAGGACAGAAAATTTCTTTTTATTTGAATTTGTATTCCCAGTGCTTAGTACAATTCCTGGTATTATATAGGAGTTTAATAAATATTTATTAGCTATTGATACTTGTTATTGATTGATTTATTTGAGATAGCCAGTGCCAGTTACTGTCTATCTTGTTATAGGGGAAGGAGTAGGAAATAGCTCAGAAATGTGGGACTGAAAAGTAGAGTTGATAATGAGGAGAAATGGAAAAAGCCAGAAGTCCCTTTGGCTTTACATAAACATCTCCCTTTACCATTCATACCCATAAATATAATAATTTATTCCACAAACATTTAAAAAATATCTCCTGTGCACAAGGGATAGTGTTGAGTGTTGTGAGAGAGATCTTACATATATATTTATATTTTATGACACACTTTTTCCTCTACTTTCTACTCTAGTGATTTTGTTACCTATGTTATTCTTCATGTTAGGTTACAGACTTCATGAGAATAAGTATTATGTCTTATTTTTGTACCACCTATAGCACTGAGTGTAGTGCCTGGCTCACAGTAAAAGTACAAAATTTTAGATGTATTGAACCGAAAAAAAAATCTTTTTTATCTTCAACTCACTGGTCCTTTTTTTGTCCCTCTCTGAAAATAACATATTATTAATCTAGTTCCTCCTCCACTTGAAAACCCTTCAAGTAAGATGATTTTCATGACTTCTTTGTAGTACTATTTTCTCCAGACCAAACATCCTTAGTCCACATGGTTTTTAGATTTTTCATAATTCTCATCATTCCCCTTTATTTTGTCAATGTTTCTCATAAAAATATTGGTCTCTAAAATGAACACAATTCTACATATTGTCTGACTAGTTTATTTATATATAGCAATTATCTTATACTATTGGCTTATTAAGTTTGTGAATTAATTAAAATTGACAGATCTTTGCTCACATTTTGGTCTTGGGCCACTGAACATTTTAGCCAGAAGAACTTTAAGTTTATCCCTGAAAAGCAGAGAAGTCACCAGTCTGAATTTTTATTTTTACTTTGACTGCTTTTAGGAGTCACTGTGGTCTAGTGGGAAATCCAAGACACCCAAGTTCAGATGACAACCTTCAAACATTTACTTGCTTTGAAAACATAAGCAAGTCTATCAAATTAATAATCTTCAAATTTGGAATAATAATGCTTGTATTAACTATCTCACAAAGTTGTTTTAAGGATCAAATAACATATATAATATACATTTATTAAATATAATGACACAAATATCTGTTCTAATATTATATAAATACTAATAACTGACTGAAATTCCTGTCCTTTCAGAGTCAGTTTGTTTCTTCTTATTCTGCTCTTCATGTAGACTCATAAGAGCTAATCAGGAAGGCAATCTCATTTAGTGAAAAGAGATAGATCTGGAGACAAAAGCTCAGAGACAATATTTCCTACCAGGATGTTAGCTTGGGCAAATCATTTCACTTCTCTAGACTTCAGTTTCCTCATTTGTAAAAAAGAGGAAGTCTGGCTAGATAAGGGCTTTTTAAACTTTTTCTACTCACAACCCCTTTTTGCTTGAGAAATTTTTATGTGACCCTGGATATGTAGGTATATAAATCAAACATTTACAAATAATAAATCATAATTTCACGATCCCCACATTTAATTATGAGACCTCAGAATGGGGTTGTGAACCACAGTTTAAAAAACTGATGATTTCTGGGGTTCTTTCTATAATCTAGATCAGTGATCCTCTAATCTTTCCTTTTGTGTTTATGATTTTTTTTTCTTCCAATGCTCCTCCCTTAATAATCTTAAAGTTTCTCATAATTAATCCCAATAATAAAAATTTTCTTAATCTTTCTTCAATAAGCTCAATTCCCTTTTATCATTTTCATTGTATTCCTTAAAGTCCAAATCACAATCTCCATATTATATTGGGTAATGGATAGTAGAACCAAATCAAGAGTGTTATGATAAAGCCCTGACCAAAACTGGCCTAATTCTCACCTCCCTCTACTTTCCACCCCACAGGAATTATGAGCATGTTGCCACTGAATTGTGCTGCTTTGACAATGCTATAAAACTCCGGTTTCCCTCGCATAGAGCTACAATATTGTAGGACACAGCCAGTTGCAGCCTCTTAAGAAAGCATCATGAGAGTCATGTAGTCAATAAAAATGACATTGGTATCAATTGGTACAACTAGAACTTGAGAACCTCACCCCTAACTCTGTCCTGAGGTTCCTCTTAGAGAAAAAAGAACACTACCCACATGGACCCTTAGACTGGAGAAGCAGTGAAAGTGAACAGAAGCAAGAGACTTAGTTTACACTAAGTGATTCAAACCATTTAAGTCCAATGGGAAAAGGTGTTTTTTATTCATCCTCTAAGTATGATTGCCTTTTAGGCCAAATTTGTGAGCAATTATAATGTTGTGTTTTCAATTAAGAGGTTAAAAACATTATAAGGATGAAAGAAAGATCCAGAAATAGAATCCTATGAGAGGCGGAGGAAGGAATGAACAGTTTTACTTTGGGGCCACTGGGAGATTTGTGAATTCTGTATTTTCTATGAGATAAAATAAAAACTATCCCTACCTCATATTCATCTTTGTTACTTTCATTGTTTTTAAAGGAGGTAGAGACTCTATTATAAACATATGGGGAGACCTGATTTATAAGCGATGTGTGGAGATTTTTCATGGAATAGATTCCAGGTTGGGGCAAAAGGAAACAATGACTCACTTGGGGATTAGCCTGGTAACTAAATTCAGTCCATTTGAGTCCAAAGTCTTAGATGATGCTGAATCTTAGATTAAAATGTAAATGAAAAGAATTTTAAATTGAGTAATGTGTAATTATAATGATCAATCTTGACCCTAGAGAACAAATGAGAAACTATACCTTAATCTTATCTTGGAGAAGTCTCTTGGAAAGAATGTCATGTGAACTATTAGGTACAGTCCCTGTGACAGCTGGTTTTCTTCAACTATGACAAGGCTCAATTACATCAGGGGTGAATGGTAAAATGTGGAAATGACAGTGATGTAAGATCAAAAGATATTAACAGAAGCTTAGTTTTTTAAACAGATTAAAATTATTTTGGAGAAAGGTGAAGGAGTGAAGAAAACTTGCATTTATTTAGAGTTAACTAAGTGCCATATACTGTACTAAAGATCGGGAATACAGATTTAAGTAAAAAATAAATAAATCATTGCCTTCAAGGAATTTAAATTCTAATGGAGAAAGATGGCCATAAAAGAGAAGAAATAATGAGGAAAATGGGGTAGAAATGAAAGTAACTAACTTGAGGGCAGTAAGCCTAGAACAGAGCCAGAATATAGTTGGACTATTCCACAAAATGGAAGTCCCAGAAGAAAGTTACCTGTGAGAGAAGAGGGACTGCCTGATGCAGGGATATTTCAGAATGAAAAAGTCACTGGGATAGTTGGATATTCCAAGACAAGGAGGCCCCAAGCACTAAAGAAAATTCCAGTAGGAAATAGCTAAGGCATAGTTTTGAAGACTGTTAATCAAAAGCAAAGTCAGGAGGGGCATGAAAATTCATCAACTGGGGCTTCCACCCAAAATGGAGAGCCCAGTAGAAACTCACCAATGGGAACAGTGGGATAGACAGAAGCATATTCTCTAGTGGGAATGTCCCAAGGACAATTATGTTATAGGGCAAATAGCAGTGAGAGTTCAGCAGAGGTCACAGACTTTAAATGTATAGTGAAAGAAATTAGGCAAAGTCTTTTCTCCCAAAAAGCTTCCACATTTTCCATAAAATCATCACAAATCTCCCTAAACTGTAACTGTTCACTCCTTCCTCAGCATCTCATAGGATCCTATATTTGGGTCTTTCTCTGGTCCTAATAATTTTTTTTAACTTAATTGCTAACTATACTAGTCTTTTGTTCTAATTCTCCAACTTCTTTGACAGGTTCTGATATTTTTTACCTCTTCTGGTTCTTTTTTCCTCTCAAGGTTCTCAAGTCACTGATCCTGGTTCTCTCCCTTGTTCTCAAAGTCCTTTTCAGTTGCCTTTGCTGGAACGTCATTCTTTGACATTGGCTCCTCCTTAACGCTGGGTTCCAAATTAATCTTTTCTAATCCAGTGACCACTGCTATTTTCCAAATTTGCTGGCATATTAAGTGCAGCACTTTAACAGCATTATCATTTGGGATTTTAAATAGCTCAGCTGGAATTCTATCCCCTCCACTATCATTGCTAGCAATGCTTCCCAAGGCCCACTTGACTTCATTCTCCAGGACATCTGGCTCTAGATGAGTAACCACATCATCATGGTTATCAATGTTAAGATCTTTCTTGTATAGTTCTTCTATTTACTCTTGCTACTTCTTAATATCTGCTACTTCTGGTAAATATTATTTTTGTCTCTTATCACACCCATTTTTGCATGAAATTTTCCCTTGACATTTGTAATCTCTTGAGGAGATCTCTTTCCCATTTTTTTTCTACTTCTTTGCATTGCCCATTTAAGAAAACCTTATGTCTCCTTGCTATTCTCTGGAATTCTGCATTCAATTTTAGATATCTTTCTCTTCTAGCCTCAACTATTTCTTGCTTTTTTTTTTCTTTGGAATGTTTTCTGTTGCTGCTTCCTTTACAATATTGTTAACTTCTGTCCATAGTTCTTCAGGTTTCCTACTAGATTCAACCCTTTAAATCTATTCATCATTTCCACTTCATATTCATAAGAGATGTTATTTGTCTTACCTACAGAGTCTAATGGTTTTCCCTCTTTCCTCAATTTAAGTATGAATTTTACAATAAGAATTTCATTATCTAAGTCACAGTCAATTCCAAGTCTTGTTTTAACACACTGTATAGAGCTAAAAACATCTATAAAGGTCCATAATTTTGTAACATGAAATGTCAATAAGCCATGCAAGACTGCATTAAAAAAATACCTGGGATTTTATATAAGTACTATGGAAATCTGGAAAGCAATCAGAGGAAAGTAGAGAAAGTGATGAAGTGAGGGGCTATTCTGGACTGAATTCTGACCAAAGTATGAGACAGAGATATGATAAAGGAATCTTAAGAGAAAATGTCCATGTCATCTGAGTAAGCAAGCAAAAGAATATTTAACTGTTTTAAGTGGGAGGCAGCATGGTGTAATTAGGTTCTAATTTTGGTACTTCATCTTTTTAGTCATAACACTTGAACAAACTACCTTTTCTGAATTTCCATTTCCTCATCTATAAAATGCTAATAATGATATTTATCAGAGCTGTTATAAAGAATTAAATGAAATTATTCTAGGAAAACACTTTGAAATCTGTGAAATTAAAAAAATGAAATGTATTATTATTATTTTAATAAAGTCCAATTCTTCAGAGCTTTATGGATGTGATTTCATATTGTCTGCATGCAATCTGTGAAAAAGTATATAGAATAGTAGAATCACTAGTAGTCTAGAGATAAATACATGGCCTCCCTCTTTTTTTAAAGGTAGATTCTGGAAACTATCTACAGATGACTTTGACTTCTAGACAAACCCATCCTCCTTGTCTTCCCCATCCCAAGATCTTTCCACCCTGTCTTGGGGAGCCTTCAAGGCTCATTCATAAAGTTTAAACCATTACCTCTCAAATCAGCTTAAGTGATATTCAAGTCTTGAACATCAATTGACAAAAATAGCACAGTTATTAGACTGACTATATTCCAGGACACTACAGCACTGTCTTAAGAAAAACCATGTAGCACTGCCACAGCAACCTAACCCAGGGGTATCATTTTCAGAATCTTCCTAGTCAGTTTAGGCCAAAACTTCATAATAACAGTAGCATAGATGCCCAAGCATACCTCAGTTGGAGTTCTCTTTTGTGTTTCCTGGACAAGGAAGATAATCCTTAGAAAAAAATGTCCTTGTACTGAGTCTTCACTGTATCACTATTGAACCTTTGTTCTGATCCTGACTCAAGGTCCTGAGCCATGCCCTTTGGCACAATTTTTAAAAGGATCAGATTCACATAGAGGTGGAATCAAAAAGTGCAGAGAAAGATTGAGTGTCAGACAGTCAATTTTCTGGATAGAAGCCAAAGTAATATATCTATGCAGCCCTGTGACTGCCAGGAAGTTGGTGGCTTCACATTTGTCCTGCCTCGGAAATTCTTGTGTCATCTGCCCCAATTAGAGTGTGAACTCTGAGAAAAGGGACAATCTCACTTTTCCAGTTCCAATCTCCCACTCTTAGCACAATTCTTTTTTTTTTTAATAAAGCTTTTTATTTACAAAACATATGAGTGACCTTTCAACATTGACCTTTGCAAAAAAACTTTTTTTTTCCCAAGCTTTTCCTTTCCTTCCCCTGCCCCCCACCCCTAGATGACAGGTAATCTAATACATGCTAGATAGGATAAATTATATGACAAATACAATACATGTATACATATCTATACAGTTATCTTACTGCACAAGAAACATCAGATCTAGAAAGAGAAGAAGGAAAAAACAACCTAAGAAGGAAAACAGAATGCATGGAAATATTCACAGAAAGCGTTAAAATTCTTAGCACAATTCTTGGTAAATATTTAATGCTTAGTAAATTCATTTTCATTCATTTATTCACCAGACATCAAGAAAGAGAAAAAATGAGATAAGAAACTATGACATCATTTACTTGGAAGAACTGGAACAGCAAGGAAGCATGACATGAAGAGCAACTCAGAATTACCCCTTCATTGGTATAAGGGAAGTGGGATCCACCAGAGGAAAGATTTGATTGGCTCTCTCTAGCAACTCTAAGAGCTTCCCTGTTTGGGAATTCAAGGCAACACTAGAATGACAATTTCCATAATCCATCTGGATTGTGTAAATCCATGGGAAATGTGAATTTCACTAAGGAAAAAGGGGGTTTGGTTCCCTATTTTGTTTGGGGGCTGAGTCAAGGAGGGAGTGGGAACCCTCAACCTGAAAAACCCTTTAGACAAAGATATGAGTCAAATTCTGATTGTTATTTTTTTCCTTCATTCACAAAGAAGACCATGACATCAAGAAGATAATGCTATGACATACAAGAAAATTGAATTTAAGTGAGGGAGGGCTGGGCAAGGTCACCTGCCTCACTCTCCCCTCCAGAGCTATCTGTGTCCAGTGGCCAGATACAAATCAAGAAGACTGGAAATGGCCCTGGAAGAAGTGGGAGATCTTAGCCTTTTTAAGTTAAAGTCTTCTTTAACTCAGTTTGATTAAGGCTGCACCCAAATTCTGATGCTCCCAAAAGAAAACCTGGATGAAAGCACAAGCCAAAGGAATGGATCAGAAATCTTTCCAAAGTAAACAAAGTTCCATGCTATCAAGAGCCAAATCAATAAAAGAGCATGCTTTCAGTTCCCGTTCCCATAACCAAAGTATGGCATACAGATGAATTCCTAGAGAACAAGCAATATGATTAAAAGGAAATAGGCTCACTAAAAACTTAAGAAACTGGATTTTAATAAACTCAGCAAAACAATTCAGTCAAATGAAATTTCAAGAACATGAAGGGAATACTGCATTACAGTGAGGATTACACAGTCCATGTTAAAAATAGGACAAGAGAGGACTGATTTATATTGCCAAAGAAAAGCTTTTGATAAGATATCAAGGAAGAATTTCCTCTCTGTGGGGTGATGATCTAGAATGCATAGATTTTGGAGATAATTTGATTCCCTTTGAAAATTTTAAGGAAAATATTGCCCCCCCCCCCCCCCCCCTATGGTATAAGCGAATTTGCACTTTCAAAAGTCAGTCAACAAGTATCTACTAAGCATTTACTATGTGCAAGGCACTGTGCTAAACTCTGGGAATAAAAAGAAAGGCAAAAAGAGTCCCCACTTTCTAATAATCTAATGTAAAAAAAAAGCATGCAAATAATTATTTACAAATACAATTTCTGTCCCAAAGTCCATTGGCATGGAATGCTCTTCTTACCAATCCTCTAATTGAGAGTCACCTTTGGTCCTTTTCAGGACTCTCCAAATGAGAATTCCCTTTTGAGTTCAACTTTGTGGATTCAAATTAATAGGCACCTTTTTTAATAGAATAAATAGTACAATAAGTATCTTTGCTATTTGCTATATATATTCATTGTAAAATTGGTATTAGTTGGGGAAGGGTCAAGCCTTGACCTAGGGCAATTCCTGCCTTAGGTCTAGATTATAGTCTATATTATGGAATGGGAATTCCATTATCAGTTTAGAGTAATTGTATAAATCTTTAGAAAAAAATAAGTCTCACCATGGAAGAAGATTGTTTGGTTTCCTAAGAACTTAAGTTCTTTCTTGTCCAGAGCTGGGTCAAGGAGAGAGTAGAAACCCTCAACCTCAGGATATCACTAAAATTTGTGTTAGCCATGTAATGACTTGGGGCCTTTCTTTGCCACAACATGACAAATCAAACCAAAGTTAGATAGAAACCAATCATATCCCCTAGACAAATAATATTTAAAGTAACAGATAGCTATAATTCTAATTTAGCACCATTCTCTCTGAGGAGATCAGAATGGTGGTCTCTAGCTCCAGTATCCTGCTTCCTTTTTTGGCAGCAATAAAAGTCTCCCTTGGTGAAGAATTGAGAAGAGGCTAGAAAAATCTTTTCTGCTTCCCTCTTTGCCACAGGTCTTACTAGACATATGGGACTTCCACTCCTATCAATACACAAACTTCTTATATATACACATCTATATAATATATACACACACATATATATGTATGTATACATACATGACAAATTATTCTTAGGACAAAGGCTTCTTGCAGAAGAAAGGATCTTTAGGATTTGAAGAAATTCACTGACTCTAAATGGTGGAGATGAGGAGGAAGATTTCTAGGTATAGGAAACAGCTAATGAAAATGGTCTTTCTTTACACTTCGTGTTGAGTTGGATGGGACATTCCTGCATATTAGCAGTTTCAGGCATTTCTAAAAATTTGATATTAAATTACATTAGTGATATTAGACACTTCAGAGCAGTGTGACCAACATCTATGAAAGGCAAAGTTAGGAGGAAAAATCAAGACTATGTCAGCTGCTTCAGTATTTCAAATGTTTTCCCTTATATGTTAGATTTTGGTTGGAGTATTCTTTGAATCATATCCTGTAACAAACTGTCAGCTTCTGTACTTCCAGAAACTACATGTGGTTTCAAAACATGGTATTATATTGGAGCTATAAGGGTGACTTTTCCAGTTTCGAAGTACTACCACGAGAAATAGTGTTAAGAGATAAAAATATTACCTCTGATTTCTACTTATTGATTTTATAATTTGTATTTATGCTACATTGATTTTTAGAACTGCCAGTGTCTTAAAAATGCTTTCTCAATTGTACATTTAACCTATGTGGAAATGCTTGCTGTCTTGGGGAGGGGAGAGCAGATAAAAAGAGAGAAGAATTGGAACAAAAGGTTTTGCAAATGTAAATGTTGAAAATTATCTTTGCATATATTTGAAAAAATAAAATATTAAGAAAAAAAATTTAAAGTCTTCTCAGTTTAAATTGGCTTAGAGGCATAGTTGAAAGGTAGTGGTACTATAGCTTTCAACTAACTAGCCAGTAAAACCTGGGATCCCTGGTTTGTTTACCTGCCAACAAAGAGCCAGTTTAAGCTGGGTCTGTCCCTCAAGAGACTTTCCTTGTTTCTCCTTGTCAAAATTAGAGGTGATTTGGTCTCCCCAAGGGGACAACTAATTGGATTAGGTTTATTTATTGGATTTATATGATTAGGAAATCAACTAATTGATTTCGATTAGGATATTTCTATTTTTCTATCCAAGATCACTAGAGGCAGCTGAGGTCCATAAAGTGATTTAGTATTTTTTTGTTGTTGTCAGGGAAGGGTGTAATCAATCCAACCACTTCCCCAAATCTCAGCTAAAGCTTATCAACTACATGGACCCCTACTCCTCTTTTAGATCTCAATAAAAATGGTCTTTGTTGAGATGGTCAGTGATTCACTTAACAGCTATTCTTGTCACTGTGTAATACTTACCCAGACAACTTGCCTCAGTGTCATTTTACTCACCAAAGTAAAGCTAGGGGAGCAATGGGAAGAACTGATCCTCAGCAAATTATATCCTCTACATTGCCACAAGAAATTAAGACTTTAGAATTGTTCATATATAGCAATGTTTGGACTTAATTGCCTTACTTAGTTCCCTACATCTAGACTAGATAAACGAAAAACCTTTTTCTAACTCAAACTGTTCTGTCTTCCTTTAGCCTAAAGGTCAAAGCCTCATTCTTAATGGTAATTGAGAATTGAATTGAGAAGGTACCAAGCAAGCTATCCATTCTTTCCTTCATTCTGAGGATTATAAGTGTCAAAACTAGGCATCAAGAATGTAACTGTGAGGTCCTATCCAGAAAAAAAAAAAAAAGTTTCTTTAGAGTTTCTGGGATGGAAAATAAATGTTAGTGGATTGTTAGGTTTTATAAGGAAGTCTTGATGAGTCTAAAACATGGCACTATATTGTAGCTTATAAGGGTGACTTTTCCAGTTTTGAAGTACTACCACAAGAGAAATAGTGTTAGAGATAAAAATATTACCTGTTTTCTACTTTCTGACTTTATCATTTTTATTTATGCTACATGGATTCTAGCCCTCATTCTGCCACTAACTAGTTATATGGGAAATTCTGCACATTCCCAGAATAAATGAATTGTTCCTTGTGTTTATTCTACTTTTAGTTTTAAAAACTATTTTTTATCAATGAAATGATAAATGAAAATGAAATGCACTTGCATATCACACTGAAGAAATGACTAGACGGAATAAACAGAATCCTTTTCCTTTTACAGCAGGAAAACTATATCAAAGACTGTGGTCAACTGCATAGGCAAGGTTCAGCCTGAATACTGCAGAGATTCATTTTCATTCTAGAAGAACAAGTCACAGAATTAAGAGCTGGAAGGAACTTTAGCCAAAGTCTAGACCAAATTCCTCATTTTATAAAGGAGTGAATCCACTCTGAGAGGTAAATGGCTTACCCAAAATTATACAAGGGTTAAGGAACAAAGACAATCTGAAACCATGTCTCCTAACGACAAATTTCCATCAGGAATGAGAAAAGAATGGTTTAGTGGGCAGAGAAGGAAACACAGGGGCAACTGATCTTTCACTTTATTTTAACTCATCACTTCACCTTAGGCAAAAGGGTTTATACATAGTTCCTTAACTTCATGAAGCTGAACAAAGTACATATGCAAGCTGTGAAAAAGGTTTCCCCCAATTATTCCTCTGGATAAGAATATGCATTCTAGAAAGGATACATTCAATGAAAATGGACAAGTTTTGAAAATAGATTTACATTATAGCAACTTAACTGATTACAAGCATATCAAACTTACCTGTATTTGTCGCCTTAAAAATAAATTACAAGAGGTAGAATAATATAGAAAATCTTAGAAATTACTCAGTTGGAATTGTCTTTGGAGTTAATTGCTCATTCTTTTGAATATGTGCAATAGCAGCAAAGCTTTATTCCTTGTGGATGGCCTTTGATTAAAATAGTCATAAAACGTCACTCAGACCCAAAACAAGTAAATAAGATAGATGAGGTGAGTTAACCTCATTTCCTAGTCTAGTTCCCAATCTAGCTTTGAAGATAATTTTCCAAAGAGGAGCTCCAAAAACATTTCTCTGAGCAATGACAAAATCTTTGTCCTAAGAGAGCTATATCACCTCCACAGATGACTTCTTTGACAGACAATATTCATTTGAATATAAGCTTACTGGTTTCTTTCTAATTCCGTGACTTTTTGATCTCATTCTACCATCCTATAACATATTACTGGGGGTTTGTGTGTGTGTGTGTGTGTGTGTGTGTGTGTGTGTATTTAACACTTGAAAGTTTACAAAAAAAGCAGTGAAGTATGATCATCTGCTTTATAGAGGAGAAAACTAAAACTCAGAAAGATTAAGGAATATGCTTAATCTAACACAACTAATGATAGAACTAGAGTTTAAATCTAGGTCTCATAACTTCAAGTGCAATATTCATATTGCCTTCCTCTTATAATGGGAGATTTTCATAGGTCACCTGAATGTCCAAAGATTTGTCCAAACTTTTGTATTACAACTGGAGCACGAGAACTTATTGCCTGAAATTAGTAGACATTTTAACTGGGATTTAAATGTTTGTTATTGCCATGTAGCAGATTTGTTAAAATGTTGTAGGATTTGAAATTCTATACAGATCAATAATGGATTGATAAAATATTAGCTACTATAACTACAAGTTATAATATATCTTATGTTTACCGACATGCTATTTTGGAAAAGATTTTTAAAATGCAAAATGACATTTTAAAAAGAACTTCAAGGGCTTTGTCAAAGAAAATTTGTAGGGTACATAGCTATTAAAAAATACAGCTGACACTTTTCAAAAAGAAATTACCTAAGAATCACAGCCACAGATGTCTCATTCTCTCTGCCAGAATAAGGCTCATCACAGCTACAACCATGAAGAGTATGGATGGAAACCACTCTTTCAGGTTTTAATGAAACCAACTGTGATCCCTTTCCCTACTCCCATATCAAAATAACCAATTAAGGTTTCCCCAGAACCAACTGTGGCCAACAAGATAAGGATACAGGATCACAGGGGAACTAAAAGATGTCACTTTGCATTTTCAGACTGCATTCCCCCTGACCAAAAAAATAATTTGCTGAAACATTTGGGCATTTAACACAGAATAAATCTCTATTTTTTTTGGGTAGTTTTAAACATTATATTCTAAAGATTTAGATTGTGATTTAGAATCACAATCTAAATAATCTAAATAAATCTTTAGAAGTCATGTAATTTACTGCTCTTCCTATGGGCAGGACCTTATCTCGACTATCCCAGAACAAGTATCTCCTCTTGTCTTGACAACTTTCCAGGGCAAACATATTCCTTAAATCTCCCAAATACCTAATCTAGAAGTTTCTCCTAATATTACCCTTAATCTACATGTTTCAACCTAATCATCTTACTATGCATAAACTTCTGTAGAATAAGAAAACAGCTCTTCATTACCACTTACTTCTTGAATCTATAGTTAAGAAAGACCTTAAACTTATAGATAAGCAATCTTAGATCCACTCAGAAATTCTCATTTTTAACCTCCTACATTCCAACTTGCAACTATATCCACCACATAAATTGGGGAGAAAAGGACTTGTAATGATTATAATGAATTTTTTTCTATCAATGTTACTGTTAAGTCTACATATGTAAAATCTGCTTTAAAGTGTGTTATAAAGGCCTCAGACACTAAGTAGGTATGATTTGGTCCAGGTAGTTATCAAGCTTCCCCTTCCTACTTTGAAATCTCTTAATTTCATAATTCAATCCTTACTTGATCTGAAAGAATTTACCTAGTTACTAATAAAGTAGTTATCTATTTTCTGTTTAAACCCTTTAAAAAGAAGGAACATTATTTGGATGTGGATCACATATTACTAATTATGTAAAATTTTTAGATGAGAATCATTGCAATTTCAGATAGTTTAAATTGTATGAGGACCAAAATCTGTCTCTCTATTACTCCCTTGGTCCAAATTCTCCCTGGAATTAAGTAAATTTAATCCCTCAAATCCTTCTTTTACTCTTGATTTCTCTTTGAGAATATTTCTCCTCTTGTGTAGCAATAAAATGGCATGACTACAGATGCACAAATTAATTATCTTACTATTTTTTTCTCTATATTTTGGAAAGGACAAATGCCTGTAACATTTCCACATTTCCTATATGGACAGTAAAGCAAAAGTTAGTCTACAGTAAAACATTATAAGCAAAATGTAACATTCAAAATCCAAAGGCTACTATTCCACAATTGCCTCTAATTAGCCCGGGACCTTTGGATTTTGAATGCTACAGGCATTTGTCTACTATTCTGCAGGGCTAATTAGAGGAATAGTAAATAAAGAGCCAGATTCCAAGTAGGAAAGACCTGGGTTGAAGTCCTGCTTCTTACACATATTGTGTCTTAGAGGAAACTATGTAGTATAGTTAATAGAATGCTGGACCTGGAGTCAGGAAGATCCAAGTTTAAATTCAGGTTTGAACAATTAAATCCACACTCTAACACTAGTTGAGAAAGAAGTCACTTAGATTGTCACTACCTGTTTCCTCAACTGAAAATTAGGGATAATAATAGCACCTACCTCCAAGGACTGTATTGAGGACAAAATGAGATAATATTTGTAAAGCACGTTGAAAATCTTGAAGTGCTATATAAATGCTATCATCATTATCATTGTCATTGTTCTGGTTGTTAGACTTTTGGCAAGTAGTTTAACCTCTTAGGGTCCAAAAATATTATACAAGATGATAATGAGTTGCACTGCAGGTGTCAAGCTGCATTAGTAGAAAGTGTTTCATGCCTGAAATAGCCTATATCAATGAAATCACAAATCTAGTCTAAATAAGCAAACAAAAGGGGAAAAAAAAAGGATACTGTGAAATGAAAAGTGATATTCTGGCATCAAAGAATAGTAAAAGTTATGTTTCATTAAAGTCAAATGACATAAAATATACAAATTAAAATGACAGTTATGGGTCTTCTGAATTTGTTCTTCTGTACAAAAGAATCCCATTCAAGGATACACTAAGAAACCATACATTTTTATTGATATTTTTGGGAGGTAAAACAATATTTTTACATACAAGTTAATGCTTACAAACATTTCCATAAAAGGATTTTTTTTCCTTTCCTTTTAAAAATGCATTTCCATTTGGCAAACGAAAAAAACAAACCATAATTTTATCATAAGCATATGAAAACTGGCACCAATATTTTCCTTCACCTTATCTTTGGATATAACATATTTTGTCCTTTGACAGTGATGCTTATCATAAAAAAAAAAAAGTTAACATTAACCTGATTTCAGAAGTGTTCTTATTTATGAGATGAAGCTAGTTACTTAACTGTAATTTCAGAATATGGAAAAAGCTGGTACTTAACTATACACTAAGTACTAATTCTCACACACACACTCTCTCTCTCTCTCTCTCTCTCCCCCCCCTCCCCCCTGATATACTACAGGAAAGAGAATCTGTAACCATTAAGGGACATGAGGTATTTGTTCTTACATCACCACTCCAAATATGGGGAGGAAGACCTGAATATCATTCTACACAAGTGCTGCTCTGTGAAAGTATCCCTTATATACTGAGCCCCAGAGTCTGAAAAAAGGAGGCAGGGGAGGAAGGTCTTATTATGGTAGAATTAGAATAATTCTCTGACCAGAGAATAATTCTCTAATTTGGTTAAAGGGACTCCCTAAGCTCACTTTAAGGTGGTCTATGGGCTTTTCCAATCATAGCAGCGTTTAGAAGTCTTGCTTAGAGAAGTAAATACCAGGAGGAAAAGAAAACTCGAATACTGAACTATGTCTACCACTTCTAAGAAAACGTTGTAAAACGATGTGTTCTTGTCAAAACTTTGGACTATCAAGTACCTCTCTATAAGTCATACAATAGCAAAAACTCTCCTAATTAAAAGAGGAGTAAAGAATCAAATTTGGCATTAATAGATTCAACTATGGGCTGCAAAAAATAAGTACAATAAATTTTTAAAAAATTTTCTAAGTCTAATATTTTCTCCCAAAATTGCTATTCTAACATTTTAATAATTTTTAAAATACTTGTCACATTGTTTCCATGTTTCAACTTTTCATTCTTTTATTTTTTCATATTAAAAGAACAATGATTTTCTCTACTGAATAAGCTTCATTTATATAAGAAAATGAGCAAGAGCATATCCTCTTCTCAAAAGTTTCTCAAAATACAGTATATATTTTGCTGCACAGTGCCTTTACCACATTTTGGAAGTCATTCCTACTTTGATAGAACCACAGCCTAAATGTGTGAAAAACTTCATCTTCAGGTGAGAAAAAATGGTTAGTGAAAAATAAGAAGGCCTTCAGTCCTTCTAATTTATGGAAAAACAAAATGAAATTCTTTACAAAGAGTTCATCTGAGGAGTAATGTCATTTTTCTCCAAATGGAGAAAAGGCTGCCTCAGTGCTGACTATTTGAAGGAAAGGTATAAACTGAAGAGAGAATTGCTGATTCTTAAGAAGAAAAAAATGGTTAAAATATTATTATACAATACAGTACTGGCATACTTTTAAAGTTTGTTAAAGTTTGTTGATGTTTTCATTTTATTTTCTGAGATGCTTTCAAAGTTATGTTAGCAGTACATATGAGCCCAAATGACAGTTATTTTTCCAGTTGAGGTCAATTTTCCAAAGAATACAAAAGAACTCTTATCTGTATACTTAAGCTGATTGAAAATATGTAACAATAGTGACCTCCCAGTAATTAGGATTGACTTTTAAAAAGATCTCCTACTAATCTAAGTTTCTATAATGTTTAAAATAGCCATCTGATTGAAAACCTTTTCAAAAGAATTATTCATTCAAGATATGTGAAGTAAAAAAGAAAGCACTTATTAAAATACAAATTTAAAATTGCATTATCCAGCAAAATTGTAAATAGCTGAAATATGGACACAAGCTTACATTTAGGCAAAAAAGAAATATCCTTTGAACAATGGTCCATAAACTAACTCAATATAAGAAAGTAGACTTAAGCCTGAGACTACTTTTGGAGTAACAATTTCAGTAAAATATTTATCATTCAATGCCATAAACACTTAACTATCTTAAGACAGCTATTTTTATTCGACAAGTTCTTAAGGAGCTGCTGAAAATTACATATAAGTGACACTACTCAGAGACTATAATGTCAAGGCACATCATTTTCCTAACATACAGGTAATTTCATTAACTACAAGTTACTAAACATCTGCCACCATTACTGATAGTACTTGCTTACAGAAAAATAAATTTTAAAAATGTTTTAACTATATTTTAAAAGAGGACAATCCTTTCTTCCAAATAATTTGTCCTCTTTTCATTTGCACTGAAATCATCTTTGAAATAGGCAAATCCTAATGTACACACTAAACTATAAAATAATCCAAAAATCAAACAATTATAAATTCACAACTACTTTGCTAATCATAGTGACGTAAGCTATGAACACCAAACTTTTCATTAAAAAAAAAAAGGGGGGGGGAGGCAGCTAGGTGGTGCAGTGGATAGAGCACTAGCCCTGCAGTCAGGAGGACCTGAGTTCAAATGTGGTCTCAGACACTTAACATTCCCTAGCTGTGTGACCCTGGGCAAGTCACTTAACCTCAATTGCCTCAGCAAAAAGCAAAAAAGCAAAAAAAAAAAAGCAAAAAAAAAAAAATTTCTTTTTAAAAGCTCTTTCCTAGACCTAGTAAAGCCCAAATTGTACTTCACTCTTTAGTACTGAAGTATTGGGTAGCTCCAAAAAATAAAGAACAATCTCTTTTAAAAAATGTAAATGTTTGGTTATAAATGCTGTTTCTCAGATTTCTCCATTCTTCAAGTTCTAAATGAGACTGTCTAAAGTTCAGGGCAAAATTTCAATACTCATTTTTTGGAATAAAGTGTAACTTTATTCCAATGTTCTCCAACTACCACTTTATTTTAAATTACTCACAAGAAATTACCTATGTTCAAAATGTCTACCACAGCCAAGGCTCACTTTTTTATTTCCTCCTTTTTTATTTTTTTTGTCCCAGAGTTGGAGTTCAACCATAGTTACAGACAGGGAAACAGTCTACTTTTAAAAGGACTTAAGTACAAAATGGTTTCTACTTGCCCTTGTATATTACAAAGATTGTTATCATAAAAAGAATACCTTTTTCAGTGTGAAATTGTTGAAATGATAATTTTAAAAATCAGTCACATTAATTTATAATCCCACCTTATGTTACGTGAATTTCTTTAGTTTCAATAAAACTTTAAATATATACTTCTAAAAAAGCATTGTCACATGTACACAGGAAATTTTGGATACATACCAGTTTTAATGTAGATCCATGAAGAACACTATGCATGAAAGATTGAATCCTCCAGATTTTTAATCTATTTTAGAAGTCCTATATGTCACATCAATAGAGTATAAACTTAAATTCAACAAACTTCAATAAACCATACCACATAAGAAAAGAGCACAGAAGATTGATCTAACATTTGTCTGAAATGAACATAAGCCAAATCTTCCAATAATCATTTTTATACAATAAAAACCTTTAGCACATGGAGTTATAAAAATATTGTAGCGAATTCCAAAATGAACAAATTCTGAAAAAAAACAATGCAAAATGGTTTTTATTTCATCTCCCCCAAATACAACCTAATTAAAATTCCAAACACACTAATTTTTTAACATCACATTTTGTTCAATTCTATTATTATTTAATCCTTATTCACTTTGTATCTTGAAAATTTTGAGTCTAAGTAAGGATCAGAGAATAAACTTCAAGGTGTAAGAATGAGTTCAAGAATCTGTCTCTGCTTATAAACCAATGTTCCCACCAGATCAGATCCTTTCTGAATTCTGCTTATAATCAGAAGGTCCAAAAAGAAATAACCACCAGCAAAAGGGTCCAGACAGAAAAATAACCACTTCAAGCCTTAATTGAATTCTTTCCTCTATGAAGCCTTTTATCTACTTATGTCTTACAGAAGTTTAGATGGCCAACTTAATGATGCAAGTTTTATGAACTCAGTTTTTCAAAGAAAAAGATACATTGACCAAGGGGTGAGATTCTTGGAAAAGATCAAGAATTGTCACTTGTGACATTGATTGATTTTGTACATAGTAAAATGTGGCTAGTCAAACTTACTTCTTTTAATGTCTACAATAATGTATGTTGAAAAAATACAATAGAATAATCTATAATTATAACTTTATCTCTGAGAACTGAAAATCTGTTTTCCCTACTTTCATTACAATATGAGAATGTCATATTCAAATACTAAAGATTGTCAAATGGCTTTGATCCTAGGATCATAGATTTAAAACTAGAAGAGAAGTCTTACATGTCAGTTTTGATAAGTTGTTGGTGTTCTCTTTATTTTTTAAACTTTGTTACAAAGTTTTTAAGGGAAAGTGGGAAATAGGGAAGGATACATATTCAGAAATGAATGACAAAAACAGGTCAGCATTTTTTTGGGGGAAAAACCCCCCTCTAAAATTCAGAGCTAGAAGTGACTTTCCTGGAAGACATTCTAACAACCCATTTATTTTAAGATGAAGAAACTGAGGGCCATAGAGATAAACTAGCTTTGCACAAAGTTACTTAGCTAAGAAGTAGCAAAGCTAGGATTCAAAAGTAGCTCCTTTGAATTCAAACCCAATGGTCCTTAATTATAAACTTCTATTTGTTTATTACTTCTATTGCACTGGAAGATAGAGTGCTTGGAAAGGAAACATAATGTTAAGACTCTACCATTAGACCTCAAGGTCAAAATAAAATAGCTGCTGAACAATTTGGAGAATTTTAGTCTATGGAAAGATTTTTTTTGTAAATTTGTATGATTACAACCAAGTAATTTGGTATGAATCCCAACATACTTGAAGCTCTGATGTTCAATCACTGTTTACTCCCACATGGCAGCCCTGTGTAGGTAATTTTCCCTACTCAGAAAAAAGGGACAGTTCAACTCTCCCCCCAAACCCAACTTCCAAAAAGAGAATACCACCAAAATACTGGTCATATGCTAGAAATGTGCTAGAAAGAATTTGAGATGGAAAGCCTGGGAAGATTTAATTTCTTCTCCTAGCCTTTATACTGACAAGCCATACAAATTTAAACAATCTCTTTAATTTCTCAATTTCTACACATGATAAATGAGATTCAAACTACTAGAGATTGATGTGGTGAGGATTAAATAGGGCAAAATGTGCAAAAACGTTGAAAAGTTAAACACACCATACAAGATATCATTTTAAATTATGTCTAAATTAACTTTTGAGAATTATATAATATTTTTGAGTTAACTAAAAATAATGAGTAAATGCAAAACTTGCAAAATTGGTTGACTGAATTCACCACATCTTTATATGAATGTCCAGTTGCTTTCATTTTGTATACTGTCCTAAGAATTCTAACTCTCTTCCTAAATTAGTGAAGTGATACTGGCAAATATCTTGACCTATCTTCCCTATCAGTTCAACATGAACACCAAGTGATTCCAAATGAGGTAGTATACACTCCATGTCTATGGTCTCACACATTCTTAAGACAAGTGATAGGAATGAAGACAATCTGTGTGCACAAATGGACAATTTACAATGCATACATTAAAGCATTTGCTTGTGCATAGAGGAACTATTTCCTATTTTTGGCAAGGACAAGGGTCAAATAGGAGTAAATAAAGACTAAAGAGAGCAATTAATTGGGACTAGAAAGACAGAAAAGAATGGGAAAAAATGTATGAGAGAATCAGAGATTTAAGGCTGGAAGGAACCATCTAATCCAACCTCTTAGTTTACAAGTGAAAAATCTGAGGCAAAGAGAAATTAAAAGATTTGCTCTGGTTCATGTAGCTATTAAGTTGTATGAGAAGGAATTTTGAACTCAGCTCTTCTTGATTCAAAATCCAGTGTTCTATACTGGTACTCAATTTGGACAATCAACATTTCATAATATCACACCATATTTGCCAAAGTTTTAATTTAAGAAAAAAAGGCTACTACCATAAATCTCTTAAGAGAAATGGGGAGACAGAGGATAATGGTTACTAAGCATTGTATTGGAGACAGCAAGCAAGTTACACACACAAAAAAAGGCATCCTCTGCTTTCATTCCTCTCAAAAGTTTTAAGAGGCATGTCTTAGAGTACTTCCATTTGACCCTTTATTTTTTTTTTTAAAGTTCCCTGTTCACATTTAACAGTCTACAAATCACACTGACAAACATTTTCTCAATATACTGACCATGTTTCCATTTCAAATTACTCTTCAGCCTGCTTAAACTCTTACTAATTAACGTCTTTGTAACCAAGCACATGTATTCATGATTCTTCAAAATATCTTGATTTTAAAAAATAGTTGCACTGATCACTCACTACAAAGCAAGTCTAGATCAGGACTCAAGATCTAATTGTTTTTTAAATAATTTTTCAATTACCAAGCATTAACATCTTTTCCCTTCAGAATGCAATTATGAGCAAATGCCCTAGGCCATTATTCTTCACTTGGTTGTGTGTTGATCTTTTTGGTTTATTAGCTTGTTTGAATATGGGGTGACTATTTCTAATATATAAAAAAAAAAACCACTAAGTATTCCCAAATGTCTGAAATGATGTTAGAACATCAATTAAATTATTTTTCAAGACTATGCCATACAGTTTTATAAAATATGTCCATTTTTAAGAGAAATAATTTATAAGATTTAGTGTGGAATTACCACCACTCACATGCAAAATCCATAACCTATCTTTCTCAGGTTTAGTAAAACCTCAATACTGGACAAGGCACTTTGGGCCACTAATGCACCTATTAGCAAATGGCAGCTAGGTGTTAGTGTACCTGTCTTTACCCCAATAGTATTCAACTCAAATGTACAAGTATATCATGGTACCCTTGTTAAAAATAGGCAAATGATTTAAACTATAGTTGTCCCTGAATCACTTCTCTGGCCTTTCAGTATTTGCCACTATCTTTCCTACTATGTATCTGGCTCATTTTAGGTTCAAAAGGCATTACAGGTCAGAAAAGGTTAGTCATTCCATCACCAACCCCATCCCACCCCACCAACTTCCAATGGTTGGATACCTTTATTTTTAAGAAACAGCATATATAAGGAAATGTTTTACATGATTGCGCATATATAACCTATATCAAATTGCCTACCATCTTAGGGAGAGAAGAAGTGAAAGAGGGAGGGACAGAGAAAATTTGAAATTCAAAATTTATTTTAAATGAAAGTTAAAAATTGTTTTTAGATGTAATTGGGAAAAATATTTTAAAATAGTATATTTTAAAGTTTGAAATACAGCATTATATTTAAATGCTTTAGCTAATTTGTTTTAAAGGAAAAAGAATATTTAATTATTCTAGACACGTGTGCTACTAATGACAAATAAATAAAATCAATCATATTCAAAATTTATTTTACAAATCAATGAGCAAAATAACATATAACAAAAAAAAAAAGAGAGAGCTGCCTTAATAGTTTTACAAAACCTGAACCATTCTAATTCAACTTACAACCGCTTCACTATTTTTTATTTTAATTTGCTGGGTTATGATTTTTAAGTCTAGGAAAACTGAATAATTCACAAAAGAAGTTAATCTTGTGAACAACTCTGAAGAACTAATGATTGAAAAATGCTATCCATCCTCAGAGAAAGAATTGTATCTGAATACAGAGTGAAGCATATATATATATATATATATACACATATATATATATATACATATACACACACACACATATATTTATATACACACACACATATATATATGGTGGTTTTTTGTGTTTTTTTACTTTGTTTTTCTTAAGTTTTTGTGAGAGGGTGGGTTAGTCTATATTTTCTTTTACAACATAACTATTATGGAAATGTTTTATATGACTATACATATATGGCATGCATTCTCAATGAAGGTGGTGAGGAGGGAAGAAGGAAAGAAATTGGAACTCAAAGTTTTAAAAATGAACATTAAAATTATTTAAATATATATGTAAAGGGAGAATATAAAATACTAAGTACTTTTTTAAAAAAAGACGTGGGGGCAGCTAGGTGGCGCAGTAGTTAGAGCACCAGCCCTGAAATCAGGAGGACCCGAGTTCAAATCTGGTCTCAGACACTTCCTAGCTGTGTGACCCTGGGCAAGTCACTTAACCCCAATTGCCTCAGCAAAAAGCAAAACAAAACAAACAAAAAAAAACTGAATCTTGATTTTAAAAACTACCAAAGCTTCAACCTAACAACTTCATGCAGATTTTACCATGAATAAAGATCATTCTTAAAACTAAAGAGGTATTATTACTGGAAGCCTCAAGTATGTTTAATACTGTTATAACACAAGAATGGAGAATACTTTTTATAATCCAATAATGTTTGTAACATATTTTGTAAGCAGAATGCTTGCCATATGTAGTTGAACTGAAAGGAAACATGACATTCTTTTATTTCATATATTACTAGCATTCAAAATAATCCCAGTTTTAAGAGACCTCAGAGTCTAACCCATACCTGAGCAGAAATCCACTTTACAATATCCCTAAAAATGGATCATCTAGCTTCTATAGGAATACCTCCAATTAAAGAGAATTCATAACCTTGTGAAGATCAGTCCACTTTTAGACAGTTCTAATTATTAGAAATTCTGCCCTTTTTTATGCAGCTGCAAATCTGCCTGAGCATTCTACCTATCTCTCTCAATTTTGCCATCTGGGGACAAGTAAAAAAAATAAAAATCTTCCACCCAATGAGTCATACTCTAATTCATTAATATGGTTTTCTTTGAAGACTCCAAGACTATATCCCACAGGCATCAGAGATTCAATAAAGAGAATTCATCCCTTCCCCCCAACCCTCCCCTCTTCCTAATTTCCCTTTGTGTTTGTTCCATCTGGTCATTTCAGATTTCAAATTGAAAATCACCTTCAACCCTTCCTTTCCCTCCTTCCACCCACATCTAATCTGTTATTAAGTCTAGACAAATTCTACACCCACAACATATATATTTGCATTTGACCCCTTTTTTCCATTCACAAGTATACCACCCCTAGTATACCATACTACCTGTCTGGATTTTTGCCTTCGTCTTCCTGCCTCATTTCTCCTTTCTCCAATATAGCATACTCACATGGTTGCCAAGTGATCTTACTAAAGTATGATATGACTACAGTTCCCCTTCTCCAGTTGTCCCCCATTGTCTCTAGGATAAAAACTAAAATTCTTTCTGAAGTTTTAAATCCCTAAATAATATGGCTCCAACCCAGGATTATTGTATATTATTCCTTCACACCATAAAATTCCATCCAAATGGGTCAACTCATTGGTTCCCTGCAAGGGACATTCCATCTCCCATCTTTACCTCTTAAAATCCTAGCTTTCTTCAAAGCTCAGCTGAAATACTATGATCTAGAGGAAACGTATCCTAAACTCTCAACTCACTAGGACTCCTTCTCCAGAAATTATTTTGTATTTTGTATACATGTTTACTTTTCTATGTTGAATGTTATTTCTCACTTTCTGAAAGCAGAAACTTCAATTTTATCTTTCTACAACACCAAATATGGTATATAGGAATATAATTGGTGCTTAATAAACGCTTACTGGATGACATCTAGCCAGACTCTAAAGCCTTACAAAGAAAAATTACTCATGAACCCTTTTTGTGATTGTTAAGCATACCAATGCATGCTGGTTATATGCCGAGGATCTACACTGGAATAAAGTGATCAATGGTGAGAGTCTCAGCAAACCTAAGGTAAGCTGACTTGTACTGATCTAGTAAGCAAATATTTATAGAGAACAGTGTTTCATTTCAGAAGGGATTCCCCCAAACAAGTTTTTAATCCCTTTCATTTTCCTACTCTGAGTCAAGATTTACACAGTTTAGTCCCCCCTTCTCCATTAGAACTAATATAGCTGGTCAGCCCAACTCTGCTTTACCCAAGAGAAGAAACATCCTTGGTTGACTGACCTGTGATTCTACTTTGGTAAAAGGCCTTCCATTACATCAAAGACTTCCTGGTCAAAAGGCCCTGTACTCCAAAGGTAATGAAACTTGTCATCTTTATTATCCAAGGAATTTCAGTGGAATAATACAAAATTTCCATCCATTGTTCTTTTCACGATTTCCTAATCATCCTTGGTTAATAGGACTCTTAAAAAATGGCACACAGGGGGCAGCTAGGTGGCGCAGTGGATAGAGCATCAGCCCTGAAGTCAGGAGGACTTGAGTTCAAATCTGGACTCAGACATTTAACATTCCCTAGCTGTGTGACCCTGGGCAAGTCACTTAACCCCAATTGCCTTAGCAAAAAAAAAAAAAAAAAAAAAAGGCACACAGTATTGAATATGATAGTAACAGATGCGAGCTGACCAGTGCAACAGAATGATCACTTTCATTAACTGGGACCATTTTTTTTTTAATCAGCTTCATCAGACAGTTGATTCATCCCGACCTTAGAAAACTAACCAAATTCCCCAGGTTTGGGGATATTATCTTATCCCCTTCTCCCATCCAAAATGAACCTGCAAAATATTTCCTAAACTAACAATCCAGAGGCAGCTAAGGACTTCACATAGTCCCTTGCATTCTTTTCAAGTGAAAGAAAATGAAGAAAATCAGGATAACAGAACCTGGAATATCTTTGAGACACTAAAACACTGGTTAGCTCTCATTTTGGGGTAGTTAGGGCTCAGCTATATCTTATGGTCAAAATCTAAAGTACCAAATGTTTTATTAAATCTATTGGAATGGCGCAAAAAGGTTTGTGTCTAGACCTTTTCTGTACATTATCATTTAAAGAATTTAACTAGGAGAAGAACTGTGTGCTACCACAAACATTTAAATTCTGGCAATTTGCTGAAGGACCTTAATATCCAAATCATATTACCTGTACTGACAATCACAACTTACAGATCACTGAAAGACTACACTAGCTTTTTTTTTTTTTTTTAAACTTTATTTAACTTTCCAATCCATCATACAGTTTCAGGTTAAATAAGTTCACAGTCTTAAAGAATCTGTGATGCAAAAGAAACAACCCTAACCAACTATCCAGCCCCAACTGAATCTTAAAAGACTAATGATCTACAAGTGATAGTCAATTTGAGCATCAGCACGAGAACATAACTTCCTAATAATAAGCCACTCTCTGGAAACTTGAAGAGTTGGGAGAAAAACAAGAACAAACTACTCCACATTTAATCCTGTGTACAAGTAAGAAAGATGTTCCCACCTGGGCATTGTGGATAAGTAAAAGCTTCTACCTTGCCACCTATAAAGTCCAGTGGCAGTCATATTCACATGTGAATTCTGCTCCTACCAAAAGATGGAAACCATCAATATAGCTCATGACTATTTATTTAATCTTACACAAGGTTTTCAACCTCTGTGGAATCCTGGAGAAGTTCACATTTGAAAGGAAGTACCAATTCTGTTTCTGTCACATCCTCTATTGTCTTCCAAGTTAAGATTTATATGATCTTAAAAACAATACTTGAAACCTCACCTCCAGGAGACCAATGATAAACTATCCATCTCCTCCTAAGAGATGTTATCTAATAAAACATGCATTTATGAACATGACCAATTTGTAAATTTGTTCAGCTTGACAATTATTTGTTACAAGCATTGTATTTCCTTTTTTTTTTTCCCCCACTGAGAGAGTGGGATTATGGGGAAAGGAAAGGGGGCTGATAACAGTATTTCTAAAAAGGGGAAGGAAGGGAACTGAAGCATTTTTAAATGCACATTAGTTCAAAAGGAAACAGAGACAAGCAGGCCAGCTTTGAAAGTAACATGTTGAATTTATTATAATTTTTTTTAAAAGCAAGCAGCACATAATAGAATTGGGGTTTCACATATGATCCTTTTTTTCTGTTCTAGTTGTATAAAGAAATATTAAGTTCAGAATAAAAAAAATTTTTAAACAATTTCATTTGAAGTTAGCTTATCACCCCAAGATGAACAGGCAGACCAAATTAAGTAATTTAAATGTGGAGCTACTAAAATAAATGGATCATTCTGATTAATTTCCCTTATAAATGAGTTCCTTTTTTTTTTTCTCATTTGAAACACCTCTTTCCTACACTGTGGCTTACACTTTTGCTTCTTTCCAAATTCTTCATGCTACGTCTATACCCTGTTGCTCTACAAAAACTCGGTCAATCTCCAAGCTGACCTTTGTACAAAGTCCATATCAAGTAGCAGGTGTCTAGAAAGCCCAAATTGAATCTGGCTGTTTACTGAATTTTTCTGCACTGTCCAAACTGTCATTATAAAATCTTAAAAGGTTGGAAAAGATCTAAGAGGCCATCTAGTCCAACTAACAAATAAGAGTCCCTTCTATAATCTCTCAACAAATCATCACACAGGCCTCACTTGAGCATAAGGGAGCTGAATTCAGATTAGCTGCAATAACAATCTCATTTCCAAAGACTGAGGGATATCTAGTCCAGTTCCAAAGAACATTATATAATAAACTGTCTTCCTCTGAAACAGAACTTAAATAGAACTGGGGGCAGAATGTTGCAGCTACTTTGGGATGAGGTTTCTCTATTGGTTAATTTTGTTTAACTGTTTTTATCTGTTACAAGTAAGGATCCAATTTGGGGAAGGACTATTTTCTTCAGAACAAGCAACTCCCCCCCCCAAAGTTCTTTCAACTAATCCTCATAAGGCAGGGTGTCAAGTTATTCTAATTACCCTCCTGCAATTCTCTCTAGTTTATAAATATCCCTCTTAAAATGTGACATCTAAAATGGAGCACAATACTTGAAGAATGGTCTGGAAAGGGCAGAAATGCAGAACTGTCACCTATTCTTGAATACTATTCCTGTCAATTTATTTTCAGATCAAATTAATTTTTCTGGTTAACTATACCACACCTTTCACTCCTTTTGAGATTGTAGCTAACTAACCCTATTCCCAGCCTTTTAAAATGAGTTATCTAGTCACAGTTACTCCATTTTGTACTTATGAAGTGGATTTTCAGATGTGAAATAAAGGCCATTTATCCCTATCAAATTCATATAATTAAAACTGGTCCAACCATACTGATTGAAATCTTTCTGGATCCTGTTGAAAAACAATAGTAATTATATCTCCCTATTTTGTGCCATCTGCAAAAGTGACATGTATGCCTTTTATATCTTCATTCAAATCGATAAAATGGTTAAATAGCAGAGTCAACACACATCTTGAGTACTGCATTAGAGACAACTTTATAGATAAGTCTCCAGATTCTATCACAATCAGCTGAACCATTATTTCAACCTATAATACCAAACTAGCTCATAGAACAAGTATTTTACTGGTATCTCTAAGGAGGCTATGCCCTAGTACTGACTTAACCATGTCCCTAAGGAACACGGGAAACAAAGTAGAGGCCTAAATTGGAGGATATATTACTTGAGATAGAAGTCTCCTTTAAAAAACAACATTAATAATTTACACATCTTTCACCTTAAAAAGTTTTTCTCTTTAATAGAAATAATGAATACTCTTGGGTTGATTAAAAAGACTCAACCTATTATTAGATGACCTACTATAGCTAACTATGGCTGTTTAAGATGAATACAGGTCCACGAAAAGCAACTGCTAGCTATGAAGTTGCCTCAGTTGGTTAAGCTTCTCTCAGAGCAGTACTTTCCAAAGTGTTCCTCATATAAATAATCCTAATAAAGATTCTCCTGGGTATCTGGAAAACTTGTCTTAACACGTGAGATACAGATCCTTTGCTAGATAGTCTAGATAAAGCAACTATATCAGATCTACCCAATTCCACAACAATCCCAGCTTTCTGGACCAATCTTGTGTCACACACTGCTTATGATGAGCTAGAGCTTCCTGCAGCAAGACTTTGTTATTTAACCATGACAAGTCTTCCCAACGACATTTTTACTTAAGTTCAAGTGAAAATCAAATTGTATTCTCTAAGTAATACATCACAACATGGGTGACAGAAATGAACACATAGGTATATTGAGCAACACAAAAAAATCAGTATGTGATGCACCACAAATGAAGTATAAAGTAGATAATAAAAGGTCAATTTAACCAAGTTATATACAATTTAAAAATGCTTTAATCTGTCCAAAAGCTATAGACTTTTTAAAGGCACATAAACTCTATAAGCCTAGAATCCAACATTTCAGAACTAAGTCCATTTAGCTAATACAAATTAACTGCTCTCTTTATATTTTTATAACAAAAAAAAAATTCTTATTCTATGAAGAAAAGAGATAGCACCTTATACTTCAATCACTTAGCAGTTTTAACTTGTTTTATACAAGTGACACCAGAACTGCCATGGATTAAGTTCATAGAACCATAAAAATTTAGAGCTAGAAGGAACCTCAGATTTTATCTAGTCCATATTATCTAGTTCATTTCTTCTGAAGGAATTGAGGCTCAAAGTGGTTAATTTGCTCAAGGAGAGAGAGGTGAAAAGACAAGACTAGAAATAAGGCCTTCTATCTCATCAATGCTCTTTCTCAATTACATGATGTTTATATAGCATAATACGATGTTGATCAAGTTATCAATACAGATATTCTCCATTTAAAGCAAATTTATTTTTATCAGAACACCGAATTTCCAGATTTGACAAAGTAGGGCACTAAGAAATTTCAAGTTGGGTTACAATGGCACTCACTACTGAAGTGTGCTACAGAAGCCCAACTCTCTGAGTCACTGTAAATATATACCCCCCCAAAAAAGAGAAAGAAAAATAGTTGCGCTAAATTCTAGGAGGTATAAGTGTGGAGCCAGGGGATTCCCAGGCATGGCAGATGTTCCTGTGTTCTTGGAAAAGGGTGGAAATGATTAGGGAGGATCCTACACTTCAAAAAAAATACCATAAAGGCAGTCCCTGTACTACAATGCCAGCATTTAATATGCCTGGCCACCATCTTATCCTCTTTCTTAAAAATGAAATCAGGGGCAGCTAGGTGGCATAGTGGATAGAGCACCAGCCCTGAAGTCAGGAGGACCTGAGTTCACATCTGGTCTCAGACACTTAAAAACACTTCCTAGGTATGTGACCTGGGCAAGTCACTTAACCCCAATTGCCTCAGCAAAAAAAAAAAAAAAAAAGAAAGAAAGAAAGAAAGAAAAAGAAATCAGAACTCACCAAAATGGAAAACTTCCTCCAGAAAATATATTGAAAATTTTATAACAACATTATTGGGAGAGGCAATGACTGGATTTAAAAAAAAAAAATTGATACATCACCATCAATTTTGATGTAATTCATTTAAATCCATAAAGCAAAAGATATTGTAATATCGCCCCCCCAAAAAAAATCCCTATGAATATGCCAGAATTTAAATCACTGATATCTTATCTAATAGAATATTTTCCCACAGAGATGCATAGGACACTCTTATTTCATTTAGAAAGATATTACCATTTAAATCACTCCTTGGGTAGAAAAAAATTAATTCTTGATAAAATAACAAAAGCAAATATTTGAGAACATTTGGTGCAAGGCACCTAAGTATTGTGCTCCTTAGACATTGTATTGAAGATTTTAAAATTGAATCCAATAGCTGGGAAACCAAGTACTAGACTACACTAATGCATTCTAGAACACACAGGATGGACAAATAATAACAATCATTACCATGACATTTTTCAGTCAAATTAAGTATAATTTAGCCTAAATTAAGCAAGAAAAAAAAAATAAAATTACCATTTAAATGGTGGAATTGTAGCAACAGTGAGGGATTTTTTTGAAAAATGATTTCGTAATCCTTAAAGGATTTCAATAAGATGAGTACAAGACAAGGTGAGATTTTTTAGAAGCAGTGTGGAACACAGTGGCAACTATTTGATGATAACCATAAAAAACAAACTATGTTCCACAAGCTTTACAAACTACCATGCTGCAAACAATCTTTGCAGTTGAAGGGCTAAATCAACCTTATTTTGCCAAATTTGAATGGAAAATCTACTATAACAGGGCATTTAGTGACAAAAAAAATTGATTTCATATACCTAAAAGTAATATTGGCATACTGTATGTAGTTTTGAAAAGCCAATTTGTAAATTATAACATTATACTAATCTCTGTAGCTGAAAGTCTTATATAAATATAAAACACATCCTAAACTATTTTACAAAAGAGCTGTTTTCCAAATTGAACAGAAAAATTCTAAGATAAAGTCAATGAAAAGCAATCTACACATATACCACAGAGCAATAAGTTTAAATCAGACTAATTTGAGTTGTGTAGCCCTTTATTAGCAACTAAAATAGAAGGTATCTGTTGTACAACACGGGTAGTAGTTGACTATACTGGAGATTTATTATATTCTAATACAGATCGTTTATAAATGCAATTTTCATTATTAAAAAGCTTCCACCCTTTTTTGTTTGTTTACAATTTGCAAAACTATTCTGAAAGCTGAATATATGTGCACAGGTCTGCAAAGAGTGCAAATTGAGAATACGGTAAATGCTTTACAGGTTTTATTTGAAGGACCATCTGCCACCATGACTTTACATCCATCATCACTTTTTTAAATCATAAAATATTTTGATACCAGTCTTCCTTCCTTCCATTGTCTTAAACAAGAAAGCATTTTAAAATGAGTTGAAATTAAGGAAGGACTACACCTACTAGAAAAGAAGAGAAGAAAGTTCTATTAATTTTGAGGTTTCAGTATCCCCAAAGACCAGGAACTGTATCTTTGTAAGGGCTAGGCTGGGACCTCATTTAGAGAATGAGTATGTGCAGGTGGTATCCCTGAGTATTCAGAGCTTCAGTGGACTGTAAGTGCTCCAGCTGCATAACTCACTGAACTGTCTTGCCAGTTTCTACACTGGCTTGACTGGGCATAATTCAGAAATGAAAAACTCATATTCATTCCATTCTTCTGGAGCTCTGTGATAGCCTAAAGAGAAAGGAGGGAAAAAACATAGTTAGGAGATAAATCATACATGAAATGAGGATTGTTAAGTAATTAGTGATTTAATCTCAACTTCACTGATAATTTCTACATCTCTACATTTCACCCTTCTTTTTTTGTTTTTTAAAAGGTTTGGAACTGCTTTCATATTAAAAAGGTTTAGTATATAATATTCTGAAGTTTTTTTTCCTCAAAGGTCTTTCCCCAAGTTCACAATTATTTTTACTGTGTAAAACATTATCATCTTGTCATTTAGCCAAACAATAAATCTCAGTAACCTTCAATTTTAGTTCCCCTTTCTTCCTACATTTAATGAGGCTACTGTAATATACCTACCTCTATGCCCTTGTTAATTTTGGCTTCAAAGTTAATTTTTGACTATTTTACCCTTGAATTATGAAAGACTTTTCCTTACCAAAATTGAACTCAAATGAAATACTGGTTCAGTTCAGATTTCATATATAATTTTTGATGTCCTGAGGTTTGAAATTAAAATGAGATAATATATGTAAAGTTCTTTGCAAACCTTAGAGATCCATAAAGCTCAGTTGCTGTTAATTTATATATATATATATATATATATATATATATATATATATATATATATATATAAATAAAAATTTAGTTCCAGTACTAACTGGTTTACTCAGATATAATTCATTCATTAAAAAAAAGTATTAAATGCCTGTGAGATTTTAAGGGCTGTGGATAAAGGGACAACAACCAAAACAAAGAAACCAGTTCCTCAAGGGACTAATGTTCTAATAAGGAAAATAATACATGTAAGTAAATATAACTAAAGATAAAATATATTAAATGGAAAACAATTTTGAGGGAAACTGTAGTAATTAGGGAAATCAAGAATTCACTTCTAGATTTAGTAAATAGAGGAGAAAATTAGAATTCAACAGTATCTCATAAACTGCCAATATACATTATGCCTATAGGCAATGCAAAATTCTTAAACCAAAATGTTCCCTCTGTGCCAACTCACTGTGACATATTACTCGCAACCACCTCCTTAAAAATCTTCAATTAATTTATTATTGCCCTTCAAACTATATTGGGTATCAATGTTTTGGTGTCAATTTCTCCTCTACTATATTATCTCCTTCATGTTAAATTTTAACATATTTAATATTTTAGCAAAATTTTAAGAGTTGGAAGAGATGTCCACAATCATGCAGTGCAAGTTCCTCATTTTTGGAAAGAAGAATATTAGATAAAAGCTGCTAAAAAGTCACATATTAGTGAAAGCAAAATGAAAACCTCAAATCTCCAGGCACTCATTCTGATTCTGTGCTCTGTCTTTCATCCCTATTAGTTACCTACTTCTATTATTCTACATCTTTTCTGCCTTTCTAAATAGTTTACCATTCTTCCTTTTAGGATATCTACCCATTGCTGTTACTGTTATACTGCCTCTCTAAAAAATGACTCACCAAAATTCCTAATTCTTTCTCCTTAAAATTAAACTACAAAACAGGAAAGTTCGATGTCATATACCTTGTTTAAGATAATTCCTAAACAACAGGAACTAATCTTTTGTTTATAACCTATAAAAATGTAATTTCTAGTCAAAATAGATCTTTGAAAGAATAGCTTATTAAGAGTTTACAAATAGAAGTAGGATTTGGTACAAATATTTGAGCTGAAAAGAACCATAGTTATATAGTCCAAATTCTTTCATTTTATAAGGGCAGGAATTCAGAACTAGGCTAAAGAGTATGACTGGCTTACTAAAGTCACACAGTTATTATGTGACACAGCCAGGAATTATGCAGTGAGTATCCCTTTCACAATGCTACTTACATTCTCTCAATGAGATAACCAATAAGTATAAAATAGCATTATACTTCATTCGGATAGTTTAAAAAAATTTATTTAATAATAGTTATAGTATTATCATTTTAAAGGCAAATTAGGAAAAAAAAAAGTTATTTTGAGAATGGCCAACCACTGATAATGAGTTTAAATCCAATCATTTCATTTTGGATGGGAACTCATAAGTCATAGTACTCACATTTAGTAACACCCCAATAGGATGTCTTCCACATATTGTATTATGGTACTTCTTCAAGTAATTGCTAAAAGATACAGGATCTAGTTGTTCTATAATACTCATGCCCTGCAAAAAAAAAAAAAAAAAAAAAAAAAATTATTACTTTTAATTAGATGTAGGAAAGGTTCCTTTAAACAGCTAAGCATTACAATTAATTAGAGAAAAGAAAATATACTGAATAAATTTAACAAAATATCAAATTATAGTAATATTTCTCATAGTCAACTATCAATTACCTATGCAGTAATCTAAAGAATATTTTAATCCTTTATTCTAATCAATCACATGCTTCTTACTCTGTGCTGCTCATATTCCCTGAGCACACATCAATTTTCTATTTTGCTTATTAGGCAAATGTGATAATACATTATAAAGTCAAATATAATTTTTAAATTATTTGCTATTGTTCAATATCTATGTCACCATTCTTCTTTTGCAGGAATAACCAAGTTGAATATATTTGACTACAAGCTTTTATTATTTACACAACATTTTTCTGAATATCCAAAATGTACAAGGCATTATAAACAGCAATAAAAATCCCTAAGGAATTAAACAGGCTAGACAAAAGATTTGTCATAAAATGAGGGGGAACCAGAAAAGGGAGTAATTACAAATTAAATTAGTGGGTAAGAGTTATTTTTAATGAAGTTAAATTCCTATGAGGTTGATAGCAACAATAACCAAAAAAAAAAAAAAAAAAAGAAAATTAACTCTTTCACAAAACAAAAGGTAAAAGAGATTATGAACATTTCCACTTCTCTTTGGAAGAGCAATTGTTTAAACATTTAATTAAGGGCTATCTTTCTAAGATAACAGCATTTTGCACAGAAAGGAGGTTAACAAATGTTTGTTGGATTACTGATCCAAACTAGGTTGACTACTAGGAAGGAAAATCTAGATGTTTACTCACATTTAGTCCAAGTGCTTCAAAAATTAAAAAACTGAAACCCAATGGTACCAATTCTCCTGACTTTAAACCTACTACTATTTCTACTATAATTATGTGTCTTCAACAAATCATCTACTTATATATGGACACTAACAACTTATGCTGCTACTAATCTCAATAAAGTAATTAAAATGAGATCCAGAGTAATCCACAGGATGGTTTATTATTCACTTTTAGTTTGTATGTCAAATGACTGTTCAGCCAACTAGATTAGCTCGTGTCAAGAAAAAAATTAAAAATCAGATAAAGAAATTGTGCCAAGAAAGAACTAAAATTTCAATGGAATATATTGTATGCTTGCTTTCATTTCATGGAATAATTTAATTAAATGAACTATATAAAATATCTGAGAATAATTTAACAAATATAATAAGATATTACTTATAATAATAATATAAATAAAGGAGGGAAAAATCAGCAGAGTATTCCAATAGATATGACATGGAAATTGTGCATTTGTTTTTGTAAAACAGTTTTCTTTCAAGATGGTTAGTTTTTCTAATACATAACATTCTTATATTATTACCTGAAAATAAGTAGGAGCGTACATAACTAAGTGTATATAACTAACTCTCAATTATCAGTCTATTAATTTGCTACTTTGTGGTTTATTTACAGAACATTCTTCATTCCAAACAGGTTTCCCCATGCATGCTTCTCGGTCCCTATTCTTTAAGAATTTTGGGTGAGTTCAGAGAATATCAACTAATTTTAAACCCAACACAAACCATAACTTATACATAAAATTAAAACACAAAAAAATTATATGATACATTGTAAAACCAAATGGAAGTGATCGGAAAATGACTTCATGTAAGAGAAATTTTATTTTAAAGATAAAGAAACGAAGGCAAAAAGATAAAAAATACCTTTTCTTAGCTCTAACCTAGATAATTTGGATCTTCTAATCGACTATTCTACCTCATAATCATACTAAAAATTCTTTGTGCACTGGAAACTTTTACTATAATGTTGGCCTCAGCATTATATTCTATGAGAAACATTTGAAGGGTTTTTTGCATTTCCATAACTAATCCCCTCTTGGATGCAGTTGTAGTTCTCTGCCTTAAAGTGAATTATATTTTATAACAGAGGGTTAATAATGAGTTAGTATAATTTTCAATCTTAATAGCTCAAAGCATTTTAACAGTATTATTTTGTTTCTTCATTTTACAAAAGAAAAAGCAAAAATTTTGTTCTATAAAAGCAACCTAAGGAATAGAACAACAAATCACACTTTCAGAAAGAAAAATGTAAAGCTAAAGAGTAAGAGAAGAAAATGATTAAATAAGAAGATATGTATATGTATAATATATATATATATATAATGACTGCACACTGATTAAATAACAGCATTGAGAAAAAATATCTGGAATGATACAAAGATAGACTGAATCTGGGATAAAATTGTAATGAACTGGATGTGCCATTTACCTGTTAAAACTTAAGTCATTTCCATCATACTCATATATTCTTTGGCAAATATGTACTTAGTCTACTGCTATGTTTTTTTTTAATTTCTTTATTCTGATAAAAATAAATATGGCTACTATCTCAAAATAAAGTACAAGTTTTCAGTTTGATAGGTCATATAAAAAATTTTTTAGGAATCTTATAAAATAACAAAATGAGATCATAAAATATCAGCAAAGTGAATACAGTATATTTGCCAAAAAAAAATAGCTATTGAATCATATGCTGCTCAACAAATAATTCAATAATTACCAATATTAGTTGAAACTAAAGAAAATAAAACTTGAAAATTGTCACAAAGAAAATTTTCTTACTCTTAAAATATTTTTTCAAGAATAACATGAAAATGTTTTTACGTGATTGCACCACATATATAACATATATCAAATTGCTTACCATCTTAGGAAAGGGGATATAAAGAAGAGAGGGAGAAAATTTGTAATTAAAAAAAAATTTTCAAATGAGTGTTAAAATTATCTTTACAATAATTGGGAAAAAATAGTATATATACAAAGGAATATATAATCAATGAATGGCAATTCCAGGGAAATATATAACTTTCCAGAGATCTGGAATATTTGGAATTTGATCCTTCTAAATCCAAACCAGTTGAAAAATGTCTACATCCATACATTTCTAAGAAATAGAGTTTCCCTCATATACAACAAAAGCTTCATATACCAAAATCTACTCTGAACAACTGAGGTGGCAGCATCATCAAGACAGCCTAACTTTAACTTGAAACAAAAACTAAGTACTTTATATCTTTGCAAAGTCTAACCCCAAAAATAATTTTTTTTAACTCACACTGTTGTGGGGAGAACCTTGATATTCATGTGATATTCTTAGTCAAATATATTTTGATTCAAGAGATTTCATTAAAATGTGAAAATTCAGACTACGATATGACAACAAAGATGAATCAATACTGTTTCTCTATATATGTAAAACATGTCAGACTCTAGCCAAATGAATCAGAAATGGCTACCCAAAGGAAAAATTGTGTCCCAAATATAACAACCATGGAGCAACTAGTAGCAGAACATCTTCAAGAGTGTTCAGATGTAAAATCCCAAATTATAAAAACTGCTATCTAAATGAAAAAAAAAAAAGAAAATCTTCATCTTAAATTCTTAGAATTGGGCAGGGGAGAGGGGAGAGCGACTGGGCAAGCTGTTGGCCATAGTTACTAACTCCAAGTTTAAAACAAAGGGCCAAATCTTATAAGACGAAATTTCATGAGAGAAATGTTTTTTGGTGATGGTTGTTGTTACTGTTGTTTTTAATAGGCTGTATCTAGAATGGGGAGATATAATTATCCCCTCTGAAAATAGTTTCATACCTTATGTGAAAAAAATCCAAGTAGAATGCAAGCTCAATGAATCAACAGTAAACTGTAGCCACAAAAGTAGCATGATCTTAGGTTAGGCTACATTAATAAAGCAAGGAAAATGACTGGCCAGTTAAACTTTGTCCTAATGAGACTACATTGAAAACAATGTGTTAATTTTTGGGAGTCACATTATATCAAAGAAATTACTTATCTAAAGTGTGGAAATATGTATACATATATTCAATTTGTCAAGTATTTTAACATAATTAACATGTAGCAGATATCCTGCCATCTAGGGGAGGGGTGGGGAGTAGGGGGAAAAAATTTGTAACAGAAAGCTTTGTAAGGGTTAATGAAGAATTACCCATACATGTTTTGCAAATAAAAAATGAATTAATTAACTTAAAAAAAAAAAAAGAAAGAAAGAAATTACTTATCTAGAGAGCATCCAAAGAAACCACAATACCAAGGAAACTGGAGGCCAGGCCAATATGAAGATTAGCAAAAAGAAATGGTATGTTTAGTCCAAAGAAGAAAAGTCTTAGCAAAGTCATGAAAGCTACCTAAGAGATGTCATATGGAAGAATAAGAATTTAATTTATTTAATAAGTCCCTGTGCTCAGAGAGAGAGTCATTAGGCAGAAATGCAAAGAGGTAGATATGATTTAATAGAAAGAAAAACTTCCCAAAAATGAGACACTCAAAAACAGAACCAGCTACTCTGAGAAGTAATGGGTTGGCATTCATTGAGAGTGTTGAAGTAGATGTTGAATACTCATTTAGAAATAGTCATTCATGTTCAGGTACAAACTGAATTAAATGACCTACCAAGTTTCTTCTAATTCTTGAGGTTCTTATTAAATGTCTACAATAAATTCTTATTGAAATTCATAAAGATAGTAGTGAGCTAAAGAAAAATCACCTAAAAAGAATGCTCCTTGAAATTTCTGTGCCATAAATGATACAATAAATGATACAATAAAAATCTATTATTCAGAGAACATGCACTGCCATACCAGCTGTACTGGATGAAAAGAAGTACCAAATGTCACTGCTAATTTGTACCTTCTACACAAAATTGAATAAAGGACAATAAATTGAAACTTAAATTTATGAAGTAGCTATTTTGTTAAAAGTTCTACTAATAAATATAGTAGAGAAAAAGTCAAAATATGTTGCAATGAAACAATGGCCATATTTCTAAAAGTAACTTTAAAAAATCACATACAACTTGTCTATTTGTAAACTATTTTAAAACAATATTCATATTGTTCTCCAAATCAATGTTATACTATATATTCTGATCTTGTTACTACAGGTATTCAAACAACATATTCTCAATTACAATTCTTTAAAAGAAATTATGATCAGTTATATCACAAGTAGTCCTTCTATATCTACCGTGGAGGGGTCCCCTGACTTGATGACTTGTTCTATTTTCCAGAGATGAAGTCCTACCCCCCCCACAAAAAAAAAAAAAAAAAAAAAACAATCCTAACATAACAGGGACCTTTTGCACCTTAACTATATTAAACTTTCAGTACCCTTGAAGTCAAGTCAGCTACAAATCTGGTTCTGGTCAGTCTGCCCAGACTGATAACCTGTGCAGCAGGACCCTTTGAAATAAGCAAAACCTCTGTTCTACATTCCCAAATCCTCCTGCTGCTTTGTCACTTTTCCTCCTCTGCAGCTCTTTTTCTTCTCCCATGATACTTCCATTTGGGAGGAGACTGTCTTCCCATGAGACCTTCCCTTTTTGTTGTACTGCCTAAATATCCAAGGTTCTATTTGTGTAGGGTGGCCTCTTTGATAGAAGTTCCCATTGCATGTGTCTTTCTCCATTAATAAATCAAGTTATTACACGTCATCTTAGAAAATAGATCCTTCCAAAAAAAGGATATCCATGATCCAAACAATTTAACTGTAATTTAACTGCATCATAAGTAACATAAGAGTATACATTACATGTATTTCTGGTTACATATTGTAGGATTAGCACTTTATTATGATCTATCTAGTCAATTTCTGATTTCACTTGTTTATTAAATCAGTAATTGGATAGTAAATTTTAAGAGTGCCATGAAAACCATTTTAGTAGTTTCAAAAAGTACTCTCTCCACTCCCCTTGATCCAAACGAGAATATTTTTAGGTTTGCCCTACACCTAAAAAAATGTTATCTCTAGGAAACCAAATATGGCTGAAGACAAAAATTTCTTTTCTAGAAAGAAATACATGTTCACTTATTAAGGAAAATTCTGAAGTAAAAATACACAAAGGGTTTTTTTGGTTCATTTTTTAAATATACAGAGTCAATCAGTCTTCATAATCTTATATGAAAATATCTACTAACTAAAAACAAAGCAAACAAAACAAAACAAAACATCATGTTCTCCAACCTAGAAAACTATCTAGCATTGGCCCAGCCTCTCTAGCAACAACAGACTAAGAATGAGGCAAACAGGGATTCATCCCCAGAGAGAACCACCCATTACAAGTTGTTGTTGTTGTTGTTGTTTTTGTTGTTTTTAAACAAATTCAATTTTGGAAAACAGGAAGACCTAAATAAGGGTTTTCTGATGAGAGGCATTAAAAAAGATCATTAACTAAGCTTATTAGAATTCATTTTTCATTGGCTGGCAAACAGATCTATCGTCCAATTAAAGAATAGATTTTCTTAAGAGTACTTCATAACTTCTACTTTTGTGAAAACTGAGGAGATGGTGACTTGTTGGCTACACATCAAGTAGGATCTTTTATGTTGAATCCACAATTCTGTTAACTTATTCCATTTTTCAAATGGCAGAGACTTCAACATACTTGAATAATTGTCTTTTTTCAGAATCCTTCAAACATGGGGAAGCTACAAAATATACTAGATTTCAGCTTTTCATTTTGTGAGCTTTTTATTCTCTTGAGAACTGGAAGCAAACTGAACTTTTTTACATTTTTCCTTAAGGATAAACAATAGGATATGTAGGCAAGTTTCAGACACTTCAATGAAAATGTCTTAATTCTGTCACCACATAGAGCTTCACCTGATATTATTTTCGATCAATGTTTCCCTCTACTCAGTTTCCCCTCTGAGAACTCACATTATCAGAAAATTTGCCTCCTCTGTGAAAGGTGAACTAAAAATAATAATAACAACAAACCATCTTGTTCCTGGGTTTAATTTTTCTTTCAAATCTCGATTCATGACTCCAGCCTTAAAACTGAACTACCCTACACTTAAAATTCCACTCTCCAGTCTGGCTAATTACTTATCAAATACTTCCCCTTCTTAAATGTTCTAGCTATGAAATATAGAAATTTTCCCATTATAAGAAACTTAGATTATTTTGCTACAACTCTACCTGCATATATAATTCAGCAATTACAAAATCAGATAACCCCAAAGTCATCGAGATACATCTCTCTGGCTCTGAGGGAAATCTATATTTCACACTATTGACTTCATTAGTGAGTCATACTCACATAGGGAATAGACAGTCATCAAACTCCACGACAATTTTCTTTTAACAAATTGTTGGATGAGGTCTCTCCATCTAATACTTTGCATGAAAAGTAAGCAGGTTTAAAGCAGAACTATTCTACAAATGGTCACTGCTACACTACAGGATTTTCTAGTTGAATTACCTGCTTTTATAAAAAATAACTAAGTTCCAAGATCACCCAATAAGTTTGAGGATCCTAACCCACACATCCTCTGATGCTAAATCTTGTACTTTATACTATACTAGATTTCCTCTCTGGTTTCTGTATCACATTACATAAATATAAATTTTAAAATAATCTCTCCCTCCTCTTCAATGGACAGCATTTTGTATTTTCCTTATTGCTGTTTCACCTAATACACTATACTTATTTATCTCTGATTGGGTACAAAAGAGATCATACCATATTTTACTTTGTGTTCCCCAATATGATTTTATAATCAACCAATAAGCATTTATTAAGCATTTACTACAAGTTGGGGATGACAAAGAAAAAATGAAAAGTCTCTGCCCCCAAGGAGTTCAAATTTTGTTAGAGGATAATATATATAACAGACACCAAATCAATATTTGTTAAAGGATATGAAGTTACAATATATGATTTTTCATTCATCTCTAACTCCATAATGAAAAATTGCCTGTGACTTTAATTATAAAATACTGGTCTAAAATTCTAGGATAGATTAATGTTTCTTTTCAAAGCCTATATCATGCTACTAAAATTTTACTATGAAAAAAAATTTTATGCAAATGAAATTGCATTCCCAAATAGCATAAAAGCAGGGCTATGTCACAGACTTCTACATAAACAATTTAGTTCAATTACAGGATGAATTAATGAGGTCCTTTCAGTTATATCAAACAAACAAACAAAAAAAAAGAATTATCCTCTTCTATGCAAATGACCTGATTTGATAACTTTGACTGGAAAGAAACGTAAAAAGCTAAGCCTTTTGGCCAACTATCTTCAGAGATAGAGCAACTAAGCATAAATTATAGTAAAATAAAAATTATTCTATTTGGCTAGACTTTTTCCAAAATTTCAGTCAATGAACTTCAACAATAAATATATGGATGAATGAATGAATGAATGAACAAAATAAATAAAGAAATGAATAAATGCCTCTCTAATATCCAGTTCAGATACCTCAGCACTGTGTGGATGCAACTCAGGATTCTTAGCCTAAACAAGCCAAGGGCATATTCTTACAGTGCCTACCCAGGCTGAAGAGGCTTCAGGTAGAGTCTAGCCCATTGTCTACTGTCCAAGGATTAAACTAGCTAAATTCAGAGACACTTCTCACCAATCTGATCCACAGGACAGAATAATCAACTTTTCCTGAAGACTATCTACTAATTAGTGAAAATGCTTATATGGACAAAATTACAGACATTCTAAGTACTGAAGCATATGCTAAATAATCCCCTGCAACAAATTAATTCATTCCACTATCTGAGAATATATTTCTACTCAAAATTAAACATTCTATAGAGAGCAAACTATGGTTATTTTATAGTGGATAAGGATGACTGGTAACAGCTGTCCTAAAATTTTTTCAGGACAAATCAGTTTCTTTGAAATTTATCTGGTATAGAAGTTCAGGCTCTCAAATAGTACAAAATGGTTAAGAAGATTAAATACTCCTTTATTAATGGCTCACACATTTATATCATCTTTTTAAGATTTACAATGTGATTACAATACTGGCCAAACTCAAGGTCACTCCTATAGCTTCCTATAAAACATTTGCTATACTAAGAATTGGTGCTATTCCTTCACCTTTCACAAGAGGTAGGTATTGGGAAGGAAATGTTAAACAATGACACTGTTAATGTTAAAAAATACACAATGTCCTTTATATGAAAATCTGAGCTATTAAATTCCTTTTTGAACCTAAAACAAACAAGAGTTTGTCTCTCCAAGAAAACATTCATGCTTTTTTAAAAATCAAATAATGACTAGAAATATGAGATAAACAATAGTAGTTAAATAAAGTGACATCAATGGTTAGACACAAAGAATTGTCATTAATAGATTGATATCAACTTGGAAGATCTCTAGTAGAGTATCCTAGAGATTCTCTTTCTTTTTGTAGCTCAACATTGAATGATAAATGTATTGCCAAAAGGAACTTCAGATATAATCTTATACGATTCTCCCCTTTTATATGGAATATGTGCTATACTATAATACTACTTTTTAGAAGTTTACAAAACTGGAATGTATGTAGTGGATGGTAACCATCATTGAAAAAGTCTAAATTCTCTTTGTAGCTCAACATTGAATGATAAATGTATCGCCAAAAGGAACTTCAGATATAATCTCATACAATTCTCCCATTTTAAAGATAATATACTGAGGCCCAGAGAATTAATAACTTATTGAAGATCAGTTACATAAATATGTGTGAGAGATGGGATTCAAATTCAAAGTTTCTATTTCTAAATGCAGCACTCTTGCTACATCACACTATTTTTTTCATTTTTACCCATAATCCTGACAAAGGTATAGATGGCAAATATTAAATTTGCTGATGAGACAAAATCACAATCCATGACCATCTCATCAGAAGAAAGGATTCAAGAAGCTGTCCACAAAGAATTAAGTCTAATATACGGTATTATCTTTGTTATGTCTGGACTAATTTTAAGAAAAAAGTAATTAATAACTAGAACTATTTACAGATAGAAGGGGTTCCTTTGAAAGGCAGTGATTTCTACTTCATTACAGGCATCACAAAAAGATGAGATGATCTGACTTTTTTTCATATCAATTATAAAGGAGCTTCTTATTCTGGTACAGGCTGAATTAGGCGGCTTCTAAAGTTTCTTCCCATGTCTCAGATTCTATAAACATTTACTACAGCTTTTTTATCTTAACTTCTAAAAAAACTCAATTAAATTCAATGTTGAGCTGAGGTAATTCATCCCAAGTTCTAATTCTATTTCTCTGCTCCCTTTTACTGATTTTTGTTCTCTCTCTCTCTTTTTTTAATTGTCCTATTTTATATTGGTTCACTGTCAAAGTTGCGATGTACTGATTAATTGATGATAAACTGGAAATCAGATATCTAAGTCATCTACAATTAATTAATAACAATAATAATTAGCATTTACATAGCACTCCTCTAAGCTCACAATGTAGGTGTCATCTTGGACTCCTCACTATCTCTCACTCCCCACATCCAATCTGTTGCCAAGGACAACTAATTTTAACTTTACTACATCCCTAAATTATGCCCCCTTCTCTCTTCTGACACTGCCACCACTCTGGTGAAGGTCTTCATAATTTCATACCTATGTTATTGCCATACATAGTTTAATGTGTCATCTTGCCACTCCACTCCTGTCAAATACTAAAGTTGAATTTTTAAAAATGCAAGACCCAACCTACTCAATAAATTCCAGTGAATCTCTATTACCTTAATATGAAATACAAATTCTCTGTTTGGATTCAAAGTTTTTTATAATCTAGCTTCTTCCTATTTTCCATTCCTCTACCTTACTCTTCCCCCCAACAAACTCTCCAATCAGTGACACTGGCTTCCTTGCTGTTCCAGGAACAAAATACATTATTCCCTAAACACCATGCATTTTCACTGGCTAAATCCACGTTTGAAATGCTCTCCTTCTTCATATCTACCTCATAGCTTCTCTGGCTTCCTTCAAGTTCCAACTAAAATCTCACTTTCTATAGGAATTCTTTTCTAATCCCTCTTAATTTTAGCATCTTTGGCCTGATTTTTATAATACTCCTGAAAGGTAGATGCTACTATTCTCCATATTATATATAAGGAAATTGAGGCACACAGATTAACTTGCCCAGAGTCAAACAGCTATTGTCAAAACCAGGATCTCAACTCAGGGTCTTCTTGACTAGGTCCAACTATCAATTCCAATCTGTCTAGTTTACTCCAGTCAGAGTTACTA
>JAJPUD010001720.1:77461-106907 GCA_023553655.1 Myrmecobius fasciatus | reverse complement strand
TGCACCTACAAAATGTTCTACAATTATTATCTTTTAAAATGATTAAAATCCCCACAACAACCCTGTGAGGTAGGTTAATATTAGCACATTCTACCTAAAACATAAGTACCTACTCTGGTGTAAAGATAGGGACTCTATTAAAAGAAAACTTTACTTCAGGAAGGAAGTACTAACAAATTAGCATTATCTGGAGGAGAAATGTTTCTTAGCAACACATTATCATTCCTTGATTCTAGGAACTACATAATGAAATAAAAATACAAAGCTTCTTTGCAGTACCTGATATATGTTAATTTAATATACTAAAATATCTGAGAAAACTACAAACCTGTAAGCCCTGGTGACAAATACTTGGTAATATCTAACATCTATGAAACTATTTAAATATATTTGTAAAGCAAAATGGAAAATACATAAAGACTAGTAAAAGTTACCAATCTTCTAAAAAAGGAAAATGAATGTAGATGGAAAGTGATTCACCAGTTTCTCTGAAGCTGTTAAATCTTGATGCAAATTTCACAAATATGCCAGAGTGCAATGATGCACAAGGAAGAAATATATTTGTGTAAAAAAAATTTTTTTTCATAAATTTTTTTCATAAAAGCATGCCTAAAAGGCTCTGAATTTAAGCCTAAATTCAACAATTTAGTAGATAAAAATACAAAACCACCAAGTGAAAAGAATGAGCAAGATTTTATTTACATTTGAACAAAAACATGATATGATGCACTAAATTTTTACTTAAGAAAATTATCATCAATAATCTGGAGTTTAAATTACTATTGACAGTAAATAGTGATAACAGATAAATATCAAAAAGAAAATTTACAGGACTCAGGCAAACCAGTTTTATTTGACAAAGTTTTCAAGGAACTACAAATAAGTTGCCAAAGAGTCCAAATTGAGAAATGTTATGAATCCATAAAATAACTGATTTTAGCTGCAAATGCCCTCCCTAAAAGATCCTTCAATCCAATTCCTTCATTCTACAGATAAAGAAACTGAAGCACAGTAAAAGGGAAATGACTGCTCAGATTCACACATCTAGTAAGTGGTAGAGCCAGCATCAGATCCCAGGTCCTCTGACTCCAAAACCAGGGATCCTAATGCTATATCACACTAGAGTTGAAGTAAGGAAAAAGAAAAGTGGGGAAGAACTATTAGGAGGCTATTGCCATAGCCTGGGAGAGGTAATAATGGACTGAACTTAGATGGAAGTAATGGGAATATAGTAATGAGATACCTCTAAGAAAGGAACAATAGGAGACTGGACATGTGGAATAAGGGAGATGTCAAAGAAAACTCTAAAGTTCTAAACCTGAGTGACTGGGCAAATAAATGGTAGCCTCATTTATCCAGACACTTTTGTAGGGAAAAGATAGACCTTTGAGGGTAAAAATAAATCAGAGACATATATGCTTTCATTAGTGGTAATCTTTATTTTTTCCCTATTGAATGATGTAAGTTGAAACAAAGCATTTCATATAACCAAAATAACTATTTTTTCTCATTTCAACTATCTTTAGGGAAAGTAAAAAGCTAGTATAAGGAAGATAAAGATTGTATTTAGTATTGTATGTAGTAAAAAATGAATGAAAGAACATGGGTCCTATGAGATATTTTTTAGGGAAAGTTGATCCCAATAACATATTTCAGGAAAAATGAGGATGTCAACAGGAGACAATGGAATAAAAGTAAACTTCTATTTTACCATTAAAATCAAACCAAATAAAATTATATCCTTTATTAAATTATTGAATCATGGAGAATAATCATAGAGGATATATTTGATAAATGCTTAAAAACTAGAACCTTTTCCCATAGCAATGCTCAAGTAATGGCAATTCATTTGTCTTAGTCTTTGTTCCATTTCCTGCTGCTGATGGAGTCAAGTGAGAGACACAAGACAGTGTCCTGATTCCTACCTAAACAAGTACACACCATTCTGGCTATTTAAGCAATCTGTAAGTACGATAAAGGAAAAGATAAAGAAGCCAAAATGTGGAGAACAAAGATTAGAGAACAGGAAGCAGAATGCAGGATAGAAATATTTAAGCACATCTTCCTGTTTTTCTTGTATCATTATCCTAGAAGAAAATATGATTTCAATTTTTTAAAAAAATATATTTCTTCTAATAATGGAAAGGCTTAAAAGCATATAAATTAATATGGAGGGAGAATTCTACAATTTAAGTGAAACACAAAAAAACAAATTTCATCCACATTAAATGATGAATCCACAGTAGAGATTCCTTCTAGCTAAAAGTGCAAGAACCTCATTCACTCAAGTATTTTTAACTTGATTTATTCAGAACCTAAAGATTCTATGAACAAAAATATAGATGAAAATTATCATACCTGATATCTATATAAGATTTTAAACTCTTGCAAAGTTCTTTATCCAGATTGTTTCTTCTGATTAATTTATCATCAATTCATTATGAAGTTACCAAATATAAACAGGTAGCTATGGCACAGTCACAAGATCTCTAAATTTTAAGTCAAAAGACTCAGGTTCAAATTTCAGATCTACTACTTACAATTGGTGTATCTTTTGGTCAAGTAATTTAACCTCACTGTGCCTCAGTATCCTCATTTGCAATATAAGAGAAATGGATAAGATGTTCTCTAAGGTCTGCATTAGACCTAAAATCTATGATTCATGTTCTATTACTTTCAGCAGAATAAGTAAGAAATGTTTCAAGATGATATAAAATAATCTTTTAAAAGTAGACTTTCCTGACTAGGAGAACTCAGTGATCTGATTGGCCAACTAAAACAGGATCATACCTGAAAAAGAGACAAAACTTTCAAAAGCATAAAGCTTAACAATAGCAGGGCTTTTCTATACAGATAGTTGCACTGTTGATATGAACAATGAGCTTAAAGAACTTAGATATCCAAGCACAAATGAAGATTATGATAAAGTTCTCATGTCTAGTGATTACTATGACTTAAAAAAATTAGACACTAAGATTCACCCAAAAATCTTACTCATATGTAAAAGTATGATTATGGTAGAAATAAGGTTCAATTATTTAAGGACTCAAGAAGAAATCTGACTTTCTAACTTGCTGGGAAGAATAATATATTTGAATCTATTGTATAAAATATATATTTAAGTAATGTTTATAGATTATAAGGATGATAATATTAAAGATGGGATAAGGAGACCGTCAGCTTCCTTTAAGTCATGAGACATTTAACTCCATCTCCCTGTAGAAAATGAACGTCACCCATCTCAATAAAAAATAAAGATTTAGGGGCAGCTAGGTGGCGCAGTGGATAGAGCACCAGCCCTGAAGTCCGGAGGACCTGAGTTCAAATCTGGACTCAGACATTTAACATTCCCCTAGCTGTGTGACCCTGGGTAAGTCACTTAACCTCAACTGCCTCAGCAAAAAGCAAAAAAAAAAAAAAAGAAATAAAAATTTATTCCTCCTCTGATGTTTCTTAACTTGGATTTCTTTTATGACTCTTAGAACAGTCTAGCTCTTATTACAGTTAATCATTTACAAGTCCTATTTCTCCAATTAGGCAATCAGTCCATTGAGGGAATGAATTAAAGGGACTTCTGAATGCTTTTCTCATGACAAATATTCAATAGTTAGTTCATGAATAAATCCCTATAAATTTTATATGAAAATTTTATTATATTATGTAAATATTAAAGTTTCTAATAAAGACAGAAAACTCAGAACCACAACTAACAAAATTCATTTTTTCTTTATGAACAATACTGAATTGGATTTAGAATATATGAATTTCCAAGAGCTTACTTTGTGCTGTCTGAATCCCTCTCCACCCCAAAATTCTAAAGACAATCTGAAGGTTTTTCTCAGAGCAAAATCCTTATTTAACTTAATAAAACAATCTTTGTTCTTAATATAAATAAATGACAGAAGATTAAAGACCTGTGATTCTTTTAAAATTTGTGAAGTACTAGAATTTTTTCTCCCTTGAGGAAATCAAGATTCCAGAGAAGTGGGAAATAAAAAGTAGCCATTAGGTTCATATATGTCACAATCACTTGCCGTAAGGATCCACAGGGATGGATCAAGAGAAGAGATAAAGTAGTTTATGGATATAGTTTAGATTCCTACAAATTTAAGAACAATAAATCTTCACCATGAGGAACTGAAAATCCAATGATTTCTAATCTCTAAAAAACAAAGGAACTCGGGAGAGGGGGAGAAAGACAATGATAAGCATTTAAATATTATTAAAGTGCAAGAGTTGGCCTCAGTAATAAGGAAATTTTAAAATATAGCATTTTTTTCCAGCTATGATACTGTACAAATTTCTAAGAGAATCTTTGATCTTATCTCATCAAAAACTAAAGGAGTTCCTAGAAGTTTTAACTTAAGATATGAGTTCCAAATAGTATCTTCAAATACATAAAGAATGATTTCTTCTAATATTAGACCAAGAAGCAAATATAATTTGATTTCAAATGACAATGCATGTTGACTAACAATAGCAACACATCTTGAAAATGGTACAAAAATTCTGCTTTGTTTTCCTAACATAAAAAGAAAAATGGGCAACAAATAGAACTCAATATTTAGAGATTTACTATGTCTTACAGAAATGTTCTAAAAGGTACCCAAAAATGTGGTAAGAAATTATAAGGTTATCATCTAACACAGTAAAAACTATTCTTAAAGAGGTATACTCAAATGGAAAGTTCTGAGAGATGCTTCCTTTTCTCTATGATCCACCTCCTTCAAGAATCTTTAAATTCTAAGTCACCTTAATCAGAGTAAAGACTTTTTAAACACTTTAAATATAAGAGAGTTTCAATATCCACAAAATTCTAACCTGTGCTGTGGATCTCTAAAGGTAATGTTAGGCAAAAATCAAGCATTAGAAAAGGATAAAATAAAAAAAATAAAAATAAAAAGCACTAGTGAAGCACAAAAGGATTTCCTATGGTTCTTGATAATAGAAGCACCAAGAAGTTCTCCCTTCAGAAACCCTGAAAAGTACCTTCCTCCTGGAGAGGCCTAGCAGATGTAAATCATGAGGAGTCTTGTTGATATATCCATATAGGCAGAGACCCTCACAATGTGAATCCATTTATACCAGTCGCCTTTGGAAATGTGCTCATTAATCCACTACTACTAATCATTCAAAGATAACCAAGTAACTTTAAAAAATATCACCATTAGATAATGCTAAGTTTCAAGGGACAATTAGAAAGAACTGAAAATAGAAGCTTAACGTGACAGAATAGCTTTTCTTAAAAATGCATACTATCTAACATGATATGATAATATAAAGTCTACAACTTACCCCAATGGCAGAAATCAGAAGAAACCACAAAGAGATTACTAGGATCCGCTAGATATTTACTGAAGAGTTTTCCGAATTCCTGTTCTTTTGACTCACTCAGAGCTCCAACCAATACAGGAATAATGGTAAACTCATCCTTATGGCTTAAAGGAAACAGGGGAGGCAGATGGTCACATTTAATGTATTCAACAATAACAACTTTTCAAATATGTTCATGTTAAATAAAAAGACTATTTACTCAAAGTACTGAATTGGTATTAACAGTTAATATTAGTACCCTGAATTTATAAAAGCTATGAATTGAATATTTTAAAAGACAACGAAAAAAAAAAAAGGTGAGAAATTATGGACAGATTATGTAACCACTGAACAAAACTTATAAAATGTGTGCATGTAAACATATACATATATACTGATGCTTATAATGTTACACATTAAATACTACATCTTTAGAAATTCTAAAGTACAGATGAATATAATCAAAGACCCACTTAAGTTGCAATCTCCCAACCAAAATTACCAGGATCTGATATCTTATTGGCTCTTTTAGGTCTCTTCCTTACCCCCCCCATCTATATCTATATACTAGACTCCACTATCAATATCATTCATGAACATATGATCTGACTTAATCCTCTGAAACCAGAGTGAAACCAGCTTAAAAATAAACAAATAACCATTGATGAGTCTTAAAATTCACTCTCTCCAATTCTACACCTGCTCCGGTGAATAAAGGTGAAGGAATATGAATATGAACAAGTTATATCTGTTTTACTGATAGTCTTGGACAAATATAGACTTTAGGGAGGTGAATGTCAATTTATGGTGACAGGACAAAGGAAATGCAAAAAACTCAACTATATCTCACCTGCTCCATCTAAAATTAAATAAGATCATAATCAAGTATCCAGGAATTAAAGAATCTTATAGTTGGATGAGACTTTTTCATTCATGTAACTCATCCCATCTGCCACCCTGTGGAGAAATCACCTTTACAACATCCTTAACATTTTCACCATTTCCATGACAAGTAAGTCACTAACTCCATTTCATGTCTGGAAATCAATAATTAAGAGAACATTCTTCCTTACTATAAACCAAGTCTGCATTCCTGGACCGTGTAACTTGATGTCCTCTAGAGCTACACAGAGTAAATCTAATCTTTTCTTCTACGTGAAATATTATCAAATATTTGAAGACAGCTAACATATATCGTCAATTTTTGTTATTTTCTCCAGGCTAAACACCCCCAGTTTCTTTTAATCACTCTTCATATGCTTAAGGTCTCTTTAACACTCAAATTTTTCTCCTTCCAGAAACACTACAGTTTTTCCATGTTTCTCATAGAAAGTGGCAACAAGAAATGCGCAAAAACTCTAAATTTGGTCTGACCAATGCAGAGCATAGTGAAATTATTTATACTTTCCAGACAATATAGTTTTATTAATGGAACCCAAGAATACATTAGTTACTTTACCAGGCAATCCAAATTTTTGATTCATATTATACTTAGAATAAACAAAATTTCCCATATTTTTCACATATGAATTGTTGTTGAGCCACATTTTCTCATATTCACTCCCTATTTACCCCAGCCTATACTTGTACAATGGGGGAACCTAATTATAGGTCTATTTATCCCTATATGTAGTTCATATGCTAAATTGAACCTAATATTGCAATATCAAAATCATTTTGAATTTAATTCTATTATCTAACATATTAACTAAGATTCCTATTGCAAATTCCTAGAGACTGTTCTTCCAGGTTGGCTTGAACCTATGGACAAAATCTGGGTATAATCCAGGCAACCAGATTTGAATATAACTAACTGTATGAGCATATATAACATCTTGGTCAAAAAGGTATCAAAAGAAATTGCCAAATTTGTTTTCTTAAAAACCCCTAAATACACTGGGTTCACAGATCTTAAAATATATGTCTTACTCTTAATATGAACTTAATAAGGTTAATTTAGCATTGCTTTATCTTAATGAACCTATACTATTAGTAGTCTTCATTTTTCTTTCTAAATGTACACAAACCATGAGTTTTCCTATTCTGGTCTAGAATTTTTTATCAATCATCATTAGACTCCAATAGCTTCAGGCAGCTATTTTGAAAATTAAAACTATATGCCTTTCTCTAGTTTCCTAAGACATGTTGAAAATCTGATTTTATCACCAACACTTCAGTAATCATATTTTCAAGTTCTTTTAGCACATTACTCTATAAATTTATCAGGTGCCAAGGATACCTAGGGGACCACTTTGAAGTCACAGAGAGGAGGCTACCAGTCACATCATTCTGTTGGTTCAAAAAGGCTTAATGCATACAGAAGCCCTTTGAAGAACATATTTTGTCCACTATGAATGTCACCTTCACCTCACCTACCTTCAGAGTTCACCTTAGCTTCTCACTTAGACCTCTGAACTTTTCTATGTTTCTGGTCTTTCTCATTTGGCTCAGGTTTTCAGCCAATTTCCACAATATTGAAACAATAATTCCTGCTTGTCCTCTTTGGAAGTCAAGATGACATTCACATGCTCCTCTGCCACAGCACATGTAGACATCTGTTTGATTTTCATCACAACCATTGGGGCCCAACTTTAGGGAATTCCTTCATTGGGACCAACTGCTGCTAGGGCTTGTCCAGAAAATACTGGCCCCCTGTAAATCCTCAAGTCACAAACAAAGGCACAATAGTTTGGCCCAAGATATTTAACTCATTTAAATCAGATTAAGTTCTATCTCATCACCTCTCTAGGCTTTAATAACTCCTGAGCTATGTGAATGATGATTATTGTTCTTGAGAGAGAAAAGAGAACCAATATATGAATTGAATAATTCTGCTTTCTATTATATCAGTGGAAAGAAAATTAGAATTATTAGAAAATTAGAAAGAAATTTCTATTATATCAGGAAAGAAAAAGGGGCTTCACATCAGAAAAATTGGGTTTGAGTAATCTTTCCAGTTACTCAGCCTGTAGAAGCCCTGGTCACTTCATCTATAAAATGGAAATTAATACCCTAATTTAAGTACCATACAGTTATAAAAACTAAATGGATGACATATGAGAAAGAACTTTGTAATCAACAGAATTCCATACAGTTATTCCAATAAGTTATTTTTATTCTTAGAGAAGAGCAATTTAGTATGAAAGAAACAGGGTAGGACATGGGAGTCAAAAGACCTGGATTCAAGCCTTGACTTTACCACCATTCAACTAACTTACTCTAAGATTCAACTACTTAATCTATAAAATGGATAAAATGGGGCAGCTAGGTGGCAAAATGGATAGAGCACCAGCCCTGAAGTCAGGAGGACCTGAGTTCAAATCTGTTATCAGATACAACACTTTTAAGCTGTGTGACCTTAGGCAAGTTACTTAACCCCAACTGCCTCAAAGTAAATAAATAAATGAATGAAATGGATAAAAGGATACCTGCAGTACCTATATTATAAAGAAAGGATTACATACCACGGGCTATATAAATATGAACTGTTATCACTTAACTTTATGTAACCTATCCCAAGTAAAGGATATTCCTTTCTTATTTCTTTTTTGCCAGTGTGTGTGTGTGTGTGTGTGTGTGTGTGTGTGTGTGTGTATCTATATGGCCTTGAAATTTGTGAAACTTCAGCTTATTTAGCACTTTAGTCTTTCTTATACTTTTCTATATTTGTTCCTAGTTAAGCAATCATGCTACCTTGCATAGTCTTTCCAAACAATATTTTAGAGAGCTCTTTTTCTTTATCTTCAAAGTCTTCCATAATTATATATTCAGAAAGATCTTAAGAGCTTCTTCTACTTATGTGCCATAATTTCTTTTATAAACTAAAGCCAAAGTAACTTGCTTTTTATACTTCTAAGTTTTTTGAACATTACTTTTCTCAAATTTAACAAACATGTCTGAATATATTGAGCCATTTCTTCTCTAGCAGAGTCACTTGCTTTCAGATTTCCTATAACCTCCACTTCACCAACTCCTGAATAGAGTTAGAATTAAGACCAACACAACACTATCCTTCAATGATTCATCCATCTTGGTCTTTTATCATAGAGAAGGAATGTTAAAATGTTAGGGAAGAGAGAAAGCACTTAATGGGATCTTTCATTATTCTGGTGTGACCAGATAAAGAATAATTAAAATGGACCAAAATACATTAGGTAACCGGAACTTTTCTTTGCATGGCTCCAGTTGTAATAAATTTGCTTACATATTAGCTATTCCATATTTACTGTTTTAACAGCATTTTATACTTGGCAAGATAAAAAAATATTACTGGGGCCAAGTTATAAGACTTTAGATATCAGAAATACCTGTCTAATTTTCTCCATATAAGACCCAACATGATATCAAGAACCAATAAAAAAAAATTAATAATTTTTTTTTATTTTAGAACTGATATCATTAAGAGTAAATTTTCCCCAAGTCAGGGCATTTGACTGATATGCAGCAGAAAAGCAATTAAAGAGTATTTTAAAATATTTAAATTAAATATTCCTTAAATTAGCATTTTATAGTGTTCCATGATATAAAATAGGGGATTAGTGAGAAAAAGTGAGAAAATAGTAAATACAAAATATGTATGAATTCAGAATATTTTGTGTGATAAATTTTCAGTATAAAAATAAAAAATGTTCTCTATTTTTCTCCAAAATATTTTTCTCCTAAAGCATAGTTTTCCAACTCTTAAAATTAGTATTTGTGTGTTTCCGGCTATATAATGGTCCACTGGCGAAACTAGTTTGAGAAATATGGCCTTAAAAAACTGTTAATTCATGTCTCTACTGGGTCTGTATTCCAAAGGGACCCACATGTGTTTGTAGCAGCACTCTTTGTGGTGCCAAAGAACTGGAAACTGGGTAAGGTAAATGCCCATTAGTTGAGGAATAGTTGAATAAGTTATGGTACATGAATTTATAGAATATTATTGTTCTATAAGAAATGATCGATAGGATAACTTCAGAAAGGCCTGGAGAAACTACATCAACTGATGCTAAGTGAAGTGAGTAGAATGAGGAGAAAATTGTACATAGCAACACCTAGATTATGTGACAATAAAGCTGATGGACATGGCTCTTTTCAACAATGAGATGATTTGGGCCAACAGATTTGTGATAGAGAGAGCCATCTGCATCCAAAAAAAGGACTGCAGGGACTGAAAGCAGATCACAACATAGTATTTTCATTTTTTAAAATTTTTTTTAATTTATTTTTTTTGTTGTTGCTGTTTGCTTGCTTCCCCCCCCCCCTTTTCTTCTCATTTTTTTCCTTTTTGATCTGATTTTTTCTTGTGTGGCATGATAAATGTGGTAACATGTATAAAAGAATTGTGCATTTTAAACATAAGTTGAATTACTTGCCATCAAGGGGAAGGGATGAGGGGGAGGGAGAAAAATTTGGAATGCAAGGGTGAATGTTGAAAACTATTTTTGCATATATTCTGAAAATGAAAAACTATTATTTTAAAAAAATCAAGGAATAAAGCCACTTCAGAAGTACTTCAGACAAAATAAATAAATAAAAAGCCCCTGTAATGAATGTAGTTGAAAGGACATTAGATGTAGTATCAGAAAATATGGGTTTAAATCTGAACTCCACTATAATCTGAATCTATACGACCCTGTAAAGTCACTGAAACTCTGAGTCTCAGTTTTTTCTAATGTCAAAGTGATGAGCAGAACTTCATAGTCACCAAAGATCTCCAAGTTTCACGAACAAATCACTCTCACTTTAGTCATATTCTACAAAGTATTTGTATATAATGAATGAGATATTGTTTCCTAACCAGCAATAATTAAGGAGGTCCTTGATGAAATTATGGTTTGATGACACAGATGGTAACTGAGCAAGAGCCTTTTGTTGTTGTTGTTGGGTTTTGTTTGGGGTTATTTTGTTTTGTTTTGTTTTTGGAGGCAGGGAAGAGTAAGATTAGAGGATCTAGAATAGAGTAGTTAGTAATACTCTACTGTCTCATTCTTCCACAAAGGTAGTTGAAAGGTTAATAGTGTGAAAAGTTATTCCCTCACTGTAACCCATTCTGAACTACTCTAAGAAATAGTGTTTTGTCAACAGTGAGACCAGTCTCCAGGAAACCTAGTCACACTTGTCAATTAGCTCCAACTTGGAGTCATTAAATCCACTTAACATAGAGAAATTCACACACTGTGTTTGAAAGCAAGATACAGGTTTACTATTTTCTCCTTTTTTCTTCCTCTGGTTTTTCTACAATTCCCTATTCCTCTTTCTATACTATACTCTTTAGTTCCTATTTTACCTAACTGCATCTAGACATATCAAAGAATGAAAAGCATTAGAGAATATGTCATAATAGCATCTTCATATTGATGGAAATGTGTCTTAAGATTAAAAATCACTTACAGGAATGAAGCTTGGTCTTGTTTAAATGCAAATTAACATTCAAATGTATAGTATATTTATTGGCATGTTCTTTTTTTTAAGAGCATTCTTTTCTCTTTTTCTTCAACTCTTGAAGGAGAAATCAAATAATTTTACCTCTACATAATCACCTGTCCTAGGGTCAACATCTAAATCAGCATATTGGCAAATCACAAATAACTGAAGCATGTGAATAAATACCTTCCCTGAGCTCCAAAGTCCTTAGCATATCAGGTATAATTGTTAGGCATCCTAAAATCATGGATGTTAAGAAAGAATTTATGAAGAGTCTTAATACAAGAAAAGGTATGTTAGAAGGGAAACTACCTATGATAGCCTGCTATACATAATTGTAATATGAACGATGTAAAATTTTTCATCCTCTTTTGAGCTAGAAAAGCTATTTCTATGTATGAACATATAAATTTACTGTACTTACAAGTCAAATATACTTTTTTTTCACTGGCATTTCTCAAGGCTCTTGGCATATATTGTTCTTGCTTTTCAGCATAACTATTAAAATGAATGGGCTCTATCTCTACCAACTAAAGAAATTTCCACCTTGAGGAACACCATTTTTCTGCAAATTCTGAAAAATGGTTCCCCACTGAGGACTGGGGAATATTTAAAAGGAATAAAGTGCAGACCAGAGAAAAACTACAAGTAAAAGTAAATAGATAAGAAAAAATTAGAAATAATTTTAGAGCACAAAAAAAATTACTTGCTCTAAATATCTAAAAATAGTTGCTATGCTTGATATATAATTTATTCAGATCTATTCAAACAACTATAAATAAAAAAGTAAAACAAAAAGGACAGTCATATAAATAACAGTAATTCTAGATCTAGAATTTAAACCAATCAGTTAACCATGAAAAAAAATTTAAAACTTAATTTACTCCCTTTTCTGTTCTGGAAATCCCAACCTACTTCTATTCCCCATCAAAACCAACAGTTTATCTCAGACTTGAAAAGAGCTCCCAGATTTAATTTCCAGATGTTATTTCTTCTAATTTCCAGTTGTAAGCAACATTATACTATTATCAGAAAATTTATAGATGAACAAAATATTAGAATCTGGAAAAATCATTCATATAGAACAACATCATTCAATTAATCATTTATTAGCTACATTTTAATATGCCACTATGGAGATACAAAGTCAAAAAATGAAATCACTTTTCTCAAGGAACTAACTGGAGAAAGCACGATAAAGTCTAAGCTCAAAAAGAAAAAACTGCTGATGATAAATTTCTGTAATGGTAATACAATTGGTGATGGATCTTTAGTGCAGTCCTGTAACGTGTCTTATATTCCTTCTTGATGACTTTCAAATTCATGTCTTCAATAAAAACCAAAAAAATATGGGGAACAGCAAGATGGTGAAATGAATAGAGCACCAGTCCTGGAGTCAGGAGGATTGCAGACTTAGAGACTTAATACTTACTAGCTGTATGACCCTGGGCAAGTCAATTAACCCCTATTGCTTTGCCAAAAAAAAATCAAAACAAAACAAACAAGCAAACAAACAGAAAAATAAATAAATAAATAACCACAGTAGATATATGAGAACAGAATTTTAAATACATTTAGTAATTTTTTTAAATAACCTAAATAATAGTTCTTATTTTTGTCGCCGCAGTTTTTGTACACAAATGAGGTTATAACTACTAACTGCTTATATTCTTCATATCTCCCACCACAAGTTATCTTGGGGACACTTTGCCATCAGCCCTTCTGATATCTGCAAGCAGGCCAAACCTGGAAAAACATCCACTTTCCAGAAATTAAACCACAGCTCTCTCTTTGGGGGAGTGAGCCCACTTTGCTCTAGAACTGGATCCACCCTGGGAGTGTAAACTCACCTTACTCTGACTAACTAGCAGGCCCTAGATCATGCGTCACAGACATCATCCCAGACATCTTAGGATATCTTGTCATCAACTGGGTAGGCAAGTTAGCTTCTTAGATGTAGCAGCAAGGTGAAAAAAAGGGGCAAATTCACAGTCATTATCTCCCCTCATATGGCAGTTGAAAGAGCACCCCAAGTCAATAGCCCTTTTTAGGGCTTCCGCAGGTACTGCAGCTCCCTCACCAGCAGTTCAGCAGCCAAAATTGCTAAAGATTCAGAAAACAAAGTTCTCAAAACCAAAGTCCTTGATTTCATGAATGGTTCAACATCAGAAATGGATATGGTTTTATTAATGGAAGAGATACAAATGAAGATGTATTGCCATCTGCCTTGGCACAGAACCTTGAGTACTACCATGGATTTCCATATGCCTTGAGGATGAACCTAATCATATACTGGTCTCTTCCTAAAGAAATCATCATCTCCTTTAAAAAGCAGGGACTGTCAATCTTCTAACTGCATCTTGTGATTATAACGTCTAGTATATAAATGTTTAATAAAAGGTCACATTCATTTACAGAATGCAAGCACTCTGGGGGGGGGGGGGGAGAGAAGGGTGTGAAAGAAGGAGGGATAGAGAACAGGAAAGGCTTTCTGCAGAAAATGGCCTTTGAAAAGAGTAAAGGATTGCCCTAAATCCTATTTTTAAAAATTAGCTATGTCTACCTACTGTGAATCTAATTACCTTTACTGAAATTCTATCATGACATCTAGGCTAACAACAAAGTTTAAACTAAATTCCAGTGTTTCCTCCCATTTTGAAAACATTTCCCACAGCTTTAATAAGTTATAATTATAAAAATAATTACCTTTATGTAACTTAAGAATTGTAAAACTTAGAGAGGCAAGAGATGCCACAAGAAATAAAACAAGTTTTTAAAACACTACTCCACCTAACTGGCCCCAATTTCCAAATGATGATTTAAAAATTTATTCCTAAAGAGAAATCACAGAATGGAATCTTGTATTTATATTCAAAGAGAAGGAAATCAAGTCAAAGGGAAAGTATACACAAATCCACCCAAAGTGGTTCTCTGAATAACATATTAAAGGTTATTAATTAAAATTAACAAACTGGATATTCATTATTTGAAACAACTCAAATTAATTCAAAAGGAACCTTTAGTGTTGTAGTTTAATCATGTCTGACTCTTTATGACCTCATTCGGGTTTTCTTGGCAAAAATACTGGAATGGCTTGTCATTTCTTTCCCCAAGTCATTTTAGATGAGGAGACTAAGGCTAATATAGTTAAGTGATTTGCCAAAGCACACAACTAGTGCCTAAACCCAGATCTGAACTCAGATGACTCTTCCTGACTCCAGGCCAGGCACTATAATTCACTGCATTAGCTAGCTGCCAGGAAAAAAACCTTTAGAGATTATTTAATCCAATTTCCTTAATCTATCTAGGAAACTCCTTCTTGAACATTCCTGAAAAGAGGTTATCCACATTCTATCTGAACTAATAACTGGGATCTTTTTACCCAATAAGGTAGCCCTAAACAAATAATTTCATCTTACTTGTGCCCTCTGAAACTACCTAACTCTAATCACATGCCACTGGGTCCATCAACAATCTATTAGAATGTGTTTAGTTTGTTTCATCATTATCCTTTAGAATAATAATTGGTCACTGTGTTGCTCTAATATTATACTGTATAATTTATCCTATTTACTTTATTGTCTATCAGTTTATGCAGATCTTCTCAATCACTCCTTGATTTATTTCTTACAGTACAATAGTGCTCCATTATAATGTACCATAATTTATTTAACCATTCCCCAAATGATATAGACACTCATTTGATTGTCAATTCTATAAAAGAATTGCTATAAATTTTTTGTGTGCATATTGATCCTTTTTCTCTCTTTTTTTTTTTATCTCTTTGGTGTATAGATCTAGTAGTAATATTGCTGGGTAAAAGGACAGTTTAATAGTTTCCAAAGAATAGTTCCAAAAAGCTTTCAAGAACAACAGGAACTGTTCACAAGGCAACAAGTACATTAATGTATCTATTTCCCCATGTTCCCTCTAGCACTTGTTATTTTTACAACTCCAGTTTCTTCAGCAGAGTTTCATATAATGTGAACTTTTAGACTTTTTCAATGATGGTTACCATCCACTACATACATTCCAGTTTTGTAAACTTTTAAAAAGTAGTATTATAGTATAGTACATATTCCAGATGTTCACTGAGATGAAAGTAGAATACACTGGGTATATTTAAATAGTAACTAATATTGCTCGATGAATATAATATTTTAACCAAATATTAGAAAGCTTCTTTCACAATTCAGATTTTCAATTTTCAAATAATTTCTGTTAAGTTGTGCCATTTCCAACAAAATCTCCCTATCATAGGATGCTATGGCTACTACCATCAGATAGAAGAATGCTTATAATCTCAAGCACATCTAACTGGTTAAAAGGAAGTTTAGAAAGTACAAAGAGTGTACCGTATCTAACTGAGGCTCTTCCACAATACTTCAGAAGAACTAAAAGAGTATTTTTAAAGGGATGTGTTTAGGGGAAATGGACAGCAAACTTTAATATTTTATATTATAATTGATATTCTTAAAATAAAATTCATAGTTTCTAAAATGTCTCCAAAAACATTAAATTTCACTGATTAACTTGACAAGAATATAGAATGCACTTCTGAGAGGTATTCTTCAGATATCTCCAAAAGAATTATCCTCTTCTAGAACTGCTGAATTTTATAAGACTGTCTAAGGAATAAGATAAAACAGACATAAATATATTGCAATGTGTTTTCAAGATGTCAGTATGCTAAACACTGGCAATACCAGAATATGTTATATGGCTATAGTAATAATATTTTTACAATTTACATAAAACACTTTTAATATACTCTTTCTGACTCTTACATTTTCAAAGTTATTTTAAAAAATTCCAATAGCTCTGAAAGTCTGGAAGAAAAGTAGCCCCCCAAAAAAAACAAAAACAAAAACAAAACAAAACAAAACTCATTTCATTTTACAGAACAAAATGCAAAGGAAAAGCTATGATTTGATGTGATTACTTTCACAGTTAACTATATTTTTCTAGTAAACTAGATAGCTTCTATATATCCTAATTTAATCTTAAAGAGATTTAAGAGAGGGAAAATTAATATCCTGAAATGGAATTACTCTTCTGAAAGGAAACTATTCTAAAAATTAAAATCTTTTATTAAAAATAAGAATTTTAAGGTATGGTTGTCATTTTATTTTTCAGTATTACTGAAGCTTTTGGAATTTTTATGGCTTTAAGATCTTTTCCAATGTATGGAAGAAAGATACTAGTTTAGAGAAATCTTCATTTGATAGAAGATTAACTAAGGAACAGCTAGGTGGTGCAGTGGACAGAGCACCAGCCCTGAAGTCAGGAGGACCCGAGTTCAAATCTGGACTCAGACACTTAACACTTCCTAGCTGTGTGACCCTGGGCGAGTCATTCAACCCCAAATCCTTGGGGGGGGGGGGGGAGGGGAAGGTAGGGGAGGAGGGGGGAGGAGATTAGCTAAGTCAGCTTTATCATACTAACAAAATAATCAGTTGACCCAAAGTAGTCATATTTTACAAACAAACTGATCTATCACTATCACTGTCAAGGAAGGGCAATCTCAAATGTTTATTTCACTTAATTTCAAATAAATCAAAGATTGTAATTCCTTTTTCAGTTAATTACTTCATTCAAATTAACATGCCATACATAATTACATATGTATTTTCTTTTGGACTGACATTTTTTTAAACAATATACCTTTCCATGGCTTTAGCAGTATAAGGCAAATGCATTTCAATACTGTGTTCATCTTCATCTGTTTGCAAAGACATGCGCTCAAACATTCCTGTCTTCCATAGCTCTCCATAAACTGAAAAAGTTTCAAAATATATTAAAAACAAACACATTAGCAAGTATCCTCATTGGAAGTAAGGAACAAGTCACAAAAACAATTGCATGGGATGAGTGCAAATGTGTGGAATGACTTTAATCACATAGCACTCTCTTTTAATCTTCTTATGTAAATTAAGCAACATTTTACAAGGCAAAAATATATAGAGTAGAGTGTAGTTGCTTATATTCCTTATAATAGGGCTTGGATAAGCAATTAAAAAAAAATCACCAAAAACTTCAATTGTAAAACAGCTACATTCATAATTACATAAAAAGTCATCTTTAGTTCTGGGGCTTTTAAGTTTACTTAGCATGGCCTGGCAAAACACAGCTGATAAAATGAGCTACTGTTGAAACATGGAAAAACAATGGTCTACCTATTCACCAGGTTAATGATAGACAAGGACTTTACAGGACTTTCAGTCTCACTCCCTCCAGCGTGTTACGAACAGACATGTTGGCAACACACCAAAAGATGGAAACTCCCCAGTATATAAGCAGAATATTTTCTCAGAACTTCAAAATGAAGTTCATGAAAGATCAGAACATTAATTTAGTGAGGCATCACACTAGCTTAAAAGGTCTCATAATCAAAGGCATGTCAAACAATATTAAATAGCAATGCTGTGCAAATGAATTAAAAGTGTCAGGGATCTTGCTTGTAGTTTTGTTTTTAATCAACAGAAGAAATGGCATTTAATTCTTAAAACCCTTGAATTTATCATTTTTATTCTACTACAAAAAACACAACAACAAAAATCCCACCATTATTAAGAGATACTCTACTAAAAAGAATTTTTGAATATTATAAAAGACAATTAGTGGGGTGACTACTTCTCTCAAAACTGCTAGTCTAATAATTTCTTCCTACAGGTAAACTATCTAAAATCAAAAATATGTTAATGCTATATTTTCAAAATAATGTGTGTTCTCTATAAAACAATTGAAATAGAATATAGTAATAATAAAGCTCTATTCTAAAAACAAAATGTTACAACTGCAAAAATGTAAGTGTATCTTCATTGTAAGCAATTGACTATTAATAAGCCTTGCCCTAACAAAAAATAGTAAGGAATCATTAGAGATTCTTTGCTTTACAAAATGATTCAACAGAAGAACACACAAATCAGTAAATACTAGAGTTTCAGATTTCATCTGAAATATCATTTTATTTCTAAATTATGTTTAATGTATCTAATGTATAATATCAGGTATATCTATACAGAAATTATTTTTATTCTTGCTTTAATATTTAAAAATCTTAACCAGAGGAAAAAAATAATATACATGATAGACTTACATGATAGGTTTCTTTTAAAGAATGCTGATCACAATGCTTTACACCTATGATATCATTTTGTAACTAAGAAATTGAGGCTTAAACCATAATGTGCCCAGATTAAAGCTACCTATGATGGAAACCCAGGTTTTCCCAGACTGTTTTTGTTAATACCTTCAAGGAATTCTCAACAGTCCAACATACATCCTTGTTTCTGTCTTTATTTCCCCCTTTCCTCTGAGAAATCCTCAAGGTTCTATTTCTCCTATAAGAGATGTGCTTATGAAGAATAATTTTGCTGAATGCTTTTCAAGACAAAGCCCACTATAAGGTACTGTCTATCTCATAGCATCTTTCCCCTAACAGCTCCTTTTTTCTGGTTAATTTGTTCCACTAGAAAACTTCAAAAAAAGTTCCAACATTAATTCACATAGCAAATAACATAATTCTGTAATGTGGGGGAAAAAAAAGAAAGAAATTGAAGCTTAGAAATAAATGTTCATAATGTTGTCCTGAATCACACACAGTGATACAAGTGTTCTACTCTTGGCCACAGTAGTGTTTTTGCTTTAAAAAAAAAAAATACAACTCAGGGAGATAATTCACAGGCCTATTTGTCTGATAGATTTCTTTGACAGAAAAATTTTTGTTTGTTTTGTGAATTTTTTTAATTAAATTCAGATCCTTTCACTTAAGATACTAAAATACCTACCTAAACTAAAAACAAACCTATTTAACAAACAACATTTTACTACATACTTACTCTTTTGATCAATACGAAGGTCATACAGAGGTGTTCTATATATATCCACACTGGAAAGTGCACATCGAGACAGGGGCACATGATGAGAAGGCCCAAGGATGAATATTCTTCGGCTAAGATAATTCAAGCATAAACAAAAACAGAAAAATTGAACTTCTACAAAAACATGTTCCAATAAAAAAAAAAAAGCAATCTGAAAGCCCAGTGATATGAAGTATTGCTCTTTTTTTTCTGATTTCATTATCTAGCGAGAATCTCTCCTGCCATATGGGTAAAATTACAAGTTTCTCTCTTATTCACAATGGGACACAAAAAAGGATAACCACTAGTCCCCCTAATCCTCCCCCCGCAAAAAAAATCAAGTACTCAACCCAGCTAAGCCTGGTGGGAAAGTGGGGAAAAGATAACTAAAGTTCTATGGAAGTTTCTAGTCTAAAGTAGTGATGACCACCATATAATAAAATTAGTGAAATTCTCTGAAATCAACGCGAGAGGAAATTATCCTGTATTTCTCTTACAAAATTTAAGGAACTTGCCATTTTGAAATATATATAGTAGTAAATGTATATTGCCAAAGGAAATCTAAACCCACTATATCTAATTTTCATATCAATCAGTAAGAGCTTCTGTGCTAGGGACAATGGATACACAAAAAATAAATTAAGTAATGCCTAGTCCCAAGAAGTAAAACTGGTAAAGATAGTGGCATATATACATCTATATAAAATAGATCTAAAGTAATAAACATCTTCCCTTTTACATAAAATATGAGTAAAGAGGATTCGATAAAACAACACTATCTTTGTTTTCTCTTCAAGATGTACAAACATAGTAGTGTTAGAATTATGTAAAATCAATACTAAACACCACCCTCTCTTTTTCTGGTCCAAGTAAACAATACTCTCATAAAGAAACAAAAAACTTTTCTATGCTTTCTTTAAAAATTTGGTACAGTACAAGATACAATTGATTTTGCCTCTTAATGGCTGACAATTCCTTCAACAGGAAAAAAAAAAAAAAAACAACACACAACTAGATTCCCAATGATTTGTCAAAAATCAAGCACAGACACCACACAACACAGACATGGGACTATGAAAAAGAAAATACAGAATGATGTAGAATATTATCGCTTTTCTTAAAATATACATACTACTTTTTAAACTGATGAAAATTGGTCTAGTTTTATCTCATCACCAGGATTTGTTGACTAACACCATCTTCTTTCCCCAGCAATAATTATTTCAAAATAAAAAAATGCAGTGCAACTAAACAATTTGAAGGGTTAAAAACAATTGCTATAATGTTAGGGGTTTTCTTGTTGTTGTTCAATCTTGTCTACCTCTTCATGACTCCAGGACCACATTATGCCAGGCTTTCTATCATCCTCTATCCTGCAGTCTGTCCAAGTTCATCGTTTCCATAATACTATCTATCCATCTCACACTCTACCATCATCTTTTTTGTCTTCTTTTCCAATGAACCCCATCTTCTTATTACATGGACAAAGTAATTAAGTTTTAGCTTCAATATTTGGCCTGTGAATGAATAGCCTAAATTAATTTCTTTAAGTATTGACTGATTTAATCTCCTTGCTATCTAAAAGACTCTCAAAAATATTCTTTAACAGCACAATTCAAGTATTGATTCTGCAGCGCTAAGCTTTCCTTATAGTTCAAGTCTTACAGCTATACATTTCTCCAGCTTTTGACTATATAGACCTTTGCCAGGATCATGATATCTCTGCTTTTTAATGTGCTGTCCAGATTGGTCGTCACTTTTTATTTCAAGAAGGAAGTGTCATCTAATTTCATGGCTGCAGTTGTGTCTGCAGTGATCTCTGGGATAAAAAATATAAAATCTGATGGTGCTTCCATTTCTTTTCCCTTCCATTTCTTTTTGCCAGGAAGTGATGATACCATTGCATTAAGCCAGTTTTTATACTCTTCTCTTTCACCTTCATCAAGCAGTTTCTTAATTCTTCACTTTCTGCTTTTAGAGTGGCATCATCTGCACATCTGAAATTGCTGATTATTTCTCCTGGCATCCTTACTTCCAGCTTTGATTCACCCAGCCTGGAATTTCACATGATGTACTCAGCATATAAGTTAAATAAATAAAGTGACAATATACAGCCTTGTCATACTCCTTTTCAAATCTTAAACTAATCAGTTGTTCTGTGTTTGGTTCTAACTGTTGCTTCTTGTTCCAAATACCAGTTCAATAAGGTAACTAAGGGGTTAAACTAATGAGCTAAATAGGCATAATCAAGAGTCACCTTAAATCTAAGACAAAGACTGGCATGTGCCAGGAAACTTGCTAACTTCTATTTTCTCCCTTTATCTTTTCCTTCCTAGAAAAAGTGATTATTACATTCTAAAGATTCCTAAGTACTTATGTGGGAAATAGGAAGGGTTAAAGAAGGGAAGAGGAAAATGATGGGAAGAATTATTGCTCCTGCCAAGTAAAGAACAATCACACTTGGGTTAACTTAGTTCCTAAAACTTGCCAAAATTTATAACTTTATTTAATGTCTATATCTTCAAGCTTCCCCAAATATAATTTTGATCAACAGTTTTGTATATCCCAAGCAAATACATTTTTACTCTCTCTTTAATTAAGAATACTAGAATATTAAGATAATTAAAAAACCAAGCATTTTTTGACTAGTATTTGTTACTGTTGTTAAATTGTTGCAATTATGTCCCATTGTTCCCGGCCTTATTTGAGGTTTCTACTGGGGTAGTTTACCATTTCCTTCTCCAGCTCATGGTGAGGAAATTGAGCCAAACAGGGTTAAGTAACTTGTCTGGAGTCACATAGCTAGTACTTATCTGAGGCCAGATTTACATTCAGGAAGATGAGACTTCCCGATTCCAGGCTTTCCACTGTGGCAGGTAGGGAGCATAGTAGACTAATTTATAAAGGCCTCTCTCAATTTTCAGAAATTACTATATTTGTGTTAAAAATTAATTTTCTGCAATCTGAATATAATTATTCCATATGTAATCAACAACTACTCTGATTTTTTATTTTTCTAATTTAATATATATTTATATTATATATAACATACATATATATAATATTAATATTTAATTTATAATGAAAGACACCACTAAAACATTACGGAAAGCACAATAGAATTTCCTAATTAGATTCTTAATAGAAGGAAAAGTCAAATACAGTAAACAGAAATAAGGTGATAGTAGAGGATATAGGAATGATTTCTAACTAAACTAAAAGCTATGCTCCATTCTTTGTAAAACTGATCCTCTTTTAATTAGCTAATTTTAAAAGGGTTTTCTTGCACTAATACCATCATATAGAGAAAATTTTCTTTTTTTACCCTATAAGGAATTTTTATAATTAACACTTACAAAAACAATCAAATAAGCATACAAGGAATACAATCTTACATAAATTTTTAGCACTTAAGATAGAACCAATTAAATTCCATCAATCAATAAGCATTTACTAAGCATCTAGTATGTGTTAGACATTTATGGCACAAAATACAATACAAACAAGGAAATAATCTATATTTTCAAGAAGCATCTAACAAAAAAGAAACAACAAAATGCATTTACTCAACATCCTTTCAGAGACAGCTGGTGGTGTAGGCAGATACAGCTGGTCCTGGAGTAGGAAAAACCTGAGTTCAAAGCCAGAGCTGTGTGCTTAATAGCTGTGTGACCCTGGACAAGTAATTTTACCTATTTATTTCAACTTCCCTAATTATAAAATTGGGATAGTCACACCAACTTTCCAGAGTTGCTGTGAGGATCAAAGGAGATAATGTTTGTTAAAAGCACTTAGCACCTCCCTGGCACTGTCCTTTCCCTTCCAATAGCTTAGTGTTTCTCATTCTAGATTTATACATATATATAAATTGTATTCAATATATATAAAGTTCTGGCTTTGCTGAAATCATTGCGTCACTCTGTACTGATATTTCTATATTTCCTGATATCTTTCATATTTATAGTTTTTTAATATCACCGTAACAAAGCATTATAATGAATGTCATACTTGTCATACTTTATTCAGCAATCTCCATTTATTGGATTTTTTTTCTAAATTTTTTGTAATTACATAACTGTGAATATTTTGTACCAATAAGTCCTTCTTTCTGTTTTTGATGCTTTGAGGATAAAACTGAAATAGTTGGGGACAAATATTTGATTAGTTTTAGGACTTAATGAATTTTGCTTTCCAAATGTATTTTATGCCAGGCTAATCATCAATGTGTTAGCATACTACTTCCCCAAATACAGTCCCACCAATAGTAGATTTGACCATTTTTTTTTTGCTACTTTATTTTCCATTCAAATGAGGGAAAACTGGTACTTTAACTTTTCAGGTTTATTTCATGTTTATATTTTCTCATTCACAAATAGTCTGCCCATCCCTTTGGCCATTTTTCCAATAGATAGAGTAAAATGTCAATTTTATAGAAGTGTATCACTTCCCACAGATTCTAAATGTAATACTTGTGTCTAAGAGGAAACTTTAAACTTTAGGAAGCATTAACTTATATGACTTACTAATCCATCTATTACCTCTAGAGAATCCATGCATTATATAAACATGATTTATATAAAGAAATTATCATTTTGCTAAGTTATCTCAATTTTCCCTCCTTATTTATATTTCCTCCACTTATTACTTGTGGAAAGCAGCCAAGTTTTGGGTTTTTTTTTTTTTTTTAAGTCTTGTAGTAAAAGCTGAAGAAATAATAACTAAAGAATAAAATGCCTTCCTTACCAAATGCTTTCTCCAAATGCTTTTCCATAAGAAATGAATTAAAATTATGCTTACATCTTATGTTCCATATTTCTACTTAAAATCTGGAACCTTTTATCTAATAAATCACTGGAAATAGCAACAGTGCTCACCAACCTATAGACATGAGAAGTCAGCTTTCCATGCTAACACAAATGATCATGTGAGTCATTAAAAAACAAATCTTTAATCAAAAAACTAATAATTATTTTCCAAAGGAAAATATGTGTGTGTTTTTGGAATGTCACTCCTAAACTATTTCAAAATCAATAACTCCATAGATCTGGTCATAAAATTATGATCCTTAAAGGGCAGATTTAAATAAAAGACTACTTGCTATCACAAAAACAAAGGTCTACTTTGTTGGTTAAAGTCCTATGTAAAAGTTCCTATCAAGATTAAGCCCAATAAACAGGCAAATATTAAGTATTGGTATGTAAAAATGGCAATACTTCTAAGTCTTAAGACATTAGTCATGAGTTATGGATGAAAAAAAATATCAGCATCTGATTACCAATCTGCTAGTCATGAATCCTTTCCAATTTAGTAAAACTAGTGTCACACATCAGGCTTGTCTAATTTAGTAAAACCATTGTTTTCCAACAGCACAATCTTCAATAACCCAAAGTTACCCTGATAGCATGAGATGACAGTGGAATAAAGTTTGTCATGTTATACATGTATGTTTGTATGTATGTATGTTTTAAAATTTTCAAACTTCTCATTATGGTTACTTTTTTTTTTTTAACATAGTCCTTCATTACTAAATTCAATATTTTTAATACATTCAGCATTTATCAAATCATCTCTTCCCTTCCTCCAGATCTTCATATTTTTATCAACTAATGCTATTTAACATTTTTTCATCTCTTTTTTCTGTTTCATAACCTTTGTTTCCAATTTTTCTTTATATCTTAAGGCTTCATCTTTATTCTCTTCCTCTCATCCTCTGTCAACTTTTTATTTGCAATATTGTTTCCTAAGAATTACCCATTAACCCACATACTCTGAAGACATGGAGTCCAATAGGATAAAATAATAAATTAAGTCATCCAGGATTGGATTACATTTAATGCAATAAATATTCACTGAGCCCTTAATATTTACAAGCTACAACAGAGGATACAAATATGATTAAGATACAGTAAGATTAAGAGACTAATAATCTAAATGACCATGACATCAAAAAAGCAGAGCTGTGCTTTAAGTAAAAATAAAGCATCTTAAACCTGCCACATCTCTACAATAATTTCCCACCTCTTCAATTCCTCCTTTACTTTTTCTTTTTATATGTCACTATTCCTACCAATACTTCATTGCTAAGTGACAATGAATAAGAAATATTTTTTTCTAAAATTCTAAGGACAAGTTCTTAAAAAAAAATTTGTCTTCTTTGCCTACTATCTTTTTCTTTTCTTTATGTGATACTTCTTTGTCTCTCTTTGTTATCTTAGTTAAGGTCTTCCTCTTTTATTCCTAATTAATGTTATCCCCACCCCTATCCTTAGATTAAATTTTTTTCTCTGCATTCCCAAAAAGACAGGCTATGGCACACTAAAATTTAAACACTCACAGTTATGTAACATAATGTAAAAGTTTGGGAAATAATACTGTAACCAATATTTTAAGTACAACATTGTACAGTATATATCAAAAGCATTAATTTGAAACCCATATTTTACTGATCCCTATCCCACTACATCAATAACAGTCAATAACAATAACAGCAGCAATACGAACAATCACATTTATATAGTACTTTAAAGCTTGCAAAGGACTTTACAAATATTTGATCCTCATGACAAATTTGGGATACAGATGCTATTATTCAGTTCATTTTTACAAGTAAGGAAATTGTGATAGGCAGAAGGTAAGTGACTTGCCTGAAGTCATACAGTTAACAGTTAGGATCATCTCTGAATTCAAGTCTTTCTGATTCCAAGTCCAAACCTCTTTGTACTACATAATCTAGCTGCTCTATAAGCTCTCATTTATACTGGATTTTTAAACTGTCATCCATCCATCACAAGCCATCTACCCCAACCCTAACTCTTCTTAAGACTCCTTAGATTCCTTTAAGTTTGGTTCACGTATTGTCTCCTCTGTGAAGCCTTTGATCAGTCATCCAGTTAAAGCTTGTGCCATCCTTAAATTACACTTAAGGATTAGAACAACAAAATGTAATTGCATACATACTATGTTCTCTCTATAGCACAAAAGCTTCATGAAGGCAGCCTCTGTTTAGTTTTTGTCTCTGCATCACCAGCACTCAGCATATTTCTTTTCTATTTCTAGATTTATCAGAAAAACAAAGATAAAATGTCTTATCCCCTGGCAATCCTATGACACAGATTTAAGAATTTATTTAAAATTCTAAGTCAAATAAAAAGAAGGTATGGGGAATTTTGGAAAATAATTTATAAAAATATTATTAAGGATGTTATCCATTCTTAAAGTCAAATAATCAATGGGGCAACTAGGTGGCACAATAGATAAAGCACCAGCTCTGGAGTCAGGAGGACCTGAGTTCAAATTTGGCCTCAGACACTTAACACTTCCTAGCTGTGTGACCCTGGGGAAGTCACTTAACCCCAATTGCCTCCCAGAAGAAAAAAAAAGTCAAATAATCAAAAATTTCAAAAGTAATTTGTTTTCTTTGACAAAACAATTATTTTTCATTTCCCAATTAAAAAAGAACACTTGATCCTATTACTTACGTAATGGTTGGATCCACTTGTTTGTAAGCATGAGCTGCACAAGACCCACAGTAAGTATATCCTGCATGGCTAGAAAACAAAATAATTTCATAAGCTTAATCATCTGAATCAAAATCAAGATATAATAATAATATATTAGAGAAAAGCAACAAATAAATGAATGATAAACATAACAAGATTTGAAATAAGTATCAAGAAATAACGTAGCAACAGCAGACCCAAGCATGGTGGATAGCCAGTACATAGGCATTGGAAAAGAAGATGAAGTACTACAAGTACACAAGTATTCACACACACACCATTTGATCCTTACAACAACCCTGCAAACAACGCACTATTATCCCCTTTTACAGAGGAAACTGAGCCAGAGTTTAAGTGGCTTTTCCAGGCACATACAGCTAACCTACTAAGTGCCGGAATTCAGATATGAACTCAAGTTTTCCTGACTCGAGGCCCCAGATCTCTAGCCACTATGCCACCAGTCTTGTCTATGTCAAGACAAATATGGAATAAAGAACAGAGAGTAATGTATAGTGAATCTAGATAATAAATGAGTCAAAAAGCATTCACTATTAACTTTTGGTATATAATTACAAATTATTTTTCAGAATGACTGCACCCATTCACAGGTTCACGAATAGTACCTCGGCGTGTCTGTTTTCCCACAGGCTCTCCAAAATTTTTCCTCTTTTGTCATCTTTGCAACTTTGTTAGATATGAGGATGGAATCTTAGAATTGCTTTAATTTGTATTTCTATACGTAGTGAATTGGAAGACTTTTTCATATGACTACAAATGTCTTGGTTTCATCCCTTGAATCTTGGCCATTATCTTTAGATCATTTATCAATTAGAATCTGTAGTTTTTCCCCTAGATGTGTTCATGAAAAATCCTTTTAGTTTTATGTATTCAAAGTTATCCATTTTATCTTTAAAAAAAACCTTACAAAAAATAAAAAAAAAAACCTTACAATCCTTAATTTGGTCTCCTCTTATCCACATGTCTTTACTCTTTGACCAAATTATACAATTGCTAGACCTATACCCAAAAGGAATCAAGAAAAACGAAAATGTCCTCTATGCACAAACATATTTATAACAATTCTTTTTGTAGTGGCAATTAAAAAAAAAAAAACACAACACCTAAAAACTAAGGAGATGTCCATGCTGAATAAGTTGTACTATGTTAATGAAATGGAATTTTACAGTACTATAAAAAGGTGAGAAATAGACTTCAAAGACATGTAAAGTCTTATATGAACTGAACTGATAAAGAATGAAGTATGTAAAATCAAAAAATGTATACAATATCAATTTTATTAAAATGAAACATTTTGAAGACTTACACACTAATGAATAAAATGAGCACAAAGAGGGAAAATAACTAATTCAAAACAAGACAATAAAAACAAATAGCTTTCAAAGTTGTAAGAATTAGGCTCAATACAATGACCATTCATGATTCTAGAAAACTAATGATGAAACTTATTATTCATAAGAAAGAGATGATGGAAACAGTAAATGAGACACATATTTTTCAACAGTCACTGAGAAAATATTGTTTCATTATGCAAATTTGTTACAACAAATTATTTTCCTTTTTTCCCAGTGGGGTGGGGAAGGTGGAAAAGCAAACTTACTATTTTTTTTTTAATATAGAGGTGACAGGTACTACAAATACAAAATGCTGCATGCAATTTCAGATGAGGTCTATCTGTTGTTAGTTTATTCATAAAGTAGAGATAATCTAAATGTTTATAATGTAAAAACAAATACATCAAAAAAAAAAAAAAAAAAAAAAAAAACCTGAGGCATTAGATAGAAAGCCAGCCCTGGTCAGGAGGACCTTTGTTCAAATCCTGCCTCAGATACTACTGTGTGAGCCTGAGCAAGTCATTTAACCACAAATGCCTCAGCAAAAAACAATTTTAAAAAAAAGTAAGTTAAAATTTAAAAAAAAAAAAGAAATTAAGAAAGCTTGATGACATTTAAATGATTTTAAAAGCAACCAGAAGAGTTTATGTCTTATCCTACAGGATACATCCCCTGGAGTTAGGGGATGACATGGTCAGTCTGTATTTATCGAAAATTCATACAAAATGCAATACAAAATTTGGCAACTGTGTAGAGTTTGGAAGTGAGGAGAGATTTGAGGTCATGGCAATAATCCCAGCAAGAGATGATGAACAATGTGAAAAGTATGAATATAAATCTTTTGGAAGTCTAGTGAAACCTATGGAGTCCATCATTCTGGTGAGATCTATGGACTCCTCAAAATAATGTTTATAGATTGCACAAAATAAAATATATGCTAATACAAAAGTCACCTTATATTGAAATTGACACACACACACACACACACACACACACACACACACACACACACACA
>JAJPUD010001720.1:57819-70754 GCA_023553655.1 Myrmecobius fasciatus | reverse complement strand
ACACACACACACACACACACACACACACACACACACACACACACACACACACACACACATGCATGTATTCTCACAGTTCTCCATCACATAAGCATGTATTTTTTAAGATGGTCAAACAAACAACAATAATAATTTTCAATAATAATAAACACAAATTGTGAAGTGAGAAACCAAAAGACTCAGACTCAAAAAGTTCAATTAGCTTTAACACTTCTCCCTCTCTTTCATCAGGCCCCATCTACTTCACTGAAAAATAAACTCTACATCCAAACACATTTGTCACTATCATAGTTGAGGTTCTCTCGCATGAACTGTTTTAATTATTTAACTATTCTCCCCTAGCTCTACCTTTCTAATCCACCATCTAAACTGTTGCTTAAAAAAATCCCAACACATAGGTCTAAGTATGTCACTACCTTGTTCAAAAACCTTAAATTTTTTTTTTTTATTAGATGCTTTAACTGAAAACTTGAAGCCAAATCCTCTTGTATCTAAGGTCAGTTTTCTATCCATTCTGTTGGCATGGTCTGGATACTCTTACAGGTAGAAAGATCTGGGTTCAAGTCCAAAATATATTGACTATCTCTTGGAAAGCTACTTAAGTCCCAAGGTTCCAAGAAGCTATCTAAATGGAAGTTTCAGAAAAGGTGTTGATCTGCATTAATAAAGAAAAGCACTGAGGGAACAAGTACACACTACATGCCAGGCTCTGCTAAACATTTTACAAATATCTGGTTTGAAACTCACAAACCCTGCAGAAGAATAGATGCTGTTGTTATTCTCATTTTATAGTTACGGGAAGTTAAGGCAAAAAGAGGAATATGACATGCCAGGATCACACATCTAGTAAATGTCTAAGGATAGATTTGAACTCGTGTCCCTAACTCCAGGTCCATCTATCTACTTTATTAAACTGCAGTGGTAGAGGAACTTTCTTTATCTGGGAATTCCCTGTACTAACAAAATTCATTAGTCTATTTCCAATCCCTATAAAAACTAGTACTAGATATACAAATACCTAAACTTACTTGGTAATCATTTACAATTAAATAATTTCAGTGACAAAGGCTCCTCTTCATTCAAGGCTAAACTCACCTGCTACACAATATATTTGGCTCTACCAATGATGAAAGAGAACTAGCACAGCATACTAGTCAAAGAGGCATTGCCTCTGGATGGTGAGATCCTCAAGGTGGTCCTGTTTATAGATAACATTGCACTGAGTGCATCAAGAAACAGGACACTAAAACCTCCTGGGAAATAATTTGTTATTATTCTAAGTACTTTGGTACACACGTACACAGTACACAGTACACACATACACACACACACACACACACACACTCCATGGAACACATGCACATGCATGACAGATATCTGAGAAAAATAATACAAAATGGATAAAGAGTTTAGCCCTAACTTGCATGAACTGATGCTGAGTGAAACGAGCAGAACCAGGAGATCATCATACACGGCAACAACAGTATTACATGATGATCAATTCTGATGGACATGGCTCTCTGCAACAAAGAATTGTCTCAAACCAGTTTAAATTGTTCAATGAAGAAAACCATATACACCCAGAGAGAGGGATATGAAATATGGTCCACAACGTAACATTTTCATGATCTCTAGTGACATTTGCTTGCATTGTGTTGCCTTTCTCTGATTCTTTTTTTTTTCTTGTAGATAGGATTTTTCTTGCATAACTTCTCAAGCATTTCAACATTATTAATATGTAGTGGACTTCCTGCCATCTAGGGGAGGGGAGGGGACTGGGGGTAAAATTTGTAATGGAAAGCTCTGTAAAGATCAATGTTGGGAAACTACCCATATACATGTCATACAAATAAAAAGCTTTAAAAAAAAAAAAAAAAGAGTTTAGCCCTAGGTTAAACAGGAAAAGTAGAGTGATTCCTTATAGGAAACTAGCAACCTTTTCTACTGCTGTTTCAAAACTAGTAGTTTACCAGCATAGTTACAAAATATCAACACATGGAACATCACAGCCTTAATGGAGGATACAGTATGTGTGAGTGGGCTGTAACATATAACTGAGAAACTGAAGAAAAGGTATAAACAGTATCTTTAAGGATTGACAGAAAGAGAATCATGTAATTTAATGCAAGTGATAATAAGTAGACATTGCTTTACTAGAATCCTTGAAATGTCAGGAAAAACTGAGAAAAGCCTTCATCATGTTAATTGCTCTTTGGTGATGAACTTTTAGGGGGGGCATGAACAAAATTAAAGTAAAATGGGCAGGCATGGCTAGGTTGCAATCTGGATCATTGGAAGTAATTCCCTAATCACTGGAATCACAGGTCCATTTAAATACCTACAGTCATAGCATTTTGGTTTTTTTGGGGAATAAAACATTCTCTGTAACGCCAAAATTAATCTGTTTTATAAAACTGTGAAGAAATCTAAATTTCTTATGAGGAGCAAGAACATGTAATTCAGCAATCCATTTATGGAAATGGCTTTTCTGTGTTCTCTTAAACCTAAAAATATATTCAGAAAAACACAGGTACTTAAAAACTTAAAAAATATAGCAGCTTTGCTACTTTAAAAAAAAAAAAAAAAGGAAATTATTCCTGCCTAAAAATCAATTAATTCTTTTGTTTCTACTCTCACACTGCTTACAAGAAATGAAGAAGGTGGGCAACACTGCTCAACTTTTATTGTGTCAATAGCTTTTAGTGAGTACCACACTATACTAGCATTGTCAGAAATTACAAAGTAGAGGCCCAAATTTTCAGAAGCATGAAGTCTACTGTGTTTGTCAAGAAAGCTCTTGTCATACAAAGAGCTAACTTAATAAAACAAAAGTTTGGTTAAATAGTTTAATCACTAAGAAAAACAAGTCAAATTACTTAAAGCTTCAAAGAAAAATATAAAGGTTGTGGGAAGGTGAGGGTGGGACACAGGGAAAATTAGATGACAATAAAATCTATCACTAAAAAACCAAAACAAGCTGTGTGACCCTGGGCAAGTCACAAACTCAATTGCCTCAGTAAAAAGCAAAAAACAAACAAAAACAAAAAAAAAAAAAAAAAAAGATGAGATTTCACCAAACCTGAGAACAAGTATATAAAATGGGAATCAGTAACTTTTCATATATAAAATTCTAAATCTAAGTTACAGATTCCTGACAAGAACAAAATTTACCTCACAAATCTGAAATTCATCTGGGTTATATAAAATTCTTCTTTTAAATACATCTCTCTAAGAAAGTACTCCATCAGTCACTGAATTGCTGAATTCCTTTGGAGGAATTGACCTTATTATAGTAGGGAAAGGGAATTATTATAGTAGGGTAGGGAAAGAAGGGCATCAGGTTAGTACTTTTAACCAAAGAGTATTTTAAGGAGATAAGCCTATCTAATAATCACAATTCAATTCAACATCTGCAAACACTTGTTAAGAGATACAACACTCAAAAAATTCACTGCCCTCATAGAGTTTACTGTCTTCTAAAAACATACAACAAAAACAAAGCTTAGTACAAAGTAACTCAGACAGAAAACTAAAAAAAAATCATCGAAGAATCTCCCTTAGGAAGGGAAGTTACCACCCTAAATTGAAATTTTCTAAGAGGAGGAATGGAAAAGGATACACATTCCTGAAATGGGAGACAATCTATGGAAAGGCATCAAGATGGGAGATGGAATATAGATTCCACAGATAGTGATATTGTAGATAGTTTTACTAAAATGTAGAATATATGAAGGGGAATGACATGAAATAAGATTAGAAAAGTAAATAGAAACTATATTCTATAGAAAGGTGGGCAATAAATTGGTGGGGTTTTTTTTAAACAAAAAGTGATAAAAGTTAGATCCATGTGAATATACAGCTGTGTGGACAATAAAGTAGATTAAAATCAGGAAAATCAATTAGAGATTACTACAGTAACTACAGGCAGAGACAGTGAGGGTCTGAGAGTTCCTGTGAAGTTAGAATCAACAAGACTTAGGAGTTGACTAGACGAGAGGGAGTAAGGGAAAGAGAAAAATCAAGGAAGACTCATAACTTTCTAATCTGGATTTGTTAGAAAGATATTAGCATCCTTAATAGAAAGACGGCGTAAAAGCAGTAAATTCCTAAATGGGATCAGAGGAAAGGGAAGTCAAGAAAGAATCATATAGTTTCCCCAATATACCTGTGATTTCATTAGTGTAGGAAAATCTCAACATCAATGTAGAGTGATAATTATTTTGAAACAGAGTTTTAGAGGAGTGTCCAAGGCACTTAAAGACTCAATGATTTGTACAGGGGTCCAGAGCCCCTGTGAAATGACAAGACATGCTCATGGCTATGGGCCCCTGTGTCTTCTATCCAGTATATTGATACCTCTCACAAAAAGATTATAAGGGAACAAAAAAACTCAAACTTCATTTAATTTGCAATTCTACCTAAGGCACTAATGTCAACCTTCAGCTTTTTACAATGGAAAATCTTCTACTATGCTGCCTTACACAAATGCTAAATATAAGATGCCAAAAATCCAATGTACTAAAAAAAAAACTAGGTGAAAAGGAATGTGCTACAGAAGAATATGACTTTATTCTGTGAAATATTGGGGTTTGTAAGGTTTAATTTAATTTATTGCTGTTGATCTTTAGAAGTTTCAGTCATAATTTTCAGATGAAGAAATTGAAACTATCTGTAGTCAGATGAAAAGGTGCTCCAAATCACTATTGATCAGAGAAATGCAAATTAAGACAATTCTGAGATACCACTACACATCTGTCAGATTGGCTAAAATGACAGGAAAAGATAATGACGAATGTTGGAGGGGATGTGGGAAAACTGGGACACTGATATATTGTTGGTGGAACTGTGAACAGATCCAACTATTCTGGAGAGCAATTTGGAACTATGCTCAAAAAGTTGTCAAACTGTGCATACCCTTTGACCCAGCAGTGTTTCTACTGGGCTTATATCCCAAAGAGATCTTAAAGGAAGGAAAGGGACCCACATGTACAAAAATGTTTGTGGCAGCCCTTTTTATCATGGCAAGAAACTGAAAACTGAATGAATCAACTGGAGAATGGCTGAATAAATTATGACATATGAATGTTATGAAATATTATTGTTTTGTAAGAAATGACGAATAGGAAGATTTCAGAGAGGCCTGGAGAGATTTACATGAACTGATGCTAAGTGAAATGAGTAAAACCAGGAGATCATTACACATGGCAACAAAACTATATGATGATCAATTCTGACGGACGTGGCTGTCTTTCAACAATGAGATGATCCAATTCCAATTGTTCAATGATGAAGAGAGCCATGTACACCCAGAGAGAAGATTGTGGGAACTGAGTGTGGACCACAATATAGCATTCTCACTCTCTCTGTTGTTGTTTGCTTGCATTTTGTTTTCTTTCTCAGTTTTTTTTTTTCTTTTGCTTCTTGATGCAATTTTTCTTGTGCAGCAAAATAACTGTATATGTATAACTGTATACATATATTGGATTTAACATATATTTTAACATATTTAACATGTATTGGACCATCTAGAGAAAGAGGTGGGGGGAAAAAGAAGGGATAATTTGAAACAGAAAGCTTTGCAAGGGTCAATGCTGAAAAATTACCCATGCATATATTTTCTAAATAAAAAGCTTTAATAATAAATAAACAAACAAACAAATATGAATGTGACAAAAAAAACAAAGAAAAAATTTAAGCACCAGACAAGAGTTTGCAAAAAAAAGAAAATGCATATGCCAGAGGCAAAGTCCAGAGGGCCATCAGAGCTAGTGAAATAGATAACCACAAAAAGGGCAATTTCATTGACAATGGAAAAGCAGATTTGAAGCAGTGAACCAAATTGGAAAGATTCTTGCTTCTTCAAGTAGAAAATTATAATAGCTTAAACTTAGGTGGAACATAGAGGAGTAAGAAAAAATATTTTCAAGAGTCATGTTCTCTGAGAAAGGGCTTAAGGGTTTAAAAAGAAAAAAAAAGAGGGCAAGATGAAAAGCCTGGTAAAGAATGCTAAATGCCTTAATTTTATACTATAATAAACATGAACATAGTAAATGACTTACTCCCATACATGTAATATGTCCACCCAAATTTCCACACAGAAAAGAAACCAATTTATTTGTTAATGGTACTAATTACTCATTCTTGCTTATGTCAACTCAAAACCAACTATCACTTAAGTTCAGCCCATTGGGTTTATGCTCTAGCCACTGCTGCAACAAAGATAATATCAGATTTCTCTTCTCCGTGACACTCTTCAAATATTTGAAAATAGTAATAGTACTTTCTCATCCACCCAGTCTTTTCTAAACTAAACATGTCTATTTCTTTCAAATTATTATTGATATGACATGTAGTCTACTCTTTATCTTGGTTACCATCCAAGTGGACAAATACATTTATCAACATTTCTCTTTAAATATATTGTTCAGAAATGAATACAAGATGTTGAGGTACAGTGGAAGTAATATCTCCATTTTTTTGGACAACAAACTTCTATTAGATCAATCTAAAAATTCATTATTTTGCCAGAAATTTCACATAGTTGACTTTTGCCAAGTTTTAAGTTTTTAAATTAACTATGAAATATATCTGCCCCCATTCAATATTTTGGCAATTGATTTTTTAACTTGTGTGGATAGTATTAATATTTATCACTATTAAATGTAATCTTTAATTCAAAAATTACTTATTTAGCACCTACTAAGTATGAGGCATTGTGATAGAACTAAAAGATAGAAAGATACAAGTAAAACAGATCATTTGAAGCAATATATATAAACCACTGAGGGAAAACAACATGTATATAAACTAAATACAAAGTATATGCAGAATAATCTCCGAAAGGAAAGAAAATTTAATGGCTGAGGAGACTATAACGGCCTCCAAGATTTGGCCAATCACTTCAAGCAGTCAAGCTTTCTTTTGGACATCAGCTCCATCATCCAATGCACTAGTTATCCTCACAACATTATGATACTCAAAATATATTTGCTACTTATGTGTTCATTCAGGTTACTGATAAAAATATGGGGAAAAAATAAAGGAAAAAGAACACTAGAAAACAAATTTTAATTACACATACTTAGATTTACCCACCAATTCTTTGAAAATAGGTAACAATCACCTAACTTATTCATGAAGTCACTTGACTTATTCATTGCTGTTTGCCCTTTGTTCCTGAAGACAACCAAGATATCAGGGAGGTGATGCCATGTTATACAAATGAGCTGAATCTGAGGGAGGAAAGACTGCACAAGGTTACCAGCCTCACTTTCTATTCCAGAACTATCTAGGTCCATTGGCCAGATAAAGATCAGAATGAGTGGAGATGTCCCTGAATGTACTCTGCCTTTTTAAGCTAAGGTCTTTAAAAGGACTCAGTTTGACTGAAGCAACCAATCATTCGACGACTATGACTAAGTAAGAAAGAAATGGAAGATTTCATGAGAGGCATTTCAAATGCACTGCTCTACAACCACCTGGCTCAAAAAAACAGATGGGAAATATTAGTTTAGCCTGGCTTGTATCTAGTGAATCAATGCTCTTTTATTCCCAACAGGACTCACTATGACTTAGGAGTATCTCCTATAATGGAGTTTAACACTTCCTTCAGAAAAAAGGAAAAAAAAAAAAAAAGTCAGTTCAGGTCAGAGCCAGAAGTGGCTCAAAGGGAAATGGTAAGCTTAAGGTTAATTATGGAGAGAAAAGGTCAGTTTTTTGAGACTATGTGTACAGTTAAGGGGCCAGTTGCAGGAAGCAGAGCCACATGTGCCATATGTGCCAAAAGGCAGCTAAGAAGATACAGTAAACAGAGCACCAGCCCTAAAGCCAAGAGTAGCTAAGTTTAAATTCAGTCTCAGATACTTAACTAACTATACAACTCTGGGGAAGTCACTTAACCCTAAATGCCTCCCCCCAAAAAAATTTTTTTAAGTTTATTCAACAAGTTGATAAATAATACATTAATTAGGGGCAGCTAGGTGGCGCAGTGCATAGAGCACCAGCCCTTAAGTCAGGAAGACCTGAGTTCAAATCTGGTCTCAGACACTTAACATTCCCTAGCTGTGGGACCCTGGGCAAGTCACTTGAACTTTAATTGCCTCAGTAAAAAGCAAAAAAAAAAAAAAAAAAACATTAATTAGGCAAAAAAAAAAAAAAAAGATACTAGAGGGAAGAGACTATGTTCAAAATTCGTGCAGAAGTATACACTTGGTTGCAGTAAGATCAACCCAGCACCCTACTCTTCTCCTAAAGTAATTTCAGAAGGGCCACTGCTCACTTTTGCAGATACATTTATATTCTCAGAGGAGGTAAAACTCTCCAAGATAGCTGCAAGAAAAGAGTTATTTCAAAGGATATAGACAGTTTTCAAAAAATAAATGAAAACTAATAACAATCCTATACGGGAAAAGAATGCTCCAAATTACCAATAATAAAAGAAAGGCAGAGTAAAGTAACTCTGAGGTTCCACCTCACACACATCATCAGATTGGCAAAAAAAAAAAAAAAAAAAAAAAACCCAAACCCAACAATTGCTGGCAGGGATATGGGAAAATAAGTACATTACTACAGAGTACCTACAGTACAACAACAATTCTTAACAAATAATTGTTAACTTGGTGGGACTGTAAATTGGTCTAATCATTCTAGAAATTAATTACAAAGTATAGCCTAAAAGTCACTAAATCTATGTACCCTTTGACCTAGAGATGCTACTATTGGGCTTATAACCCAAAGAAGTCAAAGGGAAGAATCTACATGTATAAAATATTCATAGCAGCATTTTTTTGTTGCAGAAAAGAACCAGAATAAAGTAGGTTTCCAAAAACTGGGGAATGACTGAACAATTATGGTATATGAAAATAACCTGAATAATACTGTGCCATAAGAATTGATCTGACTCAGAAATACCTGAGAAAACTTATATGGCTTGATGCATAGTGAAGGGGACAGAAGGGGAGAAAAAAATTATAATTATAACAATGTAAAGGAAAACAATTTGAAAAGACTTAAGAACTCTAATCAATGCAATAACCAATCAGGATTGATAATGAACCATGTCTCCTCATCTTGGCAGAAAATTGATATACTAATGGTGCCACATCAGACCCAAATCTACAGACACTTCTAATATAGCAATCTGTTTTACTTGCTATATCTATTTGTTACAAAACTGGAAAAAGTAACAGTGATGCAAAACATAAAAAAGGAACCAAAGAACAATGTAACATTAACAAAAGCACAGAAGAAAATTCAGAGGAAACATGGTGTTGGTACTATTCTGTCAAATTTAAAACTTTATATACAATCATCTATTTTTCATATGTTTAAATGACAATGTTTATTAAGTTCATATTTTTAAAAAATTTTAAAGCAGGGGCAGCTAGGTGGCGCAGCGGTTAGAGCACCAGCCCTGAGGTCAGGAGGACCTTAGTTCAAATCTGGTCTCAGACACTTCCTAGCTGTGTGACTCTGGGCAAGTCACTTGACCCCAATTGCCTCAGCAAAAAGCAAAAAGCAAAAAAAAAAGTTTAAAGCAGCAGGGGGCAACTTTTGATAATCTCTTAATCCTTTACTAAGTGCTCACCAACCACCCAAGTGTTAACTTATTCTAAATTTTTTTTCCAGGAATCAAGATGAAACCCAGTGATCTATAATTTGTGGAATGTACGTTCTTTTCCAACCCTTCTTTAAAAAAAGATTAATTTATCTCTAGTCTTCAAGAATTTTCCCCGTTTTCTATAATTCCTCAATAGTGGTTCAGTGATATCAATTTTTAAGTTCTTAGAATGAGAGTTAGAATTCATGATGCAAGGAACTTGAACTCAAAAAATCAAATTCTCTGTTACTACCTCCTCATCTACCTACTTATCAATTCCCTCTTAATATTTATTCTAAGTTTTTTCAATTCAGTGATTAACCACGAATTCCCAAATATCCATGTGCACCTTCTGACAGATAATATAAAGAATATAAAGACAATTTGGAACATGGCCAACATGGACTTTTTTTTTTTTTTGCTTAGCTACAAATGTTATGTAAGTTTTGCTTTTCCTTCTCTTCCTTCTCCCTCCCCCATTTGAGTAGGAGAGGAAAAAAGGCTTGACACCTGAAAAAAAAAAACTAATTTTAAAAAATATTCTACCCTTGCCAATATTTTTAAAAATATTCTTACCCTTATTCTTCTTAATGAGAAGGAGGAAGCAAATAATTGTATAGTACAATATGTGTATAGAAGATATAAAATTATAACACTTTCCTAAAACTGAGTTCCTCTAAGAACCAGAGTTAAGAGACAGTTTGAAGTCTAAAGGGCAAGCAGGATGGAACTGCTATGTTCAGTTATGGGGGAACTTGTGTATTAAACCAAATTTCAATTTAGAGAAAATGAATAAGTTATATATCTATAAAATTGCCCAACTATAATACCTCATGGACAAATTTCATATAATGGAAAAATGTTACTTGAGGCTCATAGAATTAATTATACTATGTTTTAAACATTATTATTATTCAATCATGTCCAATGCTTCATGACCCCATCTGGGATTTTCTTAGCAAAGATACTAAAGTAGTTGCCATTTTCTTCTCTAGTTTATTTTACAGATGAGAAACTGAGGCAAATAAGGTTAAGTGACTTGTCCAAGATCATAAAGCTATTAAGTATCTAAGGCTAGATTTGAATTCAAGAAGATAAGTTTTTCTGACTCCAGGTTTGGCAATCTATTCACTGTACCACCTGGCTTATTTTTTTTTCTATGTATCTATGTATATAATATGTGTGCATGTCTATATACATGGATGTATGCGTACACACAAAAACACACATAAAATCTCATAATTTAAAACCTTCCTTATCTCCAAAATACAATAAAGCAGTTTTACACAAAGCAGTTGATTAAAAATATCTTGTATTGATAACATCCCTCTCTTTACCTCTACAAAGGTGGTAAAAGAAAAAAAACAAGGTTTAAAGGCTGAAATTCCGGGGGTGATAACTAAATAGAATTTCCCAGTATTAAATAAAGTTGAAGAATGAAATAAGATTTCAGTGGTCAACCATACAAAAAAAAAAAAAAAAAAAAAAAAAAAACAACAACAACAACAACAAAAAACACCCTCTACTATAAAATGTCTGATTAGGTAATCATCCAGCTTCGATATGAAGACCTCTACTAAGAGAAAATTCACCACCTCCAGTGACAGCCCAGGACTCTTCTGAATAGATTTAATTGTTAGAACATTACTCCTGACAAAAAGCTTAAATTTTCTACTTTGCAACTTATATCTAATATCTAATCTAATTTGCCCTTATTTTTGTAATTTCAGTCACACAGTAATTTATATAAATAAATATAAAAAGAGCCCCCAAAAAACTTATTAACAACCTTAGTCAATGAAGCTTTGATCTCTTTGCCAAACAAAAGGCAATCAAAAGCAACAAGGGAGTGGGTAAATTAGTCTATAAAATCCTACAAAGAAAAATAGTAGAAAATTATGAAAAGTTTCACCTCATGAAACACAGCAACCACGTTTATGGAAAGTGTGATGAGTCACAATTAAGGTGAGTCATCTCAAAGGCACTTCAAGATGAAACTGGAAGGTAGATGAAAAACAGAAGAAAAATAGAATTTCTGTAACATTTCTTTTTCTATCAATGACAGTAGAGCCACAATGGAGTATTTATTATAAACTCACAGTCCTCAATGACATGTGAATAAGCAGAAATAGCAGTTAAAGAAAGCAACGATGAGAAAGGCAAATAAATTAGACTGAGTATACATGAAGGAAGTCATTGCTGGAGAAATGAAGAAGTGATTCTTAATGTATCTGAAAGAGAAAAGAAATCAAGGGAAAATATAAAAAGGAAAAGAAAAATTTTAAAAGTGACAGAAAATATGTAGTATCTATATGCCTATTTTCCCATCTTTACAAAATTTTTGTAAGAATAATTTATACAAATTATCACATTTCCTTGATAAAAGTATGAGTCAGGAAGAGGCAAGTCCTTTAAAACAATATTTTTCAGTAAATCACATTATATGTGGTTTCAACATAATATGTTGAAATTACACATCAATAATATATTTTCGATAGCCTGCTAATGAAAAATAAGCTGAGCAACTCTTTAAGATAATAACTTACTTTCAATTTATGGGATCTATATTGACAACTATCCACAAAAAAAGGTTCCAATACTGATGAAAGAACAGATCAAAACCCACTCAAACCCACCCTGGATTCCAACTCCTCCCTCCCCCCCAAAAAAGGGAAGAGTAGAAAGGGTGGTAGTGCCTAACAAATGACTAAGAGAAGACTGAACTACATTTCAGAAATTGTAGAGAGTATTTAATAATCTCAAGCTTTTTCCTAAAGGGGAAAAAAAGGGGGGGGGGTGTTAACAAAACAAAACAAAAAACAAAAACAAAAAAAAAAAAAAAACACAATGTATCCGTATTCCTTTTGACACACTGTCTAGGTCTGAGTCATCAATTCTTCAATGATTATGATATATTCCAAGTTACAGATATCCAAAATGCCATGGAAAAGTATTTGATGTTTATAAGCAGGCTGAAACTCAATACAAAGACCTGAACTGAAGAAAAAGCATTAACAACTATCATGTTCTGAGAATTAGATAAAACCCACAAATAAGTTACATGCTCCACAATTAGCCCCACGAAAGTAAAGAATCTAGAGGAAGGTCCCTTTAAATACTTTTCAATGCACTGAAAGGGCTCCCTGTGAGGGAAGCAAGAGAAAACATACACAAGGACTGTACAGGATAAGAACTTATGGATAGATTTTGATGTGCACAGAGATCACATCAATGAAATCATAGATCCATTAAAGGATCTATACAACTAATGGAGGTCACTCACTAGGTATACTTAACCTGGAAAAGAGAAAACCCAAAAGAAATATATAATATTTCA
>JAJPUD010001720.1:0-57809 GCA_023553655.1 Myrmecobius fasciatus | reverse complement strand
GTGGGTATGCTTCCCCTTTTAGTATGTCTTTGAACAAAAGCTGGACAACCTACTTGACAGGCATATTTTAGTGGGAATTCTTTTTGTGTGTACTCTAGCTGGATACTCAAACATCTTCCAACTTTCTCCCTATCAGATAATTACGTTCCACGCAGGTACTCTACACAGATTTTAGAACTGGAAAATCAGTCAAAATAATATTTTATTTTTATAAATATTATTAATATTAAAGTTTATATAGCATTGTAAAAAACATACATAGAAAATAAGTAATTTCAAAAACAGGAACAAAGACATCCAGCTTTCATGTAGTTTCCTTCTCCCTCCCCAAAGACTTGGTATACACACACACACACACACACACACACACACACACACACACACACACACTATACACATATACATTATGTCTAATAAATATTTAATGATTACGCTAGATAGAGATAGAAGTTAGAGGGTGTGTGTGTCTGTGTGTATATGTGTGTGATCTGATAGTAAAGGGTAATTTAAATGGGCATTCCCATTAAGTAAAGAGTTGTTACAGAAAAGATATATAAATTAAGTTTCTGTGAATCAAATCTTATTTTAAAAGTCCTTAAAAAAAATAAAAAAAGGTAACTAACAAATTCAAAAAAAATGTAATATTTTTCTTAAGGTGATTTAATGTTTACAAAGTCCTTTTCTATACAATATCCTAGAGATATGGGCAGTATCCTCATTTTAAAGATAAAAAAACTGAGAACAAGAAAAGTTAGGTGACCAATCCATATCACACAATAAAGCTCATAAAATGATGTATTTAAATTTAACCTTGAAGATCAGCAACCTAAAAACCAGTCCTTAGAAACATACCACACAAAAAAAAAAGCCACTTCCTTTGGCTTTTATGGGTTTTTTCCCCCACTCTCAAGAAGAACAACCTAAAATTTATCATGTTTTAGTATAAAGAGTAAAAAGGTACATTGCGAAGTTTTGCCGTAAGAATTTAGATTCACGATAATAATCATCTATAGATATATGGTTAATAATTAGAGTAAAATGATGGTATAAAGGAGAAGTACCCCTCTTAAGGGCAAACAGAAAGACAAATATATTTTTATGCAAACATGCACCAAGAACAGGTTTGTAGTTTTGAATTGTAAAAATGTACTTGTCTTGAATTATTGTCTAAGTAGTTGAAAATAGAAAATTAGACAATATTAGATTTGGGAATTCCTTGAGACCATTAATGTCAATTCCCTACCCAATAAAAGAAATATATATATATTTTTACTACATATTGATGTCTTCTTTACAATCCCAAAACTTATTTCTTTAAGAACCATAATTCTTTACCAGTTTCTCTACTGTAATTGAGTATAATAATTACTTTTTTTGCTCTCTATTTACAATCTTCACCAGAGACAATGTGTTTAAATATCAGCTCCAATACTAGGTCCATGGTCAAATCACTTAAACTTTCTAAGCCTCAAATTATTCAAATGTAAAATGTAGATTACTCATCTCACAGAGTTACTAGAGGCTCAAATAAGATAATTCACATCAATTACTGGGTAAACCTTAAAGTACTCTCTACACATCAATTCTGTCATAATTATCTCCCATACCTCCTAACATCCACCCTCTGATCTCCATCCAAAGTAGCTCCATTATTAAAAGCTTGTGATCTCAAGGGTTCAAGACCAAAGCTAGGCATTTTGCCCATACTTTGGTACTTCAACAACCTTCAATTAATGAATTTTTTCTCCAAAGGTACAGATAGTAACCTCATCCTGTGAGATCCCATATGCTCTAAAGACTTCTCTATACAGAATCCAACAAACAAATGTGTTTTTAGGTGTTTTCATTAATTCCTTCAACAAGTATTATTAAGCACCTACTGTTCACATAAGACACTGAAGATACAAAGCCAAAATTGAAATAGTTCCTTCCCTCAAGGAACCTGAAACTTCATGGAAACCAATGAGGCACAAAGGTCATCCATAAGTTATTACTTTCATGATACAAGTGACCTTCTTCTCCTCATACATCTCTCTGATGGCATCCTTTACATCATTTCCTGTTTTAACCTATGAAAAAATCTGTTTTATCCTTACAAAATATTTTAGTAGTTGGATTAATGTTCCTAAAATATATCTCTATTCAGTACCATACCTATTAAAGCTTTACTGAAAAACTTTCAATGGCACCTTGTTTCCTGCTAAATAAAAATCTAGATTTCTTTGCCTGGTATTCAAACTCTTCCAAAATTTGACTGTTTATACTTTTTGTGCATTCTATGCTCCAGTCAAAATGTCCTAACTTTGATTTATTAAATGGCAACAACCCATGATTACCTATTCCATTTCTTTGATAATGTCCTTCACTGTCTGTAACTTCAAATTGTCTCTCAAATTGTCCAATCCCTAACATCCTTTAAGATTTAATTCAAATATGATCTTTTACACAGTCATTTCTGCTCTTTCCAGTCAGAAATTACCTCAGAAGTTCTCTTTTTGTTGAATTAATATTGCACTTTGCATTTAGTTTATTGTACTTTTAGCTGTATTACATACTTTAAAAAAATCCTTTTATTAAAAAAATCTAAACCCACAAATATTCTAAGGCAATCTGCAATATGCTACATAATTTTAAAGAATATATATATATATATGTGTGTGTGTGTGTGTGTGTGTATATATATATATATATATAAAATTTTCCATTCTGTAAGTTAAGTGGTACTTCTTTCTCTTTCACAGTAAGGCATGTCTGCATAACCTTCCATTATGCCTAGGAAAGTTTAAATATCTTTGCATGCTACCACACATAAGAATGGTTGTTGTGCTTGAAAATTACTAAAATGTTGAACAGTGTGTCCAATTATGGCTGATCAGATCATTACAAGTTCCAAAGGCTCTATCACACATTGGGCACAAATAGTCCAGATGAACATTTAGAAGAGAAATGCTTTTAAATGTGTATGTTTTGTTTCTTTTAAGCCACTGAAAGTCTGCTTTACTTATAGACCATAAGGCCCTCCTTCATGCAGGCACACCATACTAGGTGGTCTTGTGCCAGTGACTGCCATGTCTTACAATCGATTCTGAAATTCATCAGAAATATCCCTGAGAGTGTCCTTGCATTGCTTCTTCTGACCTGCACATGAGTACTCACCGCATACAAATTCTCTGTAAAATAGTCTTTTAGGCAAAAGCACATTTAACATTCAAATAATGTTGCCAGCCATAGGAGTTGAGCTCTCTGCTATAGAGTTTGAATGTTTGATACCTTATCTTGCTATGTGATCTTCAAAATCTTCCCAAGACAACTGAAATGGAAACAATTTGGTGTCCTGGCATAGTGCTGGTAGACTGTCCAGGTTTCACAGGCATATATCCATAAGGGCAGCACAACTCTGCACACCTTCAGTTTGATAGGCAGTCTAATACCGCTTCTTTCTCACATTTTCTTTTGGAGATTTCCAAACATTAAGCAGGCTCACAACCTAGATGTTATCTTTGATTCCTCAAGCTCTTTCATCTGCTATACCCAATCAGTTGCCAAGTTCTGCATTTTCTACTTCATTACACCTATCTTCTTTTGCTGGCCCCTCATCATTTCATGTCTGTTTGATCTACAGCAATTTATTGTTGGCCCCTGTGCCTTAAGTCTCTCCCCCCTTTCAGTCTATCCTCTACTCAACGGCCAAATAAATTGTTAGCTCCCCAATTGATAAATGGTGAAAGGATATATAAATAGGCAGTTTTTAGAAGAAATCAAAGCTATCTCTTTGTAGTTATATGAAAAAAATGCTCTAAATCACTACTGATTAGAGAAATAAATGCAAATTAAAACAACACTAAAATGCCATTTCATACTTATCAGAAATGACAGAAGCTGTAAGGGCTGAGGGGAAAATAAGTATATCAGTGAACTATTGATGGAATAGATAGACTAGTCCAACCATTCTGGAGAAAATTTCAAACTATAGGACTATAAAACTGTGTATGCCCTTTTGACCCACCAATTGCACTATTAGGACTGTATCCCAAAGAAACCAAAGAGAAAAGGTCCTTGTGATAGGAAAGAATTGGAAATCAAGGAGAAACTCAACAATTGGGGAATGGCTAAATAGCTGTGGCATATGGTTGTGACAGAGTACTACTGTGCTGTAAGAAATGACAATGGGGATAAGTTTCTGAAAAACATGACAAGACCTATATGAACTCATGCAAAATAAAGTGAGGACTGGAAGATCTTTATGCATAATAAAAACAAAGTTGTAATGATGATTAACTATGAAAAATCTGGCTGCTCTGATCAATACTAGGATGCAAGACAACTCCAAAGGAATCATGATGAAAAAATGCCATCCACTTCCAGTGAGAAGTGATGAATTCAGAAAGCAAAATGAAGTATAATTTTCTCACTTTTCTTTATTTTTCTTGATTTTTTTTTGGGGGGGGGAGATGTGGCTTTTGGGGAAATATATTTTACATGATTTCACATATGTAACTGATACCATATTGTTTGCCTTCTCATGGATGTGGGAGGAGATGGTAAGGAGGTCAAGAATTTGGAACTCAAAATTTAAAAAGAATGCTTAAAATAATTAAAAGAGGATGGATGGGTTTTTTCTTTAAAAATAAATAAATTGTGGGTTTGGATGAGTGAGCTTTCTCTCTCAGAGCCCTATTCAAACTCTAGTGAATCAAATAAAAGACTCTGTTGGGCATTTTCAAAGACTTTCATAACCTGGCCCATCTATTTTTACAGTCTCTTTACATCCTATTTACTACATGTACTCCAAGATCTTGTGACACATGGCTCTGGTATTCATCAAACACAACACTATTTATTTTATCTAATGACAACAGAATGGTATAGAATGGTAGTCTACCACAACTTAGTATTCTCTTCTTCCTCCTCTCAGCTTTCCTGGTACCCTTCAAGTCTTAGGAAAAATTCTTGCCTCTTACAAGAAGCCATTCCCTGTTTGTAAATAGTTGTCCACATATTAGATTATGAGCTCCTTGAACATACTGTCCCCAGTGCTTAACACAGTGACTGGCACAGAGGAAGTACTTAATAACTGAAATCCTAGCATAAAATCATTATATTTTAAAAAGCAAGGTAAAATTAAAGATTCTTAAACAAAATGAAATATAGATATGCTTTATTTATGTTTGTATGTATACATATATATATATAGGTAAAGGAATATGTATATATAATGTATTCAAAATTCCACTTCTCAAGAAATGGAATGTTAATGAAAATGACTATTCTTTCACAAGTAATTAATCACAATATAATATCATGTTGACTTAGTTCAATTTCCACATTTGCAGAGTGTAAAACATGTTTTATCTTCCTCAGTATAATATTAAAGTATATTTTTGATTATAAGACAATTATATTTCCTAAAGCAAAAGGACATTTAAAAAATGTAATAGTACTCATTCCCTTTTAATTCAGATACCATCCATATTAGAGTTTAACTTACAACTTTATTATTGTTAGTCAATTTTTTCAGTCAAGCCCAATTCTTTGTAGCTCCATTTGAGGTTTTCTTGGCAAAGATATTAGAGTGGTTTGCCACTTCCTTCTCCAATTCATTTTACAGATGAAAAAACTGAGACAGAGTTAAGTGACTTACCTAGGGTCATAAAGTTAGAAAGTATCTATCTCACCTCAAATTTGAACTCAGCAATAGGAGTCTTTTTGATTCCAGGTCCAGCACTTTATCTACTGTACCACCTAGGTTCTCCTAATTCTTTATTATTCTTTCAAATTGAAATCATTTAAGTTTTTAAAACATTACAAACAACTAATGAAACAAACTAATGTCTTTCAAACTGAATGGGACTGATTGGGTGAACAAAATTTCTCAGTTTAATGAGACCAGACCTATTCCCAGAGCCAGAAGATAAGGTCTTGGGCCTCAGGTTGCATGATCTCTGGCCTAGGTCTCTAAAGTCAGACCCAAGTCAGTGACAGGAAGTTACAAAAAGTGACATGATCCATAGGAAGTAGACAACACTGGTGACCATTGGTCAATGATGATTACTTCATTTTAGTCTATGCAATGAAAAGGCTTGGGTCTTTTGCTATTTAACTGGGTGTTCTACATCCTGCTGGTCAGGTTCAACTGGGATGACTCCCATGTCTAGGTGTGTGTCTAGGCCTCTCCCTTCAAGGATAAATGCTTTCTCTTTGTACCTGAAGATGTCTCCAATTAGTTAATTTGGGAAAGGGGATCTTGTACCCATCCCACACAAAACTATGGGATAGCATGGAACTTAAAGATTGTGCTTTCCTTTGGCATACTTCCCATAGTAAGTTCTTAAAAAAAATAATAATTCTGTTTCTAAATAGTTTTACTTTACCAGAAAGAGATATATTAAAGGAAACATATACACATACTTCAAATTTACAGTGCAATAAAAGTACACTTAAAACTTACGGGGCAATAATGGCTCTAGCAGGTCTTTTTGTGGACTGTACTTGTGAAAGCCAACCTTCTAATTGTGCATTCAGTTGAGGACCTGAAAAAAAAAAAAAATTATAAAAATGCCTACTCTGTATATTATGCTCTAAGTTATAGTTACAAAGACTTGCCCCCCAAAAAATCCCTGCTCTCAAGTTATTTACATAAAGGAAACAAGACAAGTAAATACAAAGTAATGAAGCAGAGACGAGGCATAATTTTTTTTTTAAATTGGATTTAGAATCAAAAGAACTGAGTTCAAATTCTGTCTTTGTCATTTACTATCTGTCCAACCTTGGGCAAATCATCACTGTATTCTCTGAGTCTCAAATCATTCATCTATACAATAAGGGATTGACCTCTGATCACTTACAGCTCTAAATCCATAACCTCATCCTGTGATTAATATGATTCTATGATTACTAATAACTAGGACTGGACAAGGAAGACTTCAAGAAAGAGGAGGCATCTGAGTAAAACCTTAAAGAAAGATGTGGGATTTTAGAGGAAACACATTTCAAATGTGGGAGACAGGTTTGTGTGAAAATACAGAAATCTACAGCAGAATAATGACTTCGAGGAATCTTTGAGGAATAAGCATTCAAAAAGCCTAACAATCAGAAACAATGTTCTAATACTATAATTGTGTCATAAACAAGTTAAAAATGCAAAGGTAGTAATGATAGTTATCCCTTAATATGATGAATTGTTGACAACAAAAATCCTATTTTAGAATTAATGTTACCATGAAAGTAAGAGAAAAAAATTATGTAAATAGCTATATCACATTTTGAGCTGATTAATCACATACCTCATAGAAATATTTAATGAGTATATAATAGTAGACAATGTAATCACAAATTTCATTGCTAATGACTTAGAACTTACAAAGTTTCCAAAAAGCTCTGAAAAAAAATTAATGAATAAAACACTTTACTTAAACAAAAAAAGCAATCCAAAGACTATAGGCAAAGCAAGAAGAAGAAATAAAAACATCTGGGAAGATAATCCAGATTTTTAGAAAACCAAAAACCTACCTTGATTGATCAAAACAAAAAAATTTCTTCAAATAAAGTATATATCAAAAGACCAAATAAATCTTTCAACCTCAAGGGTTTGGATCATGGAGTCTAGAAAAGTCTATCCACCCCTTCTCAAAATGTTTCTAAAAGCATAAAATGAAATACATGGAATTACAAAGTACAAAAGAAACCAATTATATTGAAATGTAGTTATCAAAATCATGCATATTAATAAAGATCATGGACCCAATCTTAAAAACCCCTATTCTAACCTGTTTCCATTTCTATTCAAAACATTTCAATTCTACTTTAAATGCTTAACCTACATTTAAGCATTTAAATGCTTAATTTAAAGCAAGATGCTTGAAGGAAACATAAAGACTCCTTAAAGAAGAAATTATCAGTTACAGTAAGATAGCTAAAAGTCAACTCAGAAATAAATTTTTAAAAACCTGAAATACTGAATAATTTTTTAATGAAATAAAATGAAATTTTTAACTTAGAACAGTTTGCCATTTGACAGCATGCCACTAAACTAACAGAGTTCAGTAACAGTTTCAATTTATATTATCAATAGTATTTTTCATAGGACTTCTCAGATATAGCTTTAAATTTCTTCTTGCACTAAAATACTGTGCTACTGTTAAAGTGCAGTCTTAGGAACAATGTAGTAACAACAGTCCCCAGGTATCTGGCCTTGGAAATGATATAGTAAGTAGAAACCCCAAAAGTAGTAAAGACCCCAATACTTTTTAAGAAACACTTCGGTCATCTGGCCTTAAGAGTGATGTAATCACGTTGGGAATGTAGCTATTAGAAATAATATGGCACAAGCTTGGGGACTGCATGTAAAAGAAAGGGAGTTGGGCCTGATATCTTTATTTTTTTATCCTTCAAGGACATCTGGTTTGTCATTCAAAAGTCTGGGCTGCTATCTTGCAGTTGGACCCAAACAATGAGCACTTCTTAGTTTGAGAAAGGAGATCCTTGTTATCTCCTATTACCAAATTTCACACCAATCATATGAACTCCAATTCCATAATGTCATTTACCCTGCTCTGTTCTTTGTTTTGTAATTCCCAAATCCCCATAAATTTGTTTGCTCTATATCTTCTTCTCATGGAACTTTGTCCACTATTCTATACATGTGTTTATTCTTGTTGCCAATCTGAAAATATTACAGCAGTGAAATGGGATCACTATGTTATGATAGTGACAGAAGGTTTGGATTCCAAGCCTCTCTAGTTATTATTTTTTTTCTTTTTTGCAGAGGCAATTGGGGTTAAGTGACTTGCCCAGGATCACACAGCTAGGAAGTGTTAAGTGTCTGAGAACAAATTTGAATTCAGATCCTCCTGACTTCAGGGCTGGTGCTCTATCTACTGTACCACCTAGCTGCTCTAATTATTTTAAAGTAAGACTATAAACATGGTTGAGTGGCTAAGTTGAACTTGCTGGGCCTAGAATCAGAAAGACTCCTTTCTGAGTTCAAATATGAGTTCAGATACTTATTAGCTGTGTGAGCCTGAGCAAGTGGTTTGTCTGTTTCTCCATTTATAAAATGGAGAAGGAAATGGCAAACCACTCCAGTATCTTTGCCAAAATAAACCCAAATGGGTCACAAAAAGTAAAACACAATTGAAAAATGATAAATAAAAATATTTGTCGATTTAATACTTTATATAAAAGTGAATATGTGTATACAATACACATTCATTCTATATATTATTTATACTGTTACAATATTTATAAACTGAAGAAATAAACAACATTTTATCAAGGTACAAGGTTTTTTTTATACAAGGTATATACTGGTTCATCTTTATTATAAACATAGCTTTTGTCAGTCATACTATTGAAATTTTAGTATTCATTTGTATACTTTAGTTCCCTCTGCAACCTATAATATGCATCTTACAAGATAACCTTCTGTAATTTTGTAGAAGGACCTGAACTGTATAGAAAGTGAACCCACTAAAGACTATGTTCTAAGTGTGTTAAAGCAGAATTAACGACATAAAAACTATTCAGATTTATTATTAAAGTTCATAATTTTATATCAGCCCAGTCAAATATAGAGTACACCAAAGTTCAAACAAAATGGTAATTCTACAAACTTTCCAAAATAATTCACTATATACTAACTTCTTATGTTTCTGTTCACATTTTAATTTATTTTCAATCATCAGCAATAATAGCTTCATCCTATAGGGTCAAACTCAATAGGTTAACTCTAAACATTCTATTTCAACTCTTTACTATTCAGTTTATAACAGTAAAAAAAAAAATAAAGCAACTTTTTTTTTCTATTTTTTCTTTTGAGCTGATTTTTCTTGCACAGCATGACAAATTTGAAAATATGTACAGAAGACCTGTACATGTTTACCCTATATTGGATTACTTGCTGTCTAGAAGGGAAGAGAAGAAAAGTTCTGAACACAAGGTTTTGCAATGGTGAATGCTGAAAACTATCTTTATATGTATTTTTTTATAAAGCTTTTTATTTGCAAAACATATGAGTGACCTTTCAACATTGACCTTTGCAAAAAAACTTTTTTTTCCCCAACCTTTTCCTTTCCTTCCCCCTACCCCCCACCCCTAGATGACAGGTAATCCAATACATGCTAGATAGGATAAATTATATGACAAACATAATACATGTATACATATCTACACAGTTATCTTACTGCACAAGAAACATCAGATCTAGAAAGAGAAGAAAAACAGAATGCATGGAAATATTCACAGAAAGCGTTAAAATGCTATATTGTGGTTCACTCTCAGTTCCCACAGGCCTTTCTCTGGATGTATATGACTATCTTCATCGCAGCACAACTGGTTTGAATCACATCATTGTTGAAGAGAACAATGTCCATCAAAATTGATCATCATATAGTCTTGTTGCTGTGTATAATGTTCTCCTGGTTCTGCTGATTTCACTCAGCATCAGTTCATGCAAGTCTCTCCAATCCTCTCTGAAATCCTCCTGTTGGTCATTTCTTACAGAACAATAATATTCCATAACATGCATATACCATAATTTATTCAGCCATTCTCCAATTGATGGACATCTTTTCAATTTACAGTTTCTTGCCACTACAAAAAGGGCTGCCACAAACATTTTTGCACATGTGGGTCCCTTTCCCTCCTTTAAGATCTCTTTGGGATATAGGCCCAGTAGAAACACTGCTGGGTCAAAGGGTATGCACTGTTTGATAACTTTTTGAGCATAGCTCCAAATTGCTCTCCAGAATGGTTGGATCCGTTCACAGTTCCACCAACAATGTATCAGTGTCCCAGTTTTCCCACATCCCCTCCAACAGCTATCATTATCATTTCCTGTCATTTTAGCCAATCTGACAAGTGTGTAGTGGTATCTCAGAGTTGTCTTATCTTTATATGTATTTTGAAAAATAAAAAGCTATTATTTTTTTAAAAGATAAAGCAAACTATCTTATTTTCCATTTTCCTAAATTCTGTGTATATATCTATACTTAAGATATTTGTGAAAAACAAATACACAGAAAGATACAAAAGTTTATTTGGACAAAACAGCTAGAGTTTCCTATTATTATTAATAAGAAAATAACAAGAGTAATCATCATCCTAAGGGTGAGGCAGCATGATGTAATGTGAAAAGCCCTGGATTTGAGGGTCAAAGAATTAGGCTCAAGTCCCTGATTTACCACCTCCTTCATGTGTGATCCTAGATAAGTAAATCCCTGAGGTTCAGTTTCCTCATAGAAATAATACCTATTCCATCTGTTATGCAATTATCAAAACAAAATGAAATAAATCCATGGAAAGCACTTATTGTAGTATACCTTACCTCATGATATACCTTAAAATCATAAGCCCACATTGCCTCTTTTTAAGGATTTTTTAAAAATTCTTTAGGAGTTGTTAAATTCAGTTTAGACACCATATTAACTGAATAAATGTCAATCTAGCAAGATACTCCTTAGGATTTCTTAATCTTCAGAAATCTCTCTCAGGTTCTCTCAAAATTATTACTGCTATAAACAAATTTCCATTGCCATGTAAGAGACAATGTATACACCTCAAAAGGTACTTCTAAGGCAATACTACCATGACTGGGGCCAGGGCTTACCTTGTTAAAGCACATATCCCTTCAAAACATTGCTAAAATTCTTCCTTCACCATACTTAACTTTTCCATGTTATATTGTTTTATCTTGATAATTATTTATTATTGTTGTTTTATATTTATTGTTTTACATTCCATGCTGGGTTTGATTTTCAACATATCATTTATTTACTTTAAAAATTGGTTATTTTAAAAGGAAGGAAACAACCAGTACCAGATCCAGCAGTCATTTCATAATCATTTACTTGTGTATAGTAAGCTAACTGGCTAGAAGTAAATAACAGATAAGAACCATAAAATTAAGGTCCCAACTCTATAGAGTTAGAAGGGACTTGAGGAAATTAATTCAACTTACACAGAAATCTCCTTCACAATCACTTTAGAATTCTAATCATCTATACTTTCGAGGGTGACCCAGGAAGATCAGTGAACCAATTACTATATAAGGTATCTTTTCCCACTTGCATTTTCTTTTAGTTTCTTTCACTAGAAGTCACCCAAGAGAAAAAATCTGTTACCACCAGAGGACCCCTTAAAAGAGTAATAAGCTTTTTCTACTATTTTGCTTTTAGGAGGAAAGGCACTTGGGAGGCAAGGGAGGAAAATGTAGTATATGAGTGTGGAAGGAAAGAAAGAATATGAGGCAAGGTACAGAGACATTTTATAGAGAAGGTGCATATAGTACAGTATACTTTAGTACATCTATCTGGCTTATGAATCTTATTCCTGTTTCTCTATTGCTTCAATTATTCTTCCTTATTGAATTACATATGGATGTTTTCTGATTTCATTTACTTCACAGCAAATGCATGCCAGCAGCACTCTCATCCACTACACCTCCAAAGTTCTATTCGGTCTCCTCTTTCCACAACCAAAAGGAACCCAAAAGGAACATCAAAAATATCTACAAGGTACCATCATACCACCCACTTCCTGTACATTCCTAATAGTCAATCTCCAGTTTAATTTGTTAAAAGTTCAAAAGAGTGATCAGCAATGTTCAAAGACACAGAAAGATCAAAGAGAATACTGACTGAGAAAAAGCCCCTGAATCTGATGATTATGAAATCACTACTGAGAAGGTGCCTTTCCTTCTTTATAATCTATAATTCTCATAGTTTTAAGTTGCCAAGAACTCCTATTATTTCATCTCATTCTTCTTAAAATATAATGTTAAATGGAAACCATCAATTTTGAGGGGAGGGGGAGCAAGTGACAAAGGCAAAGCAAGTTAAGTCATGGGAAAGACCATTTTCAGACTTTTAATAACATGCTTATTGGACACTGATAAAGTCATTTTAAAAACTAATATAATTAATAAAAAAAATAACCTCAATTTTAAATGTGTTATGCTTTAAGGCAAATTGTAGCTCCTAGGATTTTTGTCACATGCCAGTAAATTAAATCCAGACAATTTTGTAACTTTGTCTTAAGAAGCCAATAACATACGTAAAAATTAATTACATATGAACTTTATAGAAGACCTAGCTGTCAGCTTTGAACATCAAAGCAACATTAAACACCTATTGACTAGAAACTTTCTAAAGAACATGTTTCATTGTGGCAAAGAACAAGCATAGACTTAACCTCAACTTCATAGTAAGGCAACTGAAAATTGCTGTTTTATAAATAAATGTTATTTATTTTACCAGCAGGGCTTGGGACATAAAAGGAAAATTGAGAATGACTAAAAGCATTAAAGAAATGAGAAATAAAAGTTTGAAACAACTGAGAAATTTATCAAGTTAAGTCTTCATTATTGTGAATTATTCATTATGAGAGGAAGAAGTATATTATTCAAATATTATAAGCATTAAAACTAAAATGAGATTTCCCTGAATAAAAACCAAACTTTTCAATTATTTCAGAAGTTCTATATAAGAAAGTTTAGTCCAGGTATAGTAGAGAAAACCTAGAATGTAAATCAAGAAACGTAAAGAAGCTCATTCAAAATTAAACATTTAACCCCAAGAAGGTCTTCAGTTTATTCAAATTAAAAAGATGCTGAAGTAAATGATTGCTAAAGACCCTTTATAATTCCCTAGTTAATAATGATATAAAAAAAATATATTTTAATAATGTCACTTTTATTGAAATAGGCTTATATCATCTTAGACGTAAAAATAAAACTAACTCTCAGAGTTCACAGATCCTCTCATTTTAGAGATGTGGGAAAAAGGGATGAGGAAGTTCACAATTTCCAAGGTTACAAAGATACAGACAGAATAAGGTTTTGAACTGAGGACCCTGGACTCCAAATTGAAAGCTCTTTTCACTGCATCACCATATAGGCAGGCCTCTGCCACTACAAATTACATACATAATAAATGTAAGAGAGAAGCAGCAGGACTTTGTGTCTATACAGAGTCCACTCAAAGACAAAAGGTCCTAAAATTTCATTTAGGCTGTCTCAATAACCCAAACAACCCTATAATACTAAACCTAATACAGCTAGGGCCAGTCTATTGAGAGGATGGATTTCCTTGTCAGGAGTTTCCTATACCAATGAAATCACAGGTCTAATCTAAAATAATTGTGTTTTTGGTGGTGGTGGTGGTGGTATTGTTTGTTATTGTTTTGGTTGTCAGTGATTGTGGTGTTATTATTAACAAAAAAATATTTTTTTTGTTTTTTTGTTTTTTTTTCTTGTAGATACAATTTTTCTTGTACAACAAGATAAGTGTGGAAATATGTATACATATATTCGATTTGTCAAGTATTTTAATATAATTAACATATAGTGGATTTCCTGCCATCTAGGGAAGGGATGGCGACTAAGGGGGAAAAATTTGTAACGGAAAGCTTTGTAAGGGTCAATGTTGAAGAAGTACCTATACATATGTTTTATAAATAAAAAGCTTTAATAAGGAAAAAAAAAAAGAAAGAAATGTTTTAACGAACAGACAACCAAGCTCAGAGTAAAGATGTCTTAGATTCAACATGTAAGACACATAACTCCTACCACATACAAGACATAAAAGAAGACACTGGGCAAAATGGCTTAACCTCTAATGTCCCAGACAATCATTTTTTTTTCACTTATTTAAAAGTAAATACAAACTAAAAAAAAACAAAATACACACAAAAGTAATTTTTTTAAACTATCATGTGCCCAGCAAAAAACATCAGGAAGGATTCAAAATATGTAATAAATTTCCATTTCAAGAAAGCACATATAATAGAAGAGACTATATGTCCATGACTAGCCATCTTTTCTTTATTCCTGTGTAGGTTATTCTTTTGTTCTCTGCTGTGCACGTTTTGATTTATTCATATTTCCCCTTTCATTCCTCTCCCCACCTTCCCCAAGAAGGCTACAGTAAAGCAGAGATATATTTATACATGCATGCATACATATAAACACACATATATGTGCATATTCGTATATCCATATGTATCTATATACAACACATACACATATACGCATGCATTTACACATCTGTATTCATGCATCTAAAACAATATTAATCACTATTGAGTATAGAAATGCAAATTAAGAGAACTCTGCGCCACCACTTCACACCTCTCATATTGCCTAAGTTGATATGAAAAAATAAAGATAAATGCTGGAAAGGGATGTGGAAAAACCGGGACACTAATGCATAGCTGGTAAAGTTGTGAAATAATTCAACCATTATTGCACATGTTTAACATGTATTGGATTACTTGCTGTCTAAGAGAGGGGGGTGGAGAAAGGGGAGGGAAAAAATTTTGAAACACAAGGTTTTACAAAAGTGAATGATGATAACTATGCATATATTTTGAAAACATAAAGCTAAAAAAATAATAATAATAAAGTAAATGATCCAGCCATACTGGAGAGCAATTTAGAATTATGCTAATTCTATAAAGGGCTATAAAACTATGCATACCCTTTGATCTAGTAGTCTCACAACTGAGTCTGTATCCCAAAGATCAAAAAAGAAGAGAAAGAGCCTACATGTGCAAAACTTTTTGTAGCAGCAAGGATTTCGAAATTGAGTGCATGGTATCAGTTGGGAAAGGGGTGAAAAAGGTAAGATCTATGAACATAATGGAATATTATTGTTCTATAAAAGTGAAGAACAGGCTGATTTCAAAAAAACTTGGAAAAACATAGATGAACTGATCCTGAGTAAAGTGAGCAGAACAAAGAAAACATTGTAAAGAATAACAGCAAGACTATGTGATATTCAACTGTGATGGACCAGGCTTTTCTAAGCAATGTGTTGATTCAAGATAATTCCAATAGATTTGAGATAGAAAATGCCATCCACATCCAGAGAAAGAAGTATGGAGACTAAATGTAGATAGAAGCATAGTATTTTCACTTTTTTGTTTACTTGCTTTTTCTTTTCCCCTTTTGGTCCTATTTTTCTTGTACAACATGGCAAATATGGAAATGTTTAAAAGGATTATACACGTTTAATCTATATCAGGTTGCTTTCTGTCTTGGGAGGAGGAGGAAAGAGAGGTAGGGAGAAAAAACTGGAACACAAAATCTTACAAAAATTAATGTTGGAAACCATCTTTATGTGTATTTGAAAAAATGAAATACTGCTGAGGAAAAAACCTTATTAAGGCTGATATATAAGGTAGATTTTTCTCTTGATTGAATCTTTAGTTTGATGTTGAGAGTATTGATTTCTAGGACTACTTTTTTTTTCCTAATAAATTCTACTTCTGACCTTTGTTGCGGTGTTTCTATACCTCTTATTTCCTATTCCTACTAATTCTTCTACTTTAATTCTATTTCTTAACTTGCCTTGATACTACTTAATCTCTTCTCATCCATGGATCTCTCTCTTATCTTCTCTCTTCCTCCCTTTTCCCTCCTTCTTTATCCCATTCCCACAAATCTAGAGATCTGACCCCACACCTATTAATCTAAACATCCTGGGAGGACAGGGGCATCTTAAGATCTGTCCCTCTTGCCCTCCCTCTTTATCCCTTTCCCATTAATCATATTAATTGGTCTTAATTAAATTAATTAATAAGTATATCTTAACCATGTCTCACTGCCATAAATCTACATAAATCTTCTTTTCCTAATACCTCTTTCCTTATTTCTAGATTTTGGAGGGTGCTATACCCTTCATGGTACTTTTTTCTATTTAACCTAATCCCAAAATGAGCAACTATTCACAATTACTAGCCCTCTACTGCCTCTACATCTATTCTTCCTCTGCACCTCATTCATGATTACTATTTTTATCTTTTCCAAGACAGTTTTGTTTTTCATACTCACATCATACTCACTTCTGCCCAATCTTTCTTTTGAGCTACCCAATTACTGATGTCAATCAGTATTTATTATTAGATTGGTATGTATTTCCTTCTAAAAACACAATTTGTCTTTGTTGACTCCCTTGAAATTAATCTTTGATATTGGCTCTTACCTGTTAAATTTTCTACTAATTTAGATTTGGTGAAGACAGTAGTCCTGAAAATCTGTAAGTTTATTGAATGTGTCCATTGTTTGTCATTCAATATCACGATTAGTTTTGCTGAATATAATATTTTTGGACACAGGCCTAGTTCTTTTAATTGTATACATATATTATTATTAGTATTATATAACCTATGGTCTCTTATTATAGCTAATGATAACTCCTTTACAATTCTAATTGTAGCTCCAGCATACTGATTTTCTCTTTGATCTGGGGGTTTCAAAATTCAACAATAATATTCCTATGTGTATTCCATGTAGGAACTCTTTGAGGTGATAATCAATGAATTTTTTTCTATTTCTATTCCTCACTCTAAGCTTTCTAGAAGTGAAAGTTGCAGTGGTTCAAGTTGAGGCTCCCTCTGAACCAAAATAGCCCCAGGGCTCTCCACTAGTTATTTCTGCAGAGCCAGCCTAGAGGTATTTATATTTCATCACACAAGTTGAACCATGGAGTCTTTCTTCCAATCTTCTCCTAGTTATCCCAGGAGAGGACTCTGTTCTGTCCCAAGTCTTATTTGGTTTTTCACCAGTCTATAGTCAACCTGAGAAAGAATTCTGTTTTGTTCACTGGGGAAATCTGGAGAGCTTGGAATTTTATGACTTAATCCCACCATCTTCCCAGAATCCTCTCCCAGGCAGCCAACCCTTTAATCACTGAAGAGAGGCAGATTTTCACTGGTAGAAAGTTTCCTCACTAGGAATTCCCTACAATGAAATTAGGATGATGAATATGGACAGAGATATGGATAGATACAGAAAGACGGAGATGGAGATAAGATAGACGGTTAGACAGACAATCACACAGTTAAAAAGAAGTGGCTTGAAGAAAAATTTAAATTTGCAATAACATTCTAGTTACTCTCCTTACCACAAATCTTTCCCCATTCTAATCCATCCATCCATCCATTCATCCATCCATCCATCCTCCACTTGGCTGTGAAATTGATTCTCTTTAAGCACAGACTCATCATGTGTCATTTAATTAATCAACTTCTGAAGCTCCCTATCATCTCCAGAATCAAATATAAAATCCTCTGCTCAGCATTCAAAACCCTTCATAACCAGAACAACACATATTCTTCAATCACTTAACTTTTCCACTGTAGTGAGAGAAAACAAGTAGAGTTGGAATGCTTAGGAGTTTAATTTGAAAACCTCAATGTCCAATACCTTATCCTACCAGGTGACCTTCAGAATCTTAAGATTACTCAAAATTATTCAAATGTGCAGTTAACATACTGCTAAGTGCACAAGTATACAACTATGAGGTGAACACAACAGCTCTGTAGACCTTCAGTTTGATAGTCACTCTACTACCTCTTTTCTCCCACACTTTGCTCTGGAGCCTCCCAAACATTGACCTAGCTCTAGAAATGCATGTGTCAACATTTGGGTCAGAACAATAGCAAACATAAAGACTGATTAGATAAAAATGATGGAGAAATTCAAAAGCTGCTAAATGAAAAAATGAGAACTCCACAGGGTGTATCGGTAAAATAGTTAATCCATCTTTAAGAATATAATGTTCAATTCCATCAAAAATAATGTGCAAAGGAAACTTAAGAGAGATGCAGGATTCTTGGTTCAATAAAAAGGCAAATGAAATTCAGTTTTATGCTGATAGTAATAATCCAAAGAGTATTTATGATACATGGAAGGCTATTTATGACCCAACAACCCATGATTCATCTCAACTACTCAGTGATGATGGTGCCACAATGATCAGGGATGAGGACATGATCCTAAAGAGATAGGGTGAACATAGTGTTCTCAACAGACCATTAATCAGAGCTGAAGCCATTAACGATTTACCTTAAATTGAAATCAATCACTTCCTAGTTGAAGTTCCAATTGAAGAAGAGGTTTTGAATGCCATTGGACTACTTCCCTGTGGTAAAATACCACATGTTTCTATTCCAGCTGAGTTTTACAAGGGGGTGAGGAGATGGAATCTATTGCTTATACAAAAACTGACTGACATTTTCCAGATTATATGGCAAGATAAGTTATGCCCCAGGAATTCAAAGATGCATGCCTCCCTCTTCAATAGATAAGTGGTCAAGGGATATGAACAGACAATTTTCAGATGATGAAATTAAAACCATGTCTAGTCATATGAAAAGTTGCTCCAAATCACTATTGATCAGAGAAATGTAAATTAAGACAACTCTGAGGTACCACTATACCCCTGTCAGATTGGCTAAAATGACAGGAAAAGATAATGATGAATGTTGGAGGGGATGTGGGAAAACTGGGACACTAATACATTGTTGGTGGAACTGTGAACGGATCCAACCATTCTGGAGAGCAATTTGGAGCTATGCTCAAAAAGTTGTCAAAATGTGCATACCCTTTGACCCAGCAGTGTTTCTACTGGGCCTATATCCCAAAGAGATCTTAGAGGAGGGAAAGGGACCCACCTGTGCAAGAATGTTTGTGGCAGCCCTTGTTGTAGTGGCTAGAAACTGGAAACTGAAGGGATGCCCATCAATTGGAGAGTGGCTGAATAAATTATGGTATATGAATGTTATGGAATATTATTGCTCTGTAAGAAACGACCAGCAGGACGATTTCAGAGAGGCCTGGAGGGACTTGCATGAACTGATGCTGAGTGAAACAAGCAGAACCAGGAGATCATCATACACAGCAACAACAGTATTACATGATGATCACTTCTGATGGACATGGCTCTCTGCAACAAAGAATTGTCTCAAACTAGTTCCAATTGTTCACTGAAGAAAACCATATACACCCAGAGAGAGGGAAATGAAATATGGACCACCACGTAACATTTTCATGATCTCTATTGACATTTGCTTGCATTGTGTTGCCTTTCTCTGATTCTTTTTTTTTCTTGTAGATAGGATTTTTCTTGCATAACTTCTCAAGCATTTCAACATTATTAACATGTAGTGGACTTCCTGCCATCTAGGGGAGGGGAGGGGACTGGGGGTAAAATTTGTAATGGAAAGCTTCGTAAAGATCAATGTTGGGGAACTACCCATATATATGTTATACAAATAAAAAGCTTTAATAAAAAAATAAAAACAAAAAACAAACAAAAAAAAAAAAAGATGCATGCCTCCACTGTCCATCTTTATAAAGGTAAAGGGAACAGATTGGTCTGTGACAATCACAGGGAGTGGAAGGGGAGGAAGGAAGTGTGTCTTTTTCTCATTCATTGCTGTCAAGAATCTACATTTGTAGATCTGACCAAGGCCTTTGATATTGTCAGTTGTGAGAGTTGTAGAAAATTATGTCAAAATTCAGTTGCCCAGAGGTCAATATAGTACGGCAATTTCATGATGGCATCCTTGCCCAGGTTCTGGACAACAGACAATACTCTCAAGCTTTCCCAGTTACCAATAAAGTGAAATATGGCTGTGTGCTTGCTCCTATGCTTTTTAGCATGATGTTTTCAGTCATTATGTCAACAAAACCTTCAATGAGGACAAACATGGAATCAAAGTCAGCTACTGCATTGATGATTAATTCTTGAACTTGAAAAGGCTACAAGCCAAAACTAAAGTAGTGGGAGTGTTGATGCATGATTTTTTCTTTGCAGATAACTGTGTACTCAGTGCAGCCTCTAAAGCTAAGATACAAAGTACAGATTGATTTTCTGCTCCTTGTGCTAATTCTGGCCTAACAATTAACACCAAGAAATCAGAGGTTCCTCCATTAGCCAGCACCACCATATGAAATCATCAGTTACAGTAAATGGTGAGTTTTTTTGTTTTTTTTTTTCTCACCTTGGCAGTATACTTTTCAGGGATGCCTACATTGATAATGAGATTGACATGTGTTGCCAGAATTAGCTCAGTGTTTAGGAGGCTCCAAAGGATGGTGTGGGAAAGGAGAGATATTACATTGACCACCGAACTGAAAGTCTACAGATCCACTGTGCTGACTTCATTGTTGTATGCCTGTGAAACCTGGACAGTGTACCAGACCCATGCCAGCAAACTGAATCGTTCCATTTGAATTGTCTTGGGAAAATTCTTTAGATCATATGGCAGAATAAATTTGATAATCTAATTGAAATGGAGGAATATCTACAAAAATATAGATTGCCCAGGTTAACAGAAGAGGAAATAAATTATTTAAATAGCCCCATTTTAGAAAAAGAAATAGAATAAGCTATTAATCAACTCCCTAAAAAAAATCTCCAGGGCCATATGGATTTACATGTGAATTCTACCAAACATTCAATTCCAATACTATATAAACTATTTGAAAAAATAGGGAAAGAAGGTGTACTACCAAATTCCTTCTGTGATACAGATATGGTGCTGATAAGTAAACCAGGTAGGGAGAAAACAGAGAAAGAAAACTATAGACCAATTTCCCTAATGAATATTGATGCAAAAATTTTAAATAAGATAAGATTACACAAAGTCATCCCCAGGATAATACACTATCACCAAGTAGGATTTATACCAGGAATGCAGTGCTGGTTCAATATTAGGAAAACTATCAGCATAATCAATTATATTAATAACCAAATTAACAAAAACCATATGATTATTTCAATAGATGTAGAAAAAGCCTTTGATAAAATCCAACACCTATTCCTATTAAAAACACTAGAAAGTACAGGAATAAAGGGTCTTTTCCTTAAAATGATTAGTAGTATCTACTTAAAGCCATCAGCAAGCATCATATGTAATGGAGTCAAACTAGAACCATTCCCAATAAGATTAGGAGTGAAACCAGGCTGCCCACTGTAACCATTATTATTTAATATTGTCTTAGAAATGTTGGCTTTGGCAGTAAGAGAAGAAAAAGAGATTAAAGGAATTAGAGTAGATAATGAGGAAACCAAATTATCACTCTTTGCAGATGACATGATGGTATACTTAAGAGAACCTTTGGAGCCCATAGACAGCAGATAACAGGGACAGAGTTTTGAGGACATTCGGAGGTGCATTCTGCCTAGGCCCACCCCTCAGGAGGGCAGGGATGGTACTGAGTATGCCTCAGTAATGAGGAAGAGCCTCCTCACCCCTGTTATACTATGAATGGGGCTCCTCCCTCCTGGATCATGAGAAGTGGGTAAACACAGACTAGGGGGAAGGACTCCTCCCTCCTGGACGAGGTGAGGAGGGGACTACCCTCCTGGATTACATGGAGTAGGAGGTTATATAAGAGAGTAAACAGAGACACTGGGGGGCACTATCAGCACTAATGGTACTACCTTAGCAGGCAACCATGTAACATCATGCACTGCCTGGGGCACTATCGGCACTTAGGCACTACTGGCAGACTGCCAACATGCTGCCGGGTAACATCTAGCATTGCCATGTAATAGGGAACTTTAGTTTTTGATATCCCGAATAAATAAGACCTGTTGGCCAGCCTTTCCTCGGGTGTTCTGTGGGGATAATTCCCTGCTTAAGAGAAGCAGGGCCGGAGACGTCCGAAGACCTGGGAAATAGGTAAGAAACCAGGTGACTCCCATCTAGATGAGCGACTGGGAGTCTGTCCCCGACAAGGAGAACGGTGGGTAGTTTAGGTCCCCAGCCGAGGTGGGCGGGCGGGACTTAATGGAGAACCCTAGAAACTCAACTAAAAAACTACTAGAAACAATTCACAACTTTAGCAAAATTGCAGGATACAAAATAAAACCACATAAATCAGCAGCATTTTTATATATTACCAACAAAGCTCAGCAGTAAGAGATACAAAAAGAAATTCCATTCAAAATAACAGATGACAGTATAAAATATTTGGGTATCAACCTGCCAAGGAAAAGTCAGAAACTGTAGCAACTTAACTACAAAACACTTTCCACACAAATAAAATCAGACCTATAGGAAAAACATTAAATGCTCATGGGTAGGCCGAGCGAATGTAATAAAAATGACAATACTACCCAAACTAATTTACTTATTCAGTGCCATACCAATGAAACTCCCAAGAGATTATTTTATAGATCTAGAAAAAATAGTAGCAAAATTCATTTGGAAGAACAAAAGGTCAAGAGTTTCAAAGGAATTAATGAAAAAAAAAAGGCTGATGAAGGTGGCCTTGCTGTACCAGGTCTAAAACTATATTATAAAGCAGCAGTCATCAAAACCATTTGGTACTTGCTAAGAAACAGAGTAGTCGATCAGTGGCATAGGATAGAATCACAGGACAAACTAGGCAATAACTATAGCAATTTAGTGTTTGATAAACCCAAAGACCCCAGCTTCTGGGATAAGTACTCATTATTTGGCAAAAACTGCTGGGAAAATTGGAAACTAGTGTGGAAGAAATTAGGGCTAGACCCACACCTAACACCACATGCCAAGATAAGATCTAAATGGGTTCATGATCTGGATATAAAGAGTGATATTATAAGTAAATTAGAGGAATATAGTATAGTTTACCTCTCAGACCTGTGGAGATGGAATAAATTTATTCCCAAAGAAGAACTGGAACGCTTAATTGAACATCAGAGAGATAATTTTGACTATATTAAATTAAAAAGTTTTTGTACAAACAAAACCAATGCAGTCAAGATTAGGAGGGAAGCAATAAATTGGGAAATCATCTTTACATTTAAGGGTTCTGATAAAGGTCTTATCTCTAAAATATAGAGAATTGTCTCAAATATTCTCCAATTGATAAATGGTCAAAGGATATGAACAATTTTCAGAGGATGAAATTAAAACCATTTCTAGTCATATGAAAAAGTGCCCCAAATCACTATTGATCAGAAAAATGCAAGTTAAGACAACACTGAGATACCACTACACACCTGTCAGATTGGCTAAAATGACAGGAAATGATAATTATAACTGTTGGAGGGGATGTGGGAAAACTGGGTCACTGATACATTGTTGGTGGAACTGTGAACTGATCCAGCCATTCTGGAGAGCAATTTGGAACTATGCTCAAAAAGTTATCAAACTGTGCATATCCTTTGACCCAGCAGTGTTTCTATTGGGCTTACATCCCAAAGAAATCATAAAGGAAGGAAAGGGCCCCACATGTGCAAGAATGTTTGTGGAAGCCCTTTTTGTAGTCGCTAGAAACTGAAAACTGAATGGATGCCCATCAACTGGAGAACAACTGAACAAATTAAGGTATATGAATGTTATGGAATATTATTGTTCTATAAGAAACGACCAGCAGGATGATTTCAGAGCGGTCTGGAAAGACTTACATGAACTGATGCTGAGTGAAGTGAGCAGAACCAGAAGATCATTACACACAGCAACAATACTATATGATGATCAATTCTGATGGACATGGCTCTCTTCAATAATGAAATGTTTCAAACCAGTTACAATTGTTCAGTGAGAAAGCCACATACATCCAGAGAGAGGGATGTGAAATGTGTACCACAACATAACATTTTCATGCTCTCTATTGATGTTTGCTTGCATTGTGTTTCCTTTCTCAGATTTTTTTTTTCTTGTAGATGCGTTTTTTCTTGCACAACAAGTGTAGAAATACGTATACATATATTCGATTTGTCAAGTATTTTAACATAATTAACATGTAGTGGATATCCTGCCATCTAGGGGAGGGATGGGGAGTAGGGGGGAAAAATTTGTAACAGAAAGCTTTGAAAGGGTTAATGTTGAAGAATTACCCATACGTAAGTTTTGCAATAAAAAGTTTTATGGCAGGATCATATGGCAGGACAAAATACCAGGCTCTGAGGTCCTTTCTTGAACTCAACTGCCAAGCATTCCAACTCTACTGCAGAGAATACAACTCTGTTGAGATGGCCACATTGTTCAATCATATATCAATATTTCGTACAAAGATACAAATGCTTAGAATATAAAGTATGTTACTCAGAAAATCAAAATTAAAGACTTCTGTACCAACAGTAAACTTCAGACTATATAAATGTGGCATTTTATCAACAATCTTTAATTCACTGAGAACCTAACAGACACAAGGTATACCTTGGGTATTTGTTGTTATTCAATTATGTCCAACTCTTTGTGACCCCAAGGATTACAGTATCCCAGTTTCACAATCTCTCAAAGTTCATGTTCATTGTTCTGAAATATCGTCTATCCATTTCATTCTCTGCCATCCCCTTTTCCTTTTGCTTTGAATCTTTACCAACATCAGGATCTTTGTGAATAGACCAGCAACAAATGCCTCATGGTTAGCAGAAGCCTTTTTCTACTGGCTAATAGCCAGAGCAGTATTAAAAAGACAAGACTGAGATAATCTTGGCCTTTTCCAAACCTAGTCAAAGATAAAGGGCTTCACTTTAAGACATGACACCACAAACAAATATGAGGTTTTGGTCTGTGTAGTTTTTATCATTTTCAGATGTAGGTGGAAAAAAGTGAAAACTTAGACCTCAGAACCCAAACCATAAGGATCGTGGAGTCCAGGGTCCATAATCATTGAGGGTCACTAAAACCTAATCCTGAAGGATTATACATTTAAAACCTGATGGGTCTAATACTATGCAGGAACTAAACTAAATGGCAAAACCAAAGTGGATGATTTCAAAGGGGGAATTATCTCTCCACTCCAACCTCTAACCTCTAATCCCAGGGTTGAGGAAAAATGTTTTTAGATTTATTCTTGCTATATCTTTGAAGAAATTATTCTCTGTAAAAGCTAAGTAGTTAAATGAAAATAGCATGCTAGAATAACAAAAACTGAGGGAATGAAATCAGAGACTGTAGCCAATGGTAGAGAAAACACTCTCTAGTCCCATCCCTTAAAAAGGTACCAGAGCAGTGTGGTGTCAAACTCAAAATAGAAATGGGAATCACTAAACCACCCATAAGATAAGAATCCCTACAGGCCACGTATTGACTCAGAAAACCACATGTTAATACTGTCTGTGTTTTGCTGTGTTTTTATTTACTTTGTTAAATATTTCCCATTTTAATCTGGTTTATCTATTTTCAGGAATGTTACAAGCCCTATGTAGACCTAGCCTCTTTGAGTGGTTTATCGGACACCTCTGCATTGTTGTACCCTGGGAGAGAAGTAGTAATGTAAGGGGAGAGAGCAGAGAATGCCTTACATTGTGTTTCCTTCTTGGAAAAAAATTGGACCCTTGGCTTCTGTGGGGAGATTCTTTGCCCTGGACTTTAAATTTTGTGTATCCTAGCATGAGAAACACTAAATAAAGAATCTAGGAGGAGGAAATGGTAAAGAGATGATTACTTTTTTCTGGAATATGTTATTTTTACCAATAAGTTCTACTGATGTAATTTTGTAAATTTTGTATGTTGATTCCTTGAGTATTTAAATATTAATGTCTCTAAACTTTGAGTTCCAAATTCTCAATTCCTCTTTCCCTCCCTCTCATTGAGAAGGCAAACAATTTTATATCAGTTATACATGTGTGGTCATGTAAAACATTAAATATTAATATTTTTGTGTTATTGAATCCTGTATAAATATTGCTATTAAGTCTAATGTGAGAAATATGAAGATATCATTAACATGCTGTGGTCTAGTAGATGGTTCATAATAATTTTTTTGCATTTAAAAAGACCAAAACTACTTGCATTATTGTAAAAGCAATAAACTTTACAATTTAGGGTAAGGATTATTTATGCCTAAATACATAAGTAAATTGACTCTTTCCACTTCTCAAGAATATTTGTTTTCCTGTTCTCAGTGAATTTGCAATTCCACATGGATTATTCTTGCAATGTCAGGGAACCACTGGGCAAAATTTCAAGTGCCCAGTAGAATAAGGATTTCTGAATCTCTAAAGAGAAAGTCTATGTATGGTGCAGGAACCTCTGGAGAATTTTAGTGTGCCTTGTTAGAAAGGGGACACCTGAATAAAAAAGGTCTTATGCACTGAGGGAATCATAGAAGAATTTTCACTCAGGACAGTTTTCTCATTTGAGAGACAGAATGATACCAAGCTGATCTCAGGTCCTAAATACTTGTGGGGAAAGCTCCACATGGTTTGGAAAGCTCAGTGTGGACCAGATTTCTATCTGAGACAGAAAGCCATTTTTTTTGCTTGTGGCTATTTGAACACCAAAGTAAGGGAGTAGTAACAAGTAAGTAGTTAGCAATCTGTTAAAATGCTTATTTACTGAATCCGCAAAATGTTATACTTGGGAGTTACTAGTGATTTTCATTTATACATAAAGTTCAAATCCTAACTCTGCCACTTACTGTTCTATAAACTTGGGTAAATCACATAACCTCTCTGGGCCTCAGTTTCCTCACCTATAAACTAAGGAAGTTGGACTAGAGGGGGTCTCTAAGGACTCTTCCAACTCAACTGCTTTCATTCAATGATTATTATGAGAGGAATCTCATAAAAGAAAGGAGACAGATTCCCTTCAGATGTTCAAATGCAGACCAAATTACATTGTTAGTAAAGAATTATCTTTAAAGGAAAAAGAATCTGGGGAGTGAAGGGGGGGGAGGGGAAAGGATTCATAGACTTTAATGCTCCTGGGTAGCTTTCCCTAGATATCTATGTTGCCTAGTATAGTATGTCTCTGGGAAAGTATGAGGTGTTATGTCAGGCTGCTAGCAGTCTAAGATCCTAAATATAATGTATTTAGTAATGCTTATAGTATAAGTAAAGTACAAGGTTAACATTCCAGCTGAGGCACTTATCCACATGTGATCTTGTGAAAGTCACCTTATCTCCAGGGAGAACAGTTTCTCTCAAATACAGCATGAAGGAATCCAGCCCCAAATACTACAATTACTATGGCTTGACAGTGATGAATCTGTATAATAAAGTCAATGAAAGTTACTCCTTTTTTATAAGCCATTTCCTCTCAGGACATGTCAAAGTAAGAATATTCTAACCCTGAAAAGTAAGGAAATGCATTCTTCAAACAGACCGACTGAAAATAAAGCACAGAATTCCAGAAGAGAGATGGTAGAAGATAAGTAGAAATCAGACTGTTTAAGAATTTATACTAGGGCTCAGAATACTTTATAGACAATTAGGACCCACTGAAAGTTTTATAGTTACAGTGATCCAAGACAATTCCAAAGGGCTTATCATGAAAAATGCTATCTACCTTCAGAGAATAAACTGATGTAGGATGAATGCAATGTACTTTTTTCCTTTCTTAATTATTCTTGGTTTATTCTTAGTATTTTGTTTTCCTGCATTTTCTTTTACAACATGGATAATATGAAAATGTTTCATACAACTGCATATGTATAATCTATATCTAATTGCCTGAGTTCTCAAGGGGGAGAATATGAAATTCAATTTAAAAAAAAAAAAACTGAATGCTATCATGTAAAAAAAGTCAGTTTAATCAACAAATATATAAACATATATGTATATACATACCCATTATTGACATATCTATAAATACCTCATTTATATTTTTTAACCTCTCTAAGTTTTATCTTAGGAAAATTAATGAATACCTTAAGTATTTTAAACATATTATTAGCAAGCTACACACCAAAGCAATATCTAAGTCTTTTTACAAATCAGACAACAGGAGACTGATAATTTAATCATTAAAGGTCACAAGTAAAATTAATCAGAAGTAGGATGACAATGCATAATACAACTCTACTGACACTAAAGCTACAAGCTTTCATAAAAATTACCCAAGACTAAAAAATAATCTCATATTTTTATCAAAATTTTAGACTCTTCAAAATCCTTAAAACCCTAACTTAGCTTCCCCCCTTTTAAGCATAATTTCTGTTAGTAAGCATACTTTTTAAAATATAATCATTTTAGCTGTTTCCCTCTAAAATACAAGTTTGTCTTATTTTACACATGAGACACGTTACTAAAAAGCTGCATACTTTATTACTTCAGGAAATCAATGATGTCCTCACTAGTCATGCTTTTCATACATACAGTGGTATATGTGACCATTAAATACTTTTTCATGCACTAACATAGATCATACTCTATCAATGTCTTTTTATTCTGTGTAATTTATGTCAATATTTTCCTTGAATTTTCCAGAGAGGAACCTCTCGGTACAGATCTGAACAGCATTCTAGCTGGACTTTTATCATTCTATGCCCTAGATATATGAGTACCTTTCCCAATCAGATATGCTGATAACTTCTCTATATAAGGATTAGAGAGAGATAAATATTATGCAAAAGAAGCAACATGAATGATATTAACAACAATCAGTATTATTGTTCAGTCATTTTAGTCTTAATTACTCTGTAATTTCATTTTTAGTTTACATGACAAAGATAGTGGAATGCTTTGCCATTTCCTTCTTCAGCTCATTGTACAGATGAGAAACTGACACAAACAGGGTGAATTGACTTGCCCACACAGCTGATAAATATCTGAGGTGCGATTTGAACTCAGAAAGATAAGTCTTCCTAACTTCAGACCCAACACTACCAGAACAATCAATGAACAAGTATTTATTAAGTGCCTACCACATATCAGAAGTCTTATTAGATGCTAAGGATAGAGATACAAAAAATGAAACCATCTCTATTCACAAAAAGCTTACATTCTACTAGAAGAGATAACCAGTAAATATATAGCTCTGAATAGATGAAAAGGAATGCAAATTATATACGGAAAAGATTTCATACAGAAGGTAATACCTGTGTAGCATTTTGAAAGAAGAGAGGGATTTTTTAAGGCAAAGAGATGACTATTCCAGGCATGGAAGACGATCAGTACAAAGTCCCAGAGAAAGGAAATAGGAGTGCCATTTGTAAGGACCAAAGAAAAGGTCAACTTTGTGGTTAGAGCATGAAGTATGGCAACAGATGGAACATACAATAAGATTAGAAAGACAGTAAAGCACCAGCCCTAAAGTCAGGAGGACCTAAGTTCAAATCTGGTCTCAGACACTTAACACTTCCTAACCTGGGCTATTGCCTCAGCAGGAGAAAAAAAAAAGAAAGAAAGAAAGAAAGACAGGCTGCTGGGTACAAACTATGAAGAACTTTAAAAACTGAACAAAAAAGGAGTTTATATTTTACCTTAGAGGCAATAAGAAGACTCTTAAGTTTACTGATTAGACAGAGTGGCATAAACCTGTATTTAATGTAAACCACACTGGCAACTGTGTGAAGGATGATCCATAGTATGGAGAGATTTGACAGGAAGCAAATTAGGATACCACTCAAATAATCTAAAGGAGAAATAATGAGAGCCTCAACTAAATTGGATGACTATGTAAGTTAGACAAAGGAAACATCTGTAAGAGATGTTGTAAAGGAAAAAATGTCGAGATTTGGTAACTGATTGGAAAGCTACATGGCACAAGAATGAATGAAGAACTTGAGGATAACACCAAAGTAATGAACCTGAAATAATGGAAGAATTTTAACAGAAATAGGAAAATGCATAGGAGTGGTGGGCTTGGGAAGAAAGATAATGAATTCTATTTCAGACATGGGAAGTTTGAAATGTCTCCACAGCATTTGGTCTGAAATGATCTACAGGTAAGGCACTAAAGCTTTCGAATGGACTGGAGCTGGAGAAATAGATCTCTAATTCATCTGCATGAAAATAATAATAAAATCTATGGGAACTGAAGATGTCTTCAAGCGAAAGAATGTAAATTCAAAAGAAAGAATGTGAAGAGAGAGAAAAGGCCTCAAGGAAAGAATGCAGGGAAAAACCAGTTAGGGGACTTGACCATGGATGATTGTTCAGATACTTTAGAGGCTACATGACCCTTACTAAGTCACCTTACTTGCTTCAGTTTCTTCAACTATAAAATAGGAACAATAATAGTACCTACCTTGCAAGGTGATTGTGAGGATCAAACAAAATAATGTTTATAAAGGACTTATCTAGTTAGTGCAAAGTTCCCTATATAAGCACTTATTCCTTTTTACCTTCCCAAGAGAGCAGTGTCATGAAAATCCAGAGAAGAGAAAGTATCCAGGAAGAATGGATAGTAAACAAGTATCAAAAGCAGCAAAGTCAGTAAGAATAAAGACTGAGAAAAGAACATTAAATTTGTCAATAAAGAGATCACTATAACTTTGAAGAGAGCAGTTCACTTGAATGGTGATGCCAAAAAGCCAATGGCTGAAGAGTTAAGGCCAGTATGACATTCACGGTTCAAAAATAGCAAAGAAATAAAGGACTACAAAAATATTTACAACCGCTCTTTTGCAGTAGTAAAGAAGTAGAAATTATGGAAGTATCCAACAATTGGGAAATGGCTGTTCAAATTATTGCATGTGACAATTTCCATACTATGAAAAATTAAGAAAAGGGAAAATTTCAAAGAAACCTAGAAAGATTATTAATAGTAATCAGCACTTAAAATTTTCAAGTTATAATGAAGTAAACAGAATGTGGAAAAATGATACAATAACAACAGTCCTGTAAAGGCAAATAACCTTGAAAGTTTTAAGAACTCTGATCAATGCAATGGTTAATCACAATTTCAGAGGACCAATAAGGAAGTAGCTATCCACCTTCTGACAGATGGCAGACCTGTCAGAAGGCAAAATGAGAAATGTATATATTGGACATGGTGTACACAGAAATTTATTCTACTTGACTATGCATGTTACAAAAATATTTGTTTTTCTTTTTATTTTCTAGTGGGCACAAAAAGAAGGGAGAATGTAGGGCTAGAAAAAGGATTTCTATATCTACCTCCCAAAAAATAAGATAAAACAATAGCAAGTCAGGGAAAAAAAAAAGGCAAGCTCTACAACTCAGTCACATGAACAACTTATATATTTGAAAAACAAACTATGTTAAGAAATTCCATTTCACATACAATTTTCTTATTTCACATTGTATATAAAATTCTTGTTTTATTTGGTGTTTAAGTTTAGAATAAGAAAACAAAATGGAGAAAGGAAAAAAAAAAAGAATAAAATGAAGACAATAAATGTAGTTTTTCCTAAGAGTTTGGCAGAGAAACAGAAGAGAGAGGATAAGGTTATTTAAGAAAGAAAAAAGTATGAGGAAATGAATATGATTTAGAGCAAGTCTCAAATAGGTATTATAAGGAGTAAAATAAGATCAATTATGAAAGAAGAAAAGAATTGCCTTGCTGCTGTCGAAGTACAGTTAGAATTGGATAATAAGAATTTATAATGTAATCAGAGTATATGACTTCCTTCAGCCCCATTTCTGTAACATCTGGGAGAACAATAATTAAGAGCTGGGGTGTGGCGAGGAATTAGTGGCAATAAAATGGAGGAACAAAGGAAAGAAAAGAATACTATGGAGCTGAACTGGTAAACTATAGGACCAATAAAGAAAGTAAAAAAGTGAAGTCAAATCAGGAGTAATGGGTTGAAGAAAACGAAAAGAATCAAATTAGAAGATCTGAGGCATAAGGGAGTGATGGGAATAACAGATTATGGTTCAGGTATCAGACGGTCAATGTTTTTGATTAAGGAAATAAAATACTTGAAGATAAAGGAAATAAAATGCTTGCAGGTAATGATGGGATTCAAGGTGGGTGAAGCCATTTTTGTGTATGACTTGAGGTAGACAGAATAGGTCTTATGATTTAAGAAAGAAGTATTAGGAAGTTACGAAGTTTGAAGGAGTATTAACATGTATCCATAAAAAGGAAGGAGTTGGGGAAAAGAGTTAACATGGTTCTGAATTCCTTAAGAAAGGAAAAATGACTATAATTCTATCTTTGTATATACTAGTATATCCCTCTTCATTACTCTGCCACCTTGAGTGTGCAGGTCCCTCATTACTTCCAATATCAAATATAAAATTTTTTTTTTTTTTTTTTTTTTTTTTAGCATTCAAAGACTTTCGTAATCTGGCTTCCAACTCTCTAGTCTTCTTGCACCTTTTTTCCTCTCCACATAATTTGTAGTCCAGTTGACACTTTTTACTAGCTAGTCTCCTATCCTGGAGTTCTCCTGCCTCCTGGCTTTTCTGTTATCTATCAAACCATAGCTAAAATCTCATTTCTTTTTTTTTTCTTTTTGCTAAGGCAATTGAGGCTAAGTGACTTGCCCAGGATCACACAGCTAGGTCATGTTAAGTGTCTGAGACCAAATTGGAACTCAGGTCCTCCTGACTTCAGGGCTGGTGCTCTATCCACTGCGCCACCTAGCTGCCCCTTAAAATCTCATTTCTACATGAAGCCTTTCTTCATCCCCATAGCTAGTGCCCTCCCCTGTTAATTAATTCCAATTTACCCTATCTGAACTTGTTCTGAAATAGTTGTTTGCATGTTGTCTTCCCCATTAGACTGTGAGCTTCTTGGGAGAAGGGACTGGGCTTTTGCTTGTTTTTTTGCATTCCCAGTGTTCAGCACTATTTCTGACATGTAGTAAGCACTTAATAAATGCTTCCTGACTTGCCATTGATGTCAGTAAAAAATTCACTATGATTTAAGTAAGGTGGAAAATTTTGATAAATTTGATATGTTTTAAAGAAGTAAAGTGATAAAGGTGAAAACTGAATTTGAAAATGACAGTAACAGGCAATAAGTATTCTGATTCCCCCTCAAGACCATTAAGTCAAGAAGGGTAAGTGAAAATATAACCAACGGTAGATGTATGTGGACAGGGATGTAATGTTGCCTAGGTGACTAAATAATATAGGGATAAGGAAAGTACCAGGTGATGGTATATAGAACCCAGCATACTTGTGCATATCCACTGCATTTTCAAATTAACTAATGGGATTTAACCAAGTTCTAAGAAGAGGTAGATTTGGTAATTTAATGAAACATTTTTCTCTTAAATATTACTGAACTTTTAAAAAAGTGATCTGAAAGGTCAATTCCAATAGACTTGTGATGGAGAATGTGACCTGTATCTAGACAGAAGACTGTAGAGACTGAAAGTGGACCACAACAGGGTATTTTCACCTTTTATTGTTGTTGTTGTTTACTTGGTTTTTTCCTCTCATTTCTTTTTCTTTTTGATATGATTTTTCTTGCGCATCATGATAAACGTGGAAATATGTTTAGAAGAATTACACATATTTAAAGCTATACTGGATTACTTGCTGTCTAGGGAGAGGGGTAGCTGGAGGGAAGTGGAAAAATATGGAACGCAAGATTTTGCAATGATGAATATCGAAAACTCTTTATATGTATTTTGAAAAATAAAAAGCTAGTTAAAAAAAGTGATCTGAAAAATATATTAACATTCAATAAAAAAGCCAAATTATACTTCCACTGAGTTATATGAGCAAGAATAGTTATTAATTTCTTAGTGAGGGACACCCTGTACAAAAGTATGGAGGAGGAAACTGGAATGCAGTGTGTGAGAAACAAAGGCAGCCAATTTGAGGGGACTAAAGAATATAGGAAGATAAGTGATATATAATAAAACTAGAAATTTAGGTTAAATACGGGTAGTGAAGAGCTTAAGAGCTCGTATCTTAAAAGGAATAGAAAGTTTACTGAGAAGGGAGGTGAAATGCTCTTCTACACCTTAAGAAACATTATTCTGGCAGCTATGTAAAGGGCAGAGATTTGACCTAGGAAAAACAGTCAAAGAAACCAATTAGGAGGCTATTACAGTAATCCAAGTTGAGAGTTCAGCTTGTACTAGGGTGATGACTGCATGAATGGATAGAATGAGATAGATTCTGGAAATGTTGTAAAAGTAGAATTGACAAGACTTGGCAAGTGAATGGACATGGGGGAGAGGAAAGGAAGAAAAGAGCTGAAAATTTGAGTAACTAGACAAATGGTGATGCCCTCAACAGGAAAAAAAAGGGGGGGGGGGATTTTGAAAAGAGACAGATTTAGAGAAGATAATGAATTCTATTTTGAAGTAACTGAGTTTTAGAGGACTATTTCTATCCTAGGGGAAACTATCCAGCAGACAGATGACAATGCAGGATGGGAATTCAAGAGAAGTCAACAGAAAAATTAGATCTACATAAATAGCATCAATTAAGCAAACAAAAATTAAGAAGACCTGAGTACAAATTCTGCTCACACACTATGTAATTTTGGAAAATTAACCTGCCTGTCTCAGTTTTCTCATTGAAACAGGAAAAATACCACCTACACCTGTCAGTTATGAGGATACAATAATATCTGTAAAATACTTTTCAAACCTTAATGAGCTATGTAAATTATAGCTATTTATTATGTGCCAAGTACTGGGCAAGGCATTGTAATACAATTATATAGAAGGAAACAATTCCTACCTGCAAGGAACTTATATTCTAATGAGGGAAGATAATGAGTACATTTGAAAATACAAACAGAATAAATATGAAATTAATAAATACAAATATAGACAAAGAAATTAAATACAAGGTGACTTATGAAGGAGAGCAGCAGCAGATAGAAAAATCAGAAAATGCTTCATGTGGAAGATGATACATGAGTTGCATCTTAAAGGAAGACAGAGAACCAAAGGGGAGAGTGGTAAATTGGGTGCATCACATTCTATGAATGTGGGACAATAGCTGATGCAAAAGCAACAAAAGGGGGGGAAAAAATGTTTTCTGTGAGGAATTGAAAGAGGCCAGATCTGACAATCACCTAAGTAGAAATATTTTATCCCACAGTAGCTGATGAGAACAAGACAACATGAAGAGAAAGAAAAGAACTCAGGCCAGAACTCCAACTAATAAATACCCAGAGCAAGGAGGTGGGAAATTATTAAGGGATCCAGAAGAAATCTACTCAAACCTCCAAAAGAACTGCATATGTTAGGAGAAATTTTGATACTCCTTACTTGGAAAAGGGCATCTAAAGAGTTTTGTCCAGAGCTTAGAGATGATCTTATTCAATGAAGGAATCTGATAGTTTTCACCCAAGGGACAGTTTGGTTTATCAACTAAAAATGATGAGAGGGAAAAAAACTCTCTACTGGATAAACCCCAAAAGCTCTGGGATCACTATAGAAACAAGGCTTTTCTCCCAAAAGAAGGTTTTATTTTATTTTCCTTTTTTCTTTTTTTTTTTGGAGGCAATCAAAATTAAGTGACTTGCCTATGGTCAAACAGCTATTAATGTCCAAGATCCTATTGGGACTCCAGGGCTAATGCACTAATTATTGTACTTCTTTTCTGTTCCTACATTACATTATAATTATAATTATAATTAGTCTATGTGTGCAGGTACAGAGTGAGAAGAGCTCCTTAAGGGGCAGGGAAAGGGCATGATCTCCAGTTTTCCTATAGTCAACAGATCAGTACTATTGTACAAGCTCCAAGCTAAATTAGTTTCTAATCCAAGAGTTAGTTCTTTCCTGTGGAAAGGACTTGTTTTTTGAGTTCTATGAGGGCCAGGCTTTCCTTTTGGAAAGGATTGGGTTATTTGAGGCAGCTAGGTGGCACAGTGGTCAGGGCATGAGTCCTGAAGTCAGGAGGACCTCAGTTCAAATCTAGTCTCAGAAGCTTAATACTTCCTAGCCGTGTGACCCTGGGCAAGTCACAACCCCAATTGCCTCAGCAAAAATAAAGAAAGAAAAATAAAAAGAGAAGGATTGGGTTTTTTAATCCTTTTTTTTCCCCGCTGATTTTTTTTTTTTACTGCTTTTGGATTGAGGAAGACCTATTTGCAAGTACTAAAGCATATAACCTACAAACACTGCAAAATGATTACTTGTTCAACTGAATCATTTTGTATTTGTTTATATGGAAGAATGTTAATTACCAAATTTGATTAGAAACTGAACTACACAGACTTTTTCCAAAGATTTTTAGTATAAAGTATAAAGTCACCAAAAAGCTATATAAGATTTGGAACTAATAGTTTTTGCCAAACACACTTTAGGAAATCTGCAGAGAAAAGCAAATATAAAATTAAAGGAGGGGAAGAGAAAGTGAAGGTGTTAACTATCCCAACCCATATAAAACAATAAGAAAGTTTACAGACTGCCATATTTATCAGATCAGAACATTTCTGCTTAATCTAGTCAAAGGCATTAGCTATCCTCACTTTTTACTTTAGACATAAAAAAAGTTCTTAATTTGGAAGGAGCAAAGATGCTTCCAGCTACCGAATGAAATGAAATCATGCTACAGAGAAGTACATTAAAATTGACTGAAGACTCAGTAATGCCCTGAGGCTCTGGATAAAACAGCAAGTCAATTTGGAACCCAGAATTCCAATATCAGGCCAGCATAGTGATGAAAACAGCTTCAGCCAAGAAACTGAGAGGGAATCCCAGTGGGGAAGCCTCTGTCTACCAGATCCCACCTGACCTGAGGATGATCATGTGAGCTTTAAAATGTCAGAACATTTTGGTCTTCCCAGAGACATTCCCACAGAACATTAATGACTAGTGGCAGCATCTGCATTGGAAACAGAAGAAAAACTACACACAATGAAAAAAATACAGCTTTAGGATTTTAAAAGGAATCTCACAGAAAGTTATATACCATGCCTAAAAAGATTTTCATAAGGATCCCACAAAGTGGAAAGAAGATGTTTGGCAACCAAGAGCTGTGAATTACCTCTTTGCTACATTTTGTTTCATTTTCCCTGGGACATTTACTTACACACACACACACACACACACACACACACACACACACACACACAGGAGATAGTGTGTCCCCTCATCTAGAATTTTCGTACCTACTCTTCTTACTATACATTGCCTTATTAAACATCTATTTGCAAAGAGCTTTATATTCTATCTCATTTGATCCTCACAATGATCCAATGAGAAAGGTGCTACTATTTTCTCCATTTTACAGATGAGGAAACTGAGGATTAAAGAGGTTAATCATTTCCTCAGGATCAGAAACATAAGTGTTTTAATGCCTGATCTTGGGGTCAAAGTCATTTGGCTTGACTTGAGCCTCTTTCTACTGCCTCTTCTTTCTGTACCAAAAGTTACACATTTTTTCATAATTTACAAACATTTCTGAATATATTACTATTTTTGCACAGCTTCCCTACACCCTACCAAATAATTGAATAGTCATTTAAAAACTGTCCCTTGGGTTCAGTGAACAATGAAGAATTTTCAGACATACTCAATGTCTGAATTCGTTTTATTTGACTATACTTATAAATGAAGTTGTTTTGGGAGGGGTTTTTTGAGGGGGGGTAGTAAAAAAACGATTGCAGGATAAAAGAAAGAAAAAATATCAATAACACATTTTTTTCTTTTACTGTACAGAAAAAGGCAGAAGGAAGCTGAAAAAGGAACAAAGACAAGGCAATAACTGGTACAAAATTTAGGTATTAAAATATACCTCCCAACCCCACCAGAAAATTATATGTAAAAAAGATTCATCTTTTCAAATAGAATCTTCAACCATTCTTCTTTATATATGAAAACATTAATATTTGTTGATGTTTTGACTAGAAGGGGAGGGGAAGAGTAAAGAAAATCTGGGAGGAGGATATATGAACCACAGTCTTTGTCATCTTGTCTAGTGCTCTATCCAACAAGGATGACAACTGTGCTGGTTCCTTTCTGCTAAATCACAAGATCAGGGTTATACGTTTAGAGCCAGAAGGAACTTTAGAGTCCAATTTCCCTCATTTTTCAGATGAACTTTTAACCCATTAAGTAATCACAGACAGGTGTGATTCTGTTCCTGACTCCAAATCCAACACAACTTTTCATTGGTCCACAGTGCCAAATTTCTTCCATGTCTCTCTTCTGTTTAAAGTCTGATTTCTTCAAGGTTCAATGAGATGCAATTACTCCATAGTAGTATGGTGTGTCTACCATAACACCTTCCCATCACAAAACAATCTTTCTCCTAAAGTTTTCTCTTAGCATTTAGACTACAAACCTCTATAATTACTCTCATCCAATTCATTTGTGTCAACACCATCCTTTCCCCCAAGAAATAAACTTCTTGAAGACAAAGACTATTTCATTCTTGGCTTTGTACCACAAGTAATAGAGCAGTGTTTCACACATAGAAAGAAATTAATAGAGCCAAGATGGAAGAGATCAAACAGGAGTCTCTGTAACCTCCTTTAACCTTCCCTCAAACCAACAACATATGAAGCCTCTAGACTGATTTTGAATTTAAAAAATCCACAATATCTGGAGGACAACACATTTCTAGAAGAAGATACTCTGGAAGAACTTCAAAACAGGTCTATTTTAACTGGGCAAAGGGGTGGTCTGCTGAACCCAGACTGCAGCACAGGGAGACTGGGGCAGGGAGCTGGAGCAGGAGTCGGAACAGGAGTAGGAGCTTTGTGCTTTTCACACACCTGGAAGTCTTCTGTGGGCCTCTTGGGCCAATCTGTCCTAATTGTAAGAAGGTGGTTTGGAGGATCTGCCTTTTGTGGGGGGTAGATTATAAACCACTGAACCCCCCATGAGCCTTGGACCTAGCTGCCCTTACACAGCACCCTAGGGTGACCAATCAATCAGAACTGATCAGCACCTGAAATAATTCAATCAACAGAACTGCCCAGCACCTGAAATAACTCAATCAGCAGAACTGTCCAGCACCTGAAATAACTTAATCAGCAGAACTGCCCAGCACCTTAAATAACTCAATCAGCAGAACTGCCCAACACCTGAAATAACTCAAATCAGCAGAACTGCCCCAGGGCAAATTAAAGCAAAACTGCCCAGCACCTGAAATAACTCAATCAGGAGAACTGCTCCAGGGCAAATTAAAGCAGCTGTCCCTCCTTTGCCATGAACAGACCTCACACCTTTAAAAAAAAATGAACAAAAAACCAAAAAGAGCTCTCACCATAGACAACTTTTATGGAGAGGGAAGAACAGACCTCAAATCCAGAGGCCCCTAAAGGTAAAGCAACTCCAGAAAAAGCCCCAAAGAGAGACATAAACTGGACTCCATGCCACAAGGCTTTCTTTGAAGATTGCATAAAGAATCTTAAAAGAGACTTAGAAGAAACATGGGGAAACGAAATGAGATCACTGCAAAATAAAATGGAAAAAATGGAAAAAGAATGCAATGAACAAAAAAATGTAAATGGTCAATTGCAAAAGGAACTAAAAACAGTAACTGAAGAAAATAAGACATTGGGGCAGCTAGGTGGAGCAGTGAATAGAGCACCAGCCCTGAAGTCAGGAAGATCTGAGTTCAAATCTTGCCTCAGACACTTAATGAGTCCTAGCTGTGTGACCTTGGGCAAGTCACTTAGCCCCAACTGCCTCAGCAAAAAAAAAAAAAGAAAGAAAGAAAAGAAAAGAAAGAAAAAGAAAAGAAAAGAAAAAAAGAAAGAAAAGACATTAAAAATTAGAATCGAACAATTGGAAATGAATGACTCATCAAGATTTCAAGTATCAGTCAAACAAAAACAGAAGAATGAAAAGATAGAAAAAAACACGAAATATCTCCTAGGAAAAACAACTGACCTGGTAAATAGATCTAGGAGAGACAATCTAAGGATTATAGGGCTTCCTGAAAGCCATGATGAAAAAAAGAACCTAGACACTATCTTCCAGGAAATCATAAAAGAAAAGTGCCCTAATATTTTAGATCCAGAAGACAAAATACTTATTGAAACAATCCACAGATCACTTCCTGAAAGAAACCCAAAAATTAAATCCCCCAGGAATATCGTGGCTAAATTTCAGAACTATCATACCAAAAAAAAGATTTTGCAAGAAGCCAGAAAAACAATTTAAATATTGAGGAGCAACAATTAGGATCACATATACCTAGCAGCTTCTATTTTAAAGGATTGAAGGGCCTGGAATCAGATATTCCAAAGGGCAAAGGAACTTGGATTACAGCCAAGAATAAGTTACCCAGCTAGAATGAGCATTATCTTCCAGGGAAGAAGATGGTCATTCAATGATATAGGAGAATTTCACCTATTTCTAATGAAAAGACCAGAACTGAACAAAAAATTTGATCTACAAACACAGAACACAAGAGAAACATAAAAAGGTAACAAGAAAAAAAACAAAAAAACTCTTTAACTATATTTATGTTATGGATACTTATAGAATGAGGGTTAATTTTATGATTTTATTATTACATTATGATTATTATGACATGATTATTGTGATTTTATGATTATTATGATATGATAATCTGAAAAGGAAATTAGAGGTAGAAAAGGGATAACACAGGAAGAAGAGGAAAAGGAGGTAAAATAAGGGAAATTACATCACATGCAGAGGCAAAGAAAACCTATAATGATTGAAGGGGAAAAAAGAGAGGGGAATGAGAATTGTGTTAATCTCCATCTCATCAGATTTGGCTCTGAGGGAATAATAGATGTATTGGGTATCAAAAAGAAACATATGTCCTATCTTACAAGGAAACAGGAAAGAAAGGGGAAAAAGAAAGGGAACAGACTAATAGAAGGGAAAACAGAAGAATTAAGGGAAAGGTGTAAAAAAGGGGTTGGGGCTCTAAAGGGGAAGGATTCTTTGAGGGAAGTGGTTATCAAAAGCAAAATACTAGGGAGGAGGGAAAGGGGATAGGAAAGAGAAAAGCATAAGCTAGGGTAAATAAGATGGCAGGAAATACAGAATTAGTTATTTTAACTGTGAATGTGAATGGAATGAACTCTCCCATAAAGAGGAAGTGAATTGCAGACCAGATTAAAAACCAGAATCCAACAATATGTTGTATACAAGAAACACATCTAAAGCATAAAGACACATACAGGGTGAAGGTAAAAGGCTGGAGCAGAATCTATTATGCTTCAGGTGAACAAAAAAAAAAAAGCAGGGGTAGCAATCCTGATCTCAGACCAAGTAAAAGCAAAGATAGACCTAATTAAAAGAGACAAAGAAGGAAATTATATCTTCCTAAAGGGTACCATAGACAATGAAGCAATATCAATACTAAACATATGTGCACTAAGTGGTATAGCATGGAAATTCCTAGAGGAAAAGTTCAGAGAGATGCAAAAAGAAATACACAGCCAAACGATACTAGTGGGGGATCTCAACCTCCCTCTCTCAGAACTAGATAAATAAAACCACAAAATAAATAAGAAAGAAGTTAAGGAGGTAAACAAAATGTTAGAAAAGTTAGGTATGATAGATCTTTGGAGGAAATTAAATGGAGACAGAAAGGAGTTTATTTTTTTCTCAGCAGTCCACGGAACTTATACAAAAATTCACCATGTGTTAGGACACAAAAACCTCAAAAGCAAATGCAGGAAGGCAGAAATAGTAAATGTAGTTTTTTTCAGATCATGACGGAATAAAAATCACATGCAATATAAGGCCAGGAGAAAATAGACCAAAAAGCAATTGGAAACTACATAATTTCATCCTAAAGAATGAATGGGTGAAACAGCAAATTACAGACACAATTACTAATTTCATCCAAGAGAATGACAATAATGAGACAACATACCAAAATCCGTGGGATACAGCCAAAGCTGTAATAAGGGGAAATTTTATCGCTAGATGCTTATTTGCATAAAATAGAGAAAGAGAAAATCAATGAATTGGGCTTGCAACTAAAAAAGCTAAAGAAAGAACAAATTAAAAACCCCCAATCAAATACCAAACTTGAAATCCTAAAAATAAAAGGACAAATTAATAAAATTGAAAGTAAAAAAACTATTGAATTAATAAATGAAACTAAAAGTTGGTTTTATGAAAAAGCAACAAAATAGATAAACCTCTAGTTAATTTGATTAGAAAAAGGAAAGAGGAAAATCAAATTGTTAGTCTCAAAAATGAAAAGGGAGAACTTTCCACCAATGAAGAGGAAATTAGAGCAATAATCAGGAATTACTTTGCCCAACTTTATGCCAATAAATTTGATAACCTAAGTGAAATGGAGGAATATCTACAAAAATATAGATTGCCCAGATTAACAGAAGAGGAAATAAATTACTTAAATAGTCCCATTTGCTTGCTATATCTGGAATCAGACCTGGCTTCTACTCCTGCTTCAGACATTCATTTAGTAGTTACATGATCACACGATTTCTTAATTATTTAAATTGGGATACTACTACCTGTCATCTAGGGGTGGGGGAAGGAGGGGAAAAGCTTGGAACAAAAAAAAAAAAGTTTTGCAAAGGTCAATGTAGAAAAATCACTCATATGTTTTGTAAATAAAAAGCTTTTAATAAAAAAAATTAAAATTAAAACAACTTAAAACAAGGAAATATTTTAATAAACTGACTGTAAAGTTGCTTCGAGACATCATTTTACCTCTTATAACCTCAAGAACTACTAACAAAGTACCTTGAGCAAAGGTGTTAATGTTTCTAGAATGAAGATTACATTCCCAGCAATTAAGCTGGAAGGACTGGCACACAATAAATACTTAATAAATACAATTATTAATTGATACTTGATTGAAACTTTTTTTAAATTTTTAAACTATATCATAATTAGTACTTGGAAACAGCAAATATAGCAGTTGTACAAAGAATTATAATTCTGCACAATAACTCTATATTTAAAGTCCTTAAGTAATAGATAAACAAAAACATATACAGATTGGGTCAGAATGCCAAATATACCTTTGGAATGCTTTTATTTTTGTTTTCTTTCCAAATAAATGCTGCTTAAAAAATTAACTATAAGGATAAGTGGCAGAACTGGTTCCATGAAATATCAATAGATATTTCTTCTAATGATACAGATCAAAAGTGATCCAAGCTGCCATCCTACAATAAGTTTTCCATTTCTTCCCTAAATTTGCCACAAGGGATCCATCACTGTAAGTCAGCCTCACCTTCTGACATTTTAGGGATGACAAGTAAAGCACATGGGCTGTCTTGCTCCTGCCATTTGAGTAACTGGCAGGTAACTTATCAACTTAAATTTAATTTAATAAAAAGCAAATGTCATAGGAAAAATAACTGGGCTGGGGGTGGGGGTCAGAACCTAATCCCTCTGAATTTCAGTTTCTTCATAATTCAAAATGGAGAAAATAACATTTGAACAAACTTTTTAAAAAGACAGCTGCTTGGAAAATACTGTGTTGTACATAAAGCAATGGATAAATGTGTGTCCTTATTAAAACTTGCATACAATTCATGGTACACTAGAAAACACATTGAATCTGGAATCAGAAAACCTGGTCTGGATGACAATTCTGCCACTTACACCTACCTTACGTAAATAATTAAACTCTGAGACTCAATATCTCATCTATAAAAAGAAAAGGACAGGAATTCATTTTATACCTAAATTTATATTCTTTAAAAAAAAATCAATACTGTCTGAAAGATTCCTCATGTTTTCTGTCAACTTAACTATGATTCACTTAGAAAAAAATAGTTATCTTAAAGATCAAAAATGAGATTCTGTTAAATTGTATAACTTCCACTATTCTGTTTGGCACTGGTAACATTCTCTCAACTTTCTTCCTATTTCAAGTAGAGAAAAAAAGTCAAAACAGAATGGTATGAAGCAGTCATAACAATAGCGAAGATCTTACAAAATAAACACACAAAAAATGTCATGAACTGTGAATTTCTTAGAAAAAAAATCAGAATTTAGTCCCATTATTACACTAAACTAAGAGGGAAAATTAAACAAAAGAATAACATAATAAAGATAAAGTAAAATTCAGGAAGTAAAGGGGTGAGAACAAGAATAATGTATATCTGCCTAAAAGGTGGATAGTAAGAAAATAGTTATCTCATAAGAAGAAATACTATTTTTCTAAAAACAATCTCAAGTAGAAAAAAGAACAAAACCTGTAATTCTACATTCCATATTTAATAAGTTTTTTTTTGTTTTTTTGTTTTTTTTTTTTTTGTTTCATTTTGTTTTGTTTTTTTAAATGGCAGCTATATGGAAGACAAGTTATACTGGGAGAGAAAGAAGTTCCTGCAAAAGTCCATGCAGGGGTGCAGCTAGGTGGCAAAGTGGATAGAGCACCAGCCCTGAAGTCAGGAGGACCTGAATTCAAATCTAGTCTCAGACACTTAACATTCTCTAGCTGTGTGACCCTGGGCAAGTCACTTAACCTCAATTGCCTCAGCAAAAAGAAAAAAAAATAAGTCCATGCAGGAAGTGACTGGCCTGGTCTTGGTGAGAATGAAAATAAGTAGGGATGGATGCATGAGAGAGATGCTAAGGGGGTACAACTGACAAGACTTAGAGGGTTTAGATGGAGGTGGAGAGAACCAAAAGTAAAAAGATTAAGGAATATAAAATGACTCCAAGGTTTTGAACCTAGATGACCAGAAGGACAGGATCATTAGAAAGAGAGGTGGGTTTTAGGGAAACATGAACAGTCAAAATGTACAGATAATGAGCAAAATGACAAAACAAAATGACAAAATGACAGATGGGAATGAAGAGGGGAATAAGGAAAGCAAATCAATCCCTACTGGTTCTAAAATCCTATGACCTACACTGGTATTTTTATGTACATCTACAAGTACTAAAGAACATGACATTCTCTTTTTTGTGGTCCAATTTTTAAAATTTGAAAAGATGAAGATTTTTTTCTGTTAATGAGACTATGATTAACCTAGAAAGGTAAAAGTTATACTTGATCCAACCATTCAAGAAACTAATCTGGAGCTATGTTAAATAGCTAAAAAGTCCATACCTTTCACCCAGAGGTCTTACTACTAAGCATATTAACAAGATTAAGAATAAAAATAAAGTTCCTATATATCTCAAAATATTTTTAGTTATAATTTTTTGTAATCACAAAGAATTAAAGTAAATGTCCAAAGAATGGGAAATTGTTCAAATGTAGAAAAGGAATATACACCATAAGAAACAATGAAATTTAGTCAGTCAATTGGTCAAAAACCATTCATTAAACACTTCCTATGTGCAATCATTGTACTGAGTTCCAGGGATACAAAAAAAAAGAGCAAAAACAGTTATCTTCAAGTTCAGTAACTCCCCTCAATATCTACAAGATGCATAACAAGAAATTGGAGGCAATCTTAGAGGGAAGGCACTAAGTGAAGGGCACAGAGAAACACAGAAAGCCATTCTGCAAAATGAAGTATAGCAGAATCAGGAAAATACACACAACTTTAACAATGTAATTGGAAAGAGTTAACAACAAAAACATAACCATGTTGACCCCAACTAAGAGATATAAGAAGGCACCGCCACCCCCTTCTTTACAAAAGTGGAAAAATTGTTGCCAATTTTTCCTTCCTTTTCGACTATAAATATGGAACACTACATGAGGTTTGACTCAATTGATTACTTTTGCTGAATTGGATTTTTATTCTTTTTTGGGTTTTTTTTTTTTTGCTGAGGCAATTGGGGTTAAGTGAGTTGCCCAGGGTCACACAGCAAGGAAGTGTTAAGTGTGTGGGGCCAGATGTGAACTCAAATTCTCCTGACTTCAGGGCTGGTGCTCTACCCACTATGCCACCTAGCTGCCCCTTTTTGTTCTTTCTGAAAAAGGATAGGCTTGGGGGAGGAAAAAAGGAAGGGAAAAGTTATACTGGGAAACGAAGATGATGTAAAAATAAAATATAGCAATTAAAATATTTTAGGCGAATTATTCACATTCTCTCTCAGCACTCAAAATTCAATTAATAACAATTTTCCTATACTACATATTTATACGGGCAAATTCTAGAATCAGCATTTATGGATATGCTTACAAAATTTAATCTGTCCCTAAACAATGATAAAATTGGCATCAGATAATCCCAGAGATAGGAAAACATTTTAGTTCATGTGTTTTATCTTTATCTTTAGTTGTTTTCTTTTATTCTAAGTGTGATTTTATTTTTAGTACAAAATAATATAATTAATAAAAATAACATCGATATCTTTACCAAAGCCTTGTTTTTTTCATTCAAAGAACAGTACAAATCAACAACTACAAAAATATTCGACATATATTAAAAAATGTCTTCTGTGAGGTAGCTGGTATAATTTTCCATTACTGTTTTTAAAAAATGATGTCCCCTCCAAAAAAAAAACTACTTCATAATAGAATTTAGAAACTATTTTAAAATCAGTTTCTCCAAAATAGTCCAAATTCTACCGGGCACATCTAAAACAAATCTCTACAATATGCTTTAATTTTATTGTTTTGCCCCAACTCAACTGTGGGGTCTATCTGAAGTAAAAATTATTAGCATTACTTTTACAAAGTGCTCTAGGTTTTACAAAGCACTTTCCTCAAAACAATTCTGAGAGATGGTAGTAGTATCCCAATTTCAATAATTAAGAAATTGTGTGATCATGTAACTACTAAATGAATGTCTGAAGCAGGAGTAGAAGCCAGGTCTGATTCCAGATATAGCAAGCTAGCCACTACACTATGTTGTCACAATATACCCTCATTTCTAAATCCAAAGCAAATAAAATAACTATTTAAATAATTATTAAAATGCATAAATAATTGAGAATAATACTGAGCTACAAATAAGGTGATCCACGTTCTGGTCCTACTTTGCCACTAGAAATTAGACAATAATAAAGATATTTTTTAACTCAATGTTTTACCAATGGTCACTTTTACATTCAAAGTCCCAAAAGGCTGGCAACAGGGATAGAAATTCCAATTTCACCTAAGATTCCCTTCACTGCTATCTATTAAATATTGAAAATAATGCTTCTGCGCACATTACTATTTTCCTTTCCATTATGTTCTGCAAACCTAAAGTGTTAACACAATAATAGTATTTATAAAAACCTGACCATTTTACTGATAAAAAAATAGATTTCAGTTTTATATATAGCTCAAGAAACTGAAAAGCCTGAAGTGAGATAAAGGCATTTTCTAGCTTGTGTAAAAAAGGCTCACCCCCATCTCAGATACTTATTAGCTGTGGGATCCTAGGCAAGACATTTAACCCCTATTCAGAGAGACAGAAAGAGATTAGAGGTAGAGACACAGACAGACATGGAGATGGAGATGGAGACAGAGAGACACAGAAAAAAGAAACAGAAATACACAGAGAAAATACCCTTATCAATGAGACTTGCAGATCCCCTAAAGTAAAAAAGCTTATTCTTTTAAAAGAATACAACTAGATCAGGGGCAGCTAGGTGGCACAGTGGATAGAGCACAAACCCTGAAGTCAGGAGGACCTGAGTTCAAATCTGGTCTCAGACACTAACATTCTCTTGCTGTGTGACCCTGGGCAAGTCACTTAACCTCAATTGCCTCAGCAAAAAGCTTAAAAAAAAAATACAACTAGAAACTCAAGAAAAAACAGGAGGAAAAGGAAGATATAATTCCCATTTACAAAATACTTTTAAGATTTTCAAACTGTTTAACCTATATTATCTCATTTGATCTAAAACTTGAAGAAAATACTTAAATTGTCCTTAGTCCCCAACTAAGTGTCAGAATTAAAACCGAAACTTGGGTCTCTCCTCAATCCAAATCTAGCATGCTTTCCAATATATTTGTCTCTCAATTACTAATTTTTATCTGTACAGAACTTAGTCTTCAAATCACCTTTACATAAACTATCTTCAAAACAGCCCTAAGAAGCAGACAAGGCAGGTATTAGCATATCCATTTCATAGATACAGAAACTGAGACTCAGAAAAAGGGTAAACAGAACCAGGGCCTAAATTTTTTGATTCTGCTCATAAGCTTTTATACTATAAACCAAACTGCTTCATCAGAGGTAGGGTTTAAAAATAGGGTTTTAAGTTTGTAAAGTCAATAAGAAAGGTACTAGAAAACATATTGCCAGTTTGATCAAACTTAACCTTGGTCTCCATGCATTTCCTGCTATACAATTTTGTCTTCAGAGCAAAAAGTAAATAAATATGTAATAAAAAAGGAAAAAGTAGCACATTATAAAATGTCTTTTGGACAGAAATAAAATTCTGAATTTTCTCCGTTTCCCCCACCCCTCCTCCGGTCCCTTTTTTTTTTGGGGGGGGGGGGTAAAGTTGTTCAGCAGAGCAGTAATATGCATTACTAGGTAATGGAGTTCCTGTTGAACTAACTAAATGACTCTTTAAAAAGTAATAAACTAAAATAAATAAAAGCAATTTTAAAAAAGTAAAAACATCTTTGCTATGCTCCACTGGCTCTATGCTTTCATCAACCCATGTCCTCCCTTCAAGTAATACAGATCACAACACATCCTTGCTCTCTCATTCTGTGTTTCTTCCCTGTATACTTCCAGAAAATGTCTGAGATCTTCCTTTGGTTTCTAAAGCACTTCATGAATATCAATGTAGTAAAACTAAGGCTATAAACTCTCTATGCTACATGACCAACCGACCTCTATTTCCAGTTATGCACATTTTTGATGATATCTTTTATTCTACTTATCAATCAAGTCATCAATGAAAATATTTTGCAACTCATTTCTACTCACCAGACATGTTTTCATTACCCTATTCTTCTTACATGTTCTACTCTGGCTAACATGAATTCTTCTTCCACTTGATTTTTCCCGTGAGTAGTACTCTTCTAAAGGACTATGGATCTCATTGAGGCAGTCTTGTAGTGTTCCAGGGCTTAATATAATCACTACTACCAAGTCATTCACAAAAAAGAATATCTGGGAAAACCTTCCTTCTAACCACACAATGACTACATAAAGACAAAATCAACACCAAATTATAAAAAATTAATAAAGATGAGTCATTGCTATAGACAATTATACCAACTCCAATCTCATTTAAACAAGCTAATGAATCTTAAAAAAAAAAACTGAAACGAAGGATAAAAATAAAGATATTGACTGTGATTACTAATATGGCTTTAAAAAGTTTAACTTATGCAAAATAAATGTCATTAAAAAAAAACATACAAGTTCAGAAACGATCTCAGCCAGTAAAAATCTCTGCCAACAGGTTAGATATGAAAGCTAAGAGCAACAGTAATTCAGAGTACAAGTTCATTTAAATTCTGTTCATTATTCATTTGTTTCCTACTGCTACTGTTCCTATCCACTTTTGTGGATTTTCTTGGCAAAGAGACTGAAGTAGTTTGACATTTCCTTTCTCCAGCTCATTTTACAATTGAGGAAACTGAGGCAAACAGGATTAAGTGATTTAAGAGTCATACAGCTAATAAGCACCTGAGATTGAATTTGAATTCAGATCTTCCTGAGACTATATTTGGCACTTTATTCTAGCTTATATTTTATAGCCTCACAAGATAACAAAAAAAATTAAGAGGAAAAATGAGTGCTGTATTATTTGTGAGTTTTAGTATTTTGGGTTTTTTTGAAAATGAATATATATATATATATATGGATTATATATCTTATTAAAGAGATCTCTAACCAATATACTGGTTCCCAGTCATAAGCTTCAAGGAAGTTATCAAGTCAAGCTCAAGTATTTAGAAACAACTCCCACTTTCCCCTTAACCATGGTGATAGACCAGAAGGCTTGCCTCCCTCCCCCCAAAAAGTAGCTCCTTTCTCACAAAAAAATTAGCAAACTATTTCAAATAACTTATTTCTGTTGATTCCATGGCTTCTTTCATTTGCCTAAAGGTGCAAATGTTATGCTTGATGTAACTGTTCCCTAGCTTGAAATTCATATTCATTTTAAGAAAGGTAAATATAACTCACATGATCTTAAGATCGTCATACTCAACAGTTCCTATAAAAATCCATAATAAGCAGAAATAGATATAATAGTAATTACAGAACATATAAGACAAAGAAACATTTGACCCAACTAAATACCCTTCCCATTTCTGCCTATTTGTTAAATCACACATACACACACCCTTATTTACTACTCAATCTCTTAAGGATCTTCATTCAGTCACAATTACTATCAGTGAGTATCCTCAAGGCTCTATTCTGAACCCTCCTGGTCTCTCTCTATTATTTCATTTAATGATCTCAACAGATCCCATGGATGATTCTCAGATCTAATTAACCAGTCTAATCAAGACTCCTTCAGAAATTCCAATATAACCTTTCCAACCAACCACCTATTAAGGCATTTCAAGAAGGCAGAACCAAGATGACAAGAGAGTAGACAGGTCTTTATCTGAGATCTTCCCGATATCCTTCGGATTAATACCAGACAAGAAACTGGTTTTAGAGTAACAAGACCCATAAATATTTGCAGTGTAACAAATTTCCATAAGATATTTTGGAAAAAACTTCTGGAAAGGTCTGTTTCAATTGGGAGGGAGGTGGGGGAAGAGTGGAGGGAGAGGTGGCCAAGTGCAAGGTACCAGAATAGTGTGGCATTTGTACACCAGAGAATCTACCCAAAGCTCTTAGCCAAAATACAGCAGGTGTTGGCTACTCTAGTGGGCTAGTGGATCAGCAAATTAGCTGTGAGACCGCCAATGCAAATACAAAAGGCAAACACTGAGCCTCTGAAACCCAGAAAATAAACTAAATATCATCAAGGACTCTTACTCATTATATCTATTTTCAAGTACTGTCAAGTCCACCTTCATAACATCCCTGGCATATATGACCCCTTCTATACATGTAATACTATCACTACCCTGCTTATGGTCCCTCATCACTTCATATCTGGACAAGCAAAAGGCTTTTTTGGTCTTCCTACCTCATCTCTACACATTTCAGTCCATCTTCCACTCATTTGTCCAAGTGATCTTCCTTAAAGTACAAGTCTGACTATGTCCCCCACTGTTCAATCAATTCCAGTAGTACCCAATCATCTCCATGATCAAATAAAAAATCCTCTATTCAGCTTTTAAAGACATTAATGAACAAGACCCTTCCTATCTTTCAAGTCTTCTCATAGTTTATCCTCCTCAGACTACAATCCAGTAACTATGGTCTCCTTGTTGTTCCTTGCATAAAATACTTAATTTCCTTACTCAGAAAATAGGCTGAAAATAGGCCTATTTTCAATCTATCCTTCATAACTGAAATGTTCTTTCCTCATCTCTACCCCCTGGCTTTCCTTCAAGTGTTAGCTGAAATATTCATCAACTTTAATGCCAATGTCTTCCCTTTTATCCTATCTATACTTTATCTGAAAATAATTTTTCTCTCCTTTAAGTTATGAGTCCCCTTGAGTTTGAACTGATTTTGCCTTTCTTTGTATCCCCAATGCTATATTAACACAGTGACCATAAGCAGTTGACAAATGCTTGCTGACATTTCACAAAAGATGAAAATTTCAAATTTTAACAAAATAACAATTATGTTTAAAAGCTAACATTAATATAATATTAAATTTTCCAAAACACTTTCCTCTTTACTACCCAATGAGACAGAATGTACAAATAAGATTATCCTCATTTTATACAAAGGAAAGTCAGGGGTATAAAAAAAGCTAACAGTGTGAGAATGAGGACTTCAATCCAATTCTTCTGACTCCAACTCGAGCACTTTTCATTAAAGCCACACTTTCAACTGTTTTGCTGTGTTGTCTTTTCAATCATTTTCTTCCTTTTATGTACTTACGAATTTTTTACTGCTCTTATATTTTTCCACAAGCATAATCAATGTCTTCTAACTCTTCATTCCCAAGTCATATTTAATGTCTCCACCCATTACCTTGGCCTTATATTCTATTAATGACCAAACCCTAATCACAGTATTTTTTTTAATCAATTCCTTCCTCTCTTTTTCCATCTTCATTATAGCCATCCAGTTCAAGCTATTATCATCTTATCCATATGATGATCTCCATGTTTCCAGCCTCTACTTCCTCCAGGTCATATTGTACATTGTTGCCAGATTAATCTTCCTGAAGTGCCACTCTAAACAAATTATTCTTCTATTCAAAAAATTTCAATGTCCCCCCACTGACTACAAAATAAGAGCTAAACTCTAAAGCCTGACATTCAAGGACCTCCACAATATGTCTCATACTTACTTTTTTAGTCTTATCCTCATGCTATAATCACAAATAAATACTTATTGATGCATGAATTTTCTATTCTGAGTATCCAAATTCTATCCTTAAAAATTCATCTGATGAAGAGAGCCATCTATACCCAGAGAGAGGACTATGGGAACTGAGTTTGTGGATCACAACATAGCATTTTCATTTTTTGTTGTTTGCTTGCATTTTATTTTCTTTCTCATTTGTTTTCCTTTTTGATTTGATTTTTCTTTTGCAGCATAATTATATAAATATGCATGCATATAATGGATTTAATATATATTTTTACCATGTTTAACATATACTGTGTTATTTACCATGTAGGGGAGGGGGTAAGGAAAAGGAGGATAAACTGGAACACAAAGTTTTGCAAGGGTTAATTAAAAAATTATCCATGCATATGTTTTGAAAATAAAAAGCTTTAATAAAAAAAAAAAATTGAAAGACTACACCTATTCTCCTCTATAAAGCCTTCTCTCTTTCTCTCAAAAATATCCCCACATCCCATTCCTCAAAGCAAACTCTTCCACCTAACCTATTTACCTATACTTTACAATTTTCTATTATAGATAACAATTATTTCTATCACTTTCTCTATCACTTTGAATATTGACTTATAGACTCACGGGACATAGAATTAGAAGAACAAAGATCATCTAATCAATCATTTAATTTCATATTTAGGAAAATGAGGAATATCAAGATTAAATAAATTTCCCAAATTTACAACAGTTGTAACAAACATACAATCTGAAACACTAAATCTACTTCTTTCTACCTTGAAAATTCAAGAAAAATGAAACTTAAAACAAAAAATGTGAATTTGTGTTTGATAGTTATTTGAATTTACGAGCCATATAATCAGGAAACCTGGATTCAAATCCAGTATTTCATAGCCTAAGTCATCACTTCTAAGACTATCTACAAAACATCAAAGAACACTTATACCATTTATCTCAAATGCTTGCTCTAAGGAAACAACCCTAAAGACATTAAAATGCTATAGCTTTTCTAAGTACACAGTAATTGAGGTATTATTATGAAGGGAGAATCAACTATCACAATGGTCTCTTTTTGGTTTGTTTGGTTTTTTTAAGGAAATTCTTATAGAAACAGTAACAATAACATTTTAACAAAAAACAACATAAGTAACAAATTCTAACTAACACTGATCCTATGATCCCAAATAAATATAAATTAAATAGAAGGAAGTTAATTTTATAGATTCTATGCTAATCTTTCATCTACTAGTCTATTTAAATCACCTATTTTTTTTTAATATTAAGAAAGTTCAGCTTTTTTTCTCTACAGAATTCATATGGCCAATTTCTCAAACCATTTGATTGGTATCAAGAAAAGCAAGTCTATCTTAAATCATTTAATTAAATTATAACAATTCATTGTTAAGAATGTTAGAAGATTTTAAGGTGCTCTTATAATATTTAAAGATTTAGACTTAAGAAATAGATATTTCAGGTCCAAATTTTAAGTTGATATGTTATATGCTTATTAAGAATGACCCTCCAGGGGCAGCTAGGTGGCACAGTGGATAGAGCACCAGCCCTGAAGTCAGGAGGACCTGAGTTCAAATCTGATCTCAGACACTTAACATTCCCTAGCTGTGTGACCCTGGGCAAGTCACTTAACCCCAATTGCCTCAGCAAAAAGCAAAAAAAAAAAAGAATGACCCTCCAACCATTAAGACAATGATCATTTATCAAGAATCTATTATGTGCCAGGCTCTGTTCTAGTAAGGCAAAAAAGGTGTCTATTCTGAAGCGCTTGGTTTAATGTGAGGGAAAACATCCAAACAATAATTTATTGTGTGTACGTATACACATACATCTATATCTATATATCTTATTTGTATGTGTATACGTACACACAATAAATTGGAAGTCAACAACAGAAGGATTTCTTCAGAAATCTATAATAAGATAACATTAAATGGAATTTATACATAGAGTATTTAAAATACATCATCTCATTTGGACCCCATAAATCTCAATGAAATCAACAGCTACAGGTGATACACAGGATTTCCAATTAACAGGTAAGAAAACTGTGCCTCAGAGTTCATCAATTTACAGCAGGATAGGGTTCTAGAAAGAGTCCTGAATTTGGAATCAGAGGGCATAAGTCTAACTCCAGCTCAGTCACTTAAAATTTATATGACTAAGCCATCAGACCTTAAGGAAGACTGAAAGACTTGAATTAGATGACCACTAAAGTCCCTTCTAGTTCTTTAAATCTCCAATCCATAATCTGTAATCCATAACATCAATTTTGTGATTGATCCACAGCCACATAATTATTAAGCCAGAATATAAACCCAGATTTCCCAGACTCCACTCCTGCACTCTATCCAAAAAAAACCTAGAAAATCATGGAGAGTTTATGTAAAACTACCAAAAAATAGATTTTTCTTTACTTAGGAAACTATGAGAGGCAGAATCAAATTCAGAAAAGAGAGTTGGTCTCAAGAATCAGAAGAACTGAATTCAAAACTTGCCTTTGGCAATGGCTCTGGAGCCAGGGCAAGTCTTTTAAACTCAAAAAAAAACCCAGGGACTAAGTTGCTAAGCAGGTGCCTATTTGAACTGGTAAAGGAAATTTCCTCGTTATGCCAATTCCTTATGCCAGTAAAATCACAGCTCTGGTCCAAATCCAAAAAATAAAAAAATTTTTTTTTTTTTTAAAAAGTAAATCTATGAAACTTGACAAAAAAAATTAGCCAAAAGAAAATCGGATGCTTAAGGTTAGTAATGAGAAGCTGGCCTTTTAAAAAATGTAAACAGAGAAAACCTGGGTAAATTGCCTGTATCTCAGAATAAAAAAAAAATTTCAAGTGTCACTTTTATTTTTCCAAATTGATAGTACAGTCTAGAATAGCAATTCTCTAACTTTTTGCCCTCAAGACTCCTATTTATGTTTTAAAAATTACTAAGATCTTTTGTTTATATGATTACATTTAATCAATATTTACCATATTAGAAATTAAGATGTGACCTTGAAAATAGTTTTGATCTCACAAACTCGGTGACAAGGTCTAAGGAGTCCCAGAGGACATTTTAAGAAGGGGATCCCATTATGAGAACTACTAGTCTGAAAGTCTGAGCAAGGGTCCTGAAGTCTTTAAGTTTCTAAATTCTGTTTTGCCATGCCACTCACTGGCGTACTCCATGATGCTGGGGGTATCACAACTTCTTTGCATCTGTTTCCCCATCTGTTGAACAGGAATAGCACAACTGACATTCTCAGGTTATGAAAATCAATTAAGTGTTTATGAAATACTTTAAGGTTCACAGAGGAAAATCGGCATAACTACAAAATCCCATCTTTGTTTAACAATGAACCACAGTTTTTTGCAAATCTCATCAATCCTTGGTTTCCTTTTCATAACATATCAAATTCTGAAGTGAATCATTTGAAATGTATTTTGGAACCAGTTTAGCAAACTCTAAGTCCCTAACTTTTCTGAATGTCTTTGTTTTCCCAAAAAGCATGTCACTATCTAACCCAATTACAAGAGTAAAAGACTAGGACTCAGTAAGAAATTACAGGTAATTGACTTAGATGCAAATAACTTTTTAAAAAGTCACTTTAGAAATAATAGTTTTAATAATGGCATAGGAGGAATGGCACACTAACACATTTGCTAAAGGGACAGACCACGGACAGCTTTTATTCACTTTAAAGCTGAACTAGTTTGTTATGGAGCCAGGCTTAGCAACTGCAGGGTGCTCAGGGACTACGGAGGAGATTGGTAAGGTCGCCGAGGAAAAGTGCTGATGCCACCTCTAGCTGCCCCTTGGGTAAATGACAGTAAAAACAAAACACTGACAAAAGAACCAACAGGCTATCCCAGGCCTCGGCTTAACAATAATTTTGCCCCACCCCCAACACACAAAGCTACACTCTCCAGAAAAAGAAAAAAAAAAAAAAAAAGGCCTCCTGAAAATCCATTCCCATACCGCCAAAGAAGGGCACACTAATAATAAGCAGGGGAAAGAGGATGGGAGAGAACGCGGCTTTCAACACATCTGCTCTGTCTACACCCTTCACTCTAAGTCTTCGAGGAGTGGGAGTGGGGAGGCTGCAAAGGAGTAAGGAAGCTGCCTCGCTTTCTCAACTAAGAGGGGTAGTTGAGAGGAGCCGCAGAAGGCGAGAGGGGGGCAGGGGAGAGCCGCCGGAGGAAGAGGACTCCCTCAAGTCTTGGGCTCTGGAACACAAGGAAGACCGGAGAGGATAAAGGGAAGCCGTGTCTCTCTCGGAAAGCAGGCGCCAAGTGGAATCCCCTCCCTCAGGACTAAGGGAAAGAAGGAGGGAGGGTCCTACCCACGACTCCTAAGGAATGAAAGACCACCATCCGTGGGCGGTGGGAGACGGTCTGTCCCTTTTCTATTCTCAGAGGTAAGAGGAGAAAATATCCACCCGGCACAGGCAGAAGTGCCCGCACCTCTCCTGCCTCACTGGCAGGGTGACTGGGAGGCCAGGGCCAGGCTCGGGGTTACCAACAGCTCCGACTCCGGCTTCCGGGGTGGGAGCGGTCCGCTTGCCCCGAAGGTCGGAAAGATGGGGGCCAGGTGGAATATTCCCGCAGGCGAAGACTTGGGGGAAAAAAACGGCCGAGTCCCGCTTCCTCTGCCGCTCGGGCCGGCCGTCACAACCCAGCATGCGGGAGAGTGCCTCCGCTGGGACACGGGCCCGGCCCGTTCGCTCCGCTCCTCCGCGCCGCGCCCCGGGCCGCAGGGGGAGTAGTGGAGGCGGCGGCGGCCGCTTGGCTCAGTTAGGCTCGGCCCGGCCCCGGCCCTCCCGCCCTCCTACCTGAGGCTGTGTACCAGCTCCCGGCGTGACTGGCTTCCCGGCAGACCACTCGGTTGGACATCTTGGAACCTGTGCCGCCTATGGTGCACGAGGATGAATGAGGAGGCGGCGGCGGCGGCTGCAGGAACGGCTCAGGGAGGGGACGAGGCACCGCGGGCCCAGCCCAGGAGGAGGCGGCCGCGGGGAGGGGATCGGCCCGACCCAGGAGGAGGAGGAGGAAGAGGAGGAGGCGGCAGCAGAGGAGGAGGAAGAGGAGGAGATGGCGGCGGCAGTAGCGACCCCGTTCCGAATCACCATGCACGCGGACGGCCCCCAGAAGAAGGGGCCCGCGGCGGCCTCCCAGACCGCGGCAGAGCCCTGGCGCCGGCCCTCGGAGTCGCCACTTCTCCCCCTCGGGGGCAGGGCCAGCCGCCGAGCCGCCCCGACCGCACTCTGCCCCCCAATCCCCCGCCCTCGGGCGGGTGCAGCC